>JAVJIX010000013.1:5475000-5967500 GCA_036785185.1 Paratrypauchen microcephalus | reverse complement strand
ATGTGACGCAGGTTACCAATTATTCCTCCCACCTGCTCCAGGTTTTCATCCATCTCATTCTCCCTGGCATCATCTGTTACCCTGAAAACAAAATAAATGCAGGCTTTGACTATGCCAAACAGACATATCGGGCAGATAATACAGTTTAAATATGTCTATAATTTGTGTGGACATTTTTCATCTGATTTACTGTATATGTTATATGTAAATATGATTTGCAAGAACATGACTAGACCTTTCACAACTTTCTGGTATGTTTAAGCTAAACTTGCATAGCAAGATGGATTCTTGACAGTTCAGAAACTCATGAGAATCTATCCTGGCATGCCTCCGCAGGTGTGGTAGGGCTTGTCAGGTGGTTGTTGCACCAATCACAGAGCAGCATTGAGGTGGAAAAGCCAAAGGCCAACGCACCAAAGCAAACATGGGGGGTATTCCATCAAAGTGGCTTAACGACTTCAGTCTTATCCTGAAATCCTGAGCTGAAACTAGCTCCATCTCCATCTTAAGCCTCAATTCATGCCATGACAGAAATAAGCCTGGCCAAAGCTAATTCAGGCCTGAAGTTTAAGCTGTGCTTTGTGCGCGCTCCTGGTAACTCTCAGAAGGTCAGATCAATGGAACAACGACATCACGGAAAATAGGCTCAAAGTGTGACTTTTAAAAAAAATGATCTGGTTAAATGTGAGAGGAGCATGCACGGACATCCGGCCATTCTGATCTAAGGAGCAAGAGGAAAGACACAACTCCCCCCTCCTCTCTCGGTTGCTCCGTGGGTAGAGAGGAGGCTGACTGCATAGTGCGGAGTCTGGTTAATACACCCGGGGAAGGAAGTTGCCTCACCTCTTCCCGATGTACGTTAGTATGTGTGAGTTTAAGAGTGAAGCTGTAACGGAACTCTTCACATGTAGTCTAGAAGAAACGATAAAATCCGGGCCGACGTGTTTGCAGTTTGAGAGGGAGACAGATGTGATGAAGGAGTGAACAGCCAGAACCCATTGAAAACCAGTTCATCCTCAAAGTCCAAACCAGTGCCTGTCTGTGCACTGCCCCTCACAACAGCCACAACAGCAAGATCATTTTAATGAAATAATGGCCATAGCCTTTTATATGGTTTGTGCCTTTTTGATGAGTGCAGCGTCCACACACGTGTGTCCCGTGCATTGGAGCATATGACCGGTAAAAGTCTCAAGCTTCACGCGACTATAAAAGTCACTTTTTCAACTGTATCAGACAGATGTGTGTAGAATCCCTCAGTCGTCCAGGTAGAATCTATGGCAAAAGGAGAAATTCAATTTGTCAACGGAGGCAAGTGTTCTGTGTGAGTGCATGTGCTGAAACTTTTGACAGTTTCTTTAGACGTTCTGGGAGACAGCTAAAATAGCCTTGACAGTTAGTTTGGTCCTCACCAGGTTTGTTTCCTTGTTATTGCGGCAGGTCAGCGCCACCTCTGGTTAGTCACTTCGGTGGAACAGAACTGAGGATTTGACAAGCCTGGACTGACCAAATAAGTCAGGCTTTTGCTTTAGCTCGCTTCATGGAATACAGCCCTGGTGACGTCGACAGATGTGCTTCAGACTTTAGCGTCAATACAGACCATATCGTTTGTGAACAGGCGTGCAGAATCTAAGCGCATTGTGCATTTGTGGACAGGGAAGATGTCTGCAGTTTTCTTTGGGGTGCCAAGTGTAACACACCTTATTTCATGGACAAAATGCCTTTTGTGCCACGAAATGGATAAAATGGTCATGAAATCGTAAAACACCAAGATGCCTTTTGTCCACGAAATGCGCAAATCAGTTGACATTGTATCCACGAAATGATGAAGAGAGCACGTTTGTGGACAAATTACAAAACAAGTTAGTCATTACATGCATGAAATTTACTGCTGCCTTTGGTAGACATAAGGCTGGATTCACTTCTTACTATCGTGGACGAAATAAATTTATTTTTGTCCACGAGTTTTCTCTCAACTGGATGCAACAAAAGTTTGATTTTTTTCAGCTTGTTCCGCTGATGTGATGCTTTGACCAATCAGATTCATCATGATGTTTTCCAATCGCGTTCAGTGAGAGCCATCCCAGATCGAAAATGTAAAGAACTCAACAGAGCGTTTTCAGGACGATTACCCGGATGTGGGGCCATCTTGGGGGGATTACACGCTCAAAATTAAACGTGTTTATATAGCAACCATGCAGAAAGAAATCTAAATTTCGCGATAAACTTTCCATATCGGAATCCAAAACTTCTGACACAGTTGACCAGCTGTATAGAGATAAGTTGGATGCCAAAGAAAAGGATCGTTATATGAAAAAAATCAAATTAATTGGGCAAGAAAATCCATATGAAATGGATTCAAGTTTGTTCAATGACAGTGGTGATTTGTCGATTATGCTGCTGTAAGCGATACTGTCAACTACCTGGTCTTCTCCCCAAGCCCGTATACAGCACAAGACCTTAAGAGCTCTAAAGGTCTGGAGGCAACAACCAGTTTGTTTGTGGCTGGTACAACGGCATAAGTGCAGAAAATTGGAGACAAGAGTACTGTGATGGCAAAGGTAGGCATATTTGTTTTACATGTGTAACGTGTTTAAGCACTAGTATATTGCTTTTTATTATTCATGTTTTGCAAAGATTAAAATATTAACATTGTAATACATTTTACTGTAGGGGCTAATGTTAGTGTCAGTATTTGTTTATGTAAACATGGTCGCTACAAATTGGTTCAAAATTAGCAATCACAATGCACAGTTTTTCCTATCCAAGTTCTGTTTGAGACTGGCAATCCACAATCGCCTCCTTTCCTTTGATAATTGCTCTGTCTGTTCACCCTGGCTGGTCACTACTTTAGGTAAACGATAGAACTGCAGGTGTTTTTCTCTGTCCGATCTATTGTGACAGCCTAGGACCACACAATGCTTGAGCATTTTGCTTTTTTTTAAAAACTTTGCAGCATAAATGCACTGTTCACGGTGCTTCGAATCCCCCCAAAATGTCCGCCTTCCGGATTATGACGTCACGTGAAAATGCTCTATTCAAAGTGAAACACATATCATATGTTCAGCTGCATGGAGAGAAAGTATGTGAAACTTCAAAAATATTCTGGTTTGTTTGTTTTACATTTTGCTTATTGTAAATTATGATATTCATCTAAAACATCTTAAAAATGGGACAATTTTCTTCCTGTTCAAAACATCAGAACTTCTAAGCCCACCTCTCACTGGCATTTTACCATAGCAAGCAGCCAATTTTCATTTACATGTTTTTATCTTTGGTTAAGCACAATTTAAACTTGTGCATATGACCTGTTGTCTAATTTATTTTATTTTATTTTTCAAATAAATACAAGTAGGGCTTAGAGTGGAATAGCGGTCATGAACTGATAATAAAAAAGAATGTGCATGAATCAATCAAAACACAGGATGAGGAAGAACCATTATTATTTAAAGTCAGTTTGGCATTACAGGTCTCATTAAACAATGAACAACAAACTCATTGTGGGCAACAGTGGTTAAAGTAGTGGTCCCCTAACCCGAAGGTCGAAGGAGTGATTCCTGCTTGGACCGAGTTCTAACGTTGTGTCCTTAGGCCAAACACTTCATCCACATTACCTAGTGGTGCGTGAGTGGCACAGCCTCGCTGCTGTCAGTCAGCCCCAGGGCAGATGTGGCATCAATAGTAGCTTACCACCTTAATACAGTGTGAATGAATAATGACAGTGTAGCACTTTGAGGGGCTTCGACAAGCCTGTAAAGCGCGTTTTAAGTGTGAGGTATTATTATTATTATTATCATTGTTGAGTGAAAAAAATTGATGAAAAATAATGTGACTATTTTTAACACTACTATTATGGATTTCCAACTCTACAATTAGAGTAGCATTGTGTAAAATCACATTCAGCCAGAGAATTTACCTGCGAATAAAGCCCCCACTGATGGCCATCTGCTCACGCTCATCCACCACTCGAGCTCCAGGCTGACTGTTCACCACTCCATCCTGGTTACCTCCCCAGGCCTGACCTCCTCCTTTAATCCTACCACATACAAAACACCATTAGAACAAGTGCAACTGCTTCATGTCTGCGTTTGTTAGTGTTTACATATGTACAATTATTTTGTTGTATGTGGTTGTATAAAATCATGTCCATCTGCATACAAGTATGTATCTATGTATGTTATGTATGTATGTATGTATGCATTTGTGTGTGTGTGTGTGTGTGTGTATGTGTGTGAATGTGTGTAATATATGTATGTTTATGCATGTTTGTATGTGTGTATATGTAAATCACCAAACAAATACTTTGTGTAACATGTAATAAATCCAATTTACCTACCAAAGCATCATGTCAGACAGAGTATGTGAAAATGTCATGCATAAGCAATGCATTTGTTAGAAGATAACTAATCACATGCAGATCAATTTAAGCTTACGCAGGTTACATGTTGCTTGTGTTAGAAAAAATCTTAATCACAAGCATACGTGTATTAAGACATAAAGAACATGTTGACACCAAACAAGACCACATGCACACAATGCACAACACAAATATAACCACACAGGTGGAGAGAACATGCCAGGCAAACATGCAAATGTACAACATTGAACATGGGATGGGTATTAACAAAGAAAGAGACAGAAACATAAGTATAGTAAAAAAGCCAAGAAGTTAGTCTTGTGAAAAATACACGCTGAAAACACTGCACAGGTGCCATGCTAAGCCCTTCATTTCATCTGGATGCATAAAGCTGCAGAACTATTTAATGAAATAGGCACATGTCTTATTATCCTTGTTTAGGTGAGAGAAGAATGAACGAACTGCACAGGTCTTACGACTAAGTAAACAAAACAGATGTTCATACAACATGTTAGAATCATAGCTCTTGAGTTATTTGATAGTGTAGATCAGATGGCATGACATAGTCGCAGGATTACATAACAAGTGCTTCATGAAAAATGTGATACAGGAGCTATAATACAGACAAGATGTATCTACAGATTCATATTGTCTTGTGTTTTCTTATAGCTCATGTGTGTCCAGACTTGTTCAGACATGACTCAATGGCCATAGTTTGGCTGGCAAAGGATCCATTTATTTAGGTTCCATTGCAGATATCGCATGAAAGTTAAAGTTAAACATTAAGTACAAATCTTTGGTAATATGTTCTCAACTGAGAAATGTGCCTCACTCCCGCATGATAGATTTGGTTATGTGGGGCAGACAGGGAGTAGAAATGGGTAATCAAATAGTTTCAAGTCATGTGTTTGTAAATGTCGTTCAACATCCTAGCTTTAAAGCATTAAAAGTTCAGATTGATGATTAAAGAAGCTGTATAGGACATAGAATGTACAGCAATTACATAAGTGCAAAAGGCAACTATTTGATGTGTTTTGTTCACACAGCACATGTCACATCAGAGGGTGTGGAATAGGGGCCTGGATAAGGTTCAGTGTTGAGTGAATGCTTTGCTTCAGACTGCTGCTGTGCTGATGCTGCTGACCTGTGGGAAAAAGAATGTCTCATCCAATGAATAATGAAGGGCTTTAGGGACCACATCCCCAAAGATAAAGCATTTGGCATGTTTATGTTGATGCACAAAGCTGGGGCACAAAGATAGAACTGTGCTTGCATTAAAGGGGCACCATGTAACTTTTCTGATGGAGAGTCCACCACCTGCTTGTATCCATGGAGATGGCGTTCTTTTGCCATTAATGCTCCACAGGATGACATTAAACATATATTTATAATTTATTTATTATTGGAAAAACATGCCTTTTTACTGCAAGCAGGGTTGCCTATCCACAGAGAGTAATTTGGCTTGGTGGTATCTATTGCAAGTATTTTGCAAGACAGATAAAAACAGTATATGTTACAGTTTGTTGTATGCTACTTTGAATGACAAGATTAATATTGAAACTTCAATTATTTGTTGTTTTGTTTTTATTGTCTTATAATGAAAACATGGCTTCTGTCTATGTACCCCAAACTCTCACAAGTGCATGCTGTGTGCCACCGTATGCAGGACGACGGATATAGAGACATGCAGTCAGGCCACACAGGCTGCACCTACTTGTTACAGGGACATGAACATAGACCACAGAACTGTCCTAGATTGTTCAAATTCTTTTCTGCATCCTTCATGTCCTTATTGATCTGGTCCATCCCCTCCTCGATGCGCTCCAGTTGTTCTGATTACCAACACATTGTCATTTTCCCAGCAAAAGAACGGAAGCACGTGAGAGAAAAGAAAAGATGGGGTTTCGGGATGGGCGGGGTTTGAGGGGATAAGAGGGAGAGACAAAAAGAGACATTGACTGTGACAAAATAGACATGTGACATCACCATCACCACCAGCACTGGACAGGTAAGAACGTGGGGCTCCTGGCTGGTACCTACTTTTTAATACATGGGCATATCAGACCACAGCATTGTCCTATATCTTTTAAATCTTTCTCGGCCTCCTTCAGGTCTGCGTTGACCTTGTTCATGCCCTCCTCCACACGATCAAGTTGTTCTGGTGAGGAGAAAGCCATGAGAGCAAATGAAATTAATGGGAGTAGCTTTCTCTGGAGGGATGCTGCACTAAAGTACACTATTGTATGGAAGGCACAGTGCAGAAGACAAAGCAAGGCAATAGGTGCATAAGTAGGCTCAACATGTAGAGGTGGGTAGTATATTTACTTGAATAACTTTGTAATAAAACTGTACCTCTTGGAATTGTTACTTTTACTCCTACTTGCGTACTATACTTTACAGTGTAATAGTACTATTTCTTAAGAAGAGGTTTTAGTTACTCTTTCCAAAGTGAGTAAGCCTACAACTGACTTTATGTTAAGCTTTATGTTAACTATATCAGATGATTTGATCATTTGTGTTTCTTGCATCACTCCTTCAGATATGAATTCTTTTTTTGAGGTCTATTCTTTGAAAATGTACAAAATAGAGTGCCTAATATGATATTTTGTCCTTCCATTACATTAACATTAAATTATAATTTAAAAGAAAATTATAATTAAGGCAGTTACTCACACAGTTCTTATTCGTAGTTTTCTTTACTCTTACTTGAGAAACTTGAACCATTACTTTGGACTTCTAGTAATATTAGTAGTAAGTACACTTTTACTTGAGTAAAATCTTTTGGCTTCTCTACCCACCTCTGACGCTATTGCTCTTGTGCTGCATTCTGGTTTCTGGTTTGAGCAGTTTCTTTGGGTAGGTCTGTCTCTACAAATTTCTGGTATAGTTGCTACATGTAGTTTGAAGTATCACAAAGTAGTCCATATAGATACAATAACATGCCATTTGGAATTTGGTCAAATATAAATTTCAGAGGGGCATTGTTCTAGAATAGATAGACAGTTCAAATCTAAATCAAAACAGGGATGTTCTAATGGGGCATAGATGCACAAAGTCACCCTGTATACCCAGTACATACGGTCTATAAAAAGCTCTCATTCAAGGTCAAAGGCTCCTTCTCTCAGGTTAATGGTTCTAGTGTGGGAGAGTGCAGCCAGTAATCTTCATCATGTGCAAACGGTACAGCTTCAAGGTGGAATTGAGGTTGAAGACATTATTACATCATGTCCTTACCAAAGTTGAACTGGAAGACTGTCCAAAGATCCTTTGCCCATTTGAGTTGTGTTGAATTCATTCACAATAACATTAATTAAAGACTGCCTATTACAATTTAAATATATGGGACTATGGCAGTGGTGAAAGTAGTTTTCATTTCTTACAGGTGCTATAATGTCCAGTGCATCACTTTACCGTTAAAAAAAAACAAAAAACACTTGTTTTACCTGTTTGTTTGGTTTTTTTTTTGGTTTTTTTTTAACGTTTTACACCTTAAAATATAACTACAGTGCTGTCTCAGCATAAACCCTCTCTTGCCAGGGGGAATTCGAACTCACAACCCCCGGGGGGAAAGCCAGTTTACCAGTTGAGCTAACCAGCCAGTAACCAGTTGAGCTAACCAGCCGGTAGTTTTCAGTTATTCTCGAATGGCATAGTGTGGTTGGTTGTGTTTTCTACTTAAATAGCGCACCTTTTTTTTTTTTTCAAATGTGGGTTTTGGCCACCATTAACCATATTCTCTTAGCGGTGCTGCGTACCGGCTGTGAATTTTATACCGGTGCTGCATTCCGGTGTGCACCGCTTTACTTTCATCACTGGACTATGGTTCCAAATGCAGATTATGAGGTGAGAGGAAAAAAATGAAAGTAGAAGTTGTTTATGTCATGCTTCTTCTGAACTGCCTTAGCAACCATAGCAACACAGACTCCTCCCCTCCATTGAGATTACAGAATAAGGGCTTCTCCCCTGATGGTTACCTAGGTACACTGAAGGCAAACAATGAGCTCATCACTTGTGTGTGCCACTTTTATTCACTAACACAGGTAAACATGAGCTATATGAAGAGAAGATTTCTGTTATGTAGGACTGGTCTGATTTTTCTGTTCGGAACATTTTCAAGACATGGAAGAAAGTATGCCAAAAATAATTTTCAACACACGCTGTTCCCTGTTCTTGGCTGCAGTGGAACAGACTGACATTGGCACAGTCCTCAAAGCTTGATCAGCAAAGCTAGTGATGTTTCCCAGTTATTAGTTATAGTTTGAGCAACACCCATCAAGAGTTTACATAGTCACCTGCTGAATATTGTTCATTGTAATATGCTCTGCTAAAATGTGGCAACAATTTAAAAAAATGTGCCAAAACAACACAAAAGGGGAGAAATATGCAGAACAAAAAAGAAAAAAGCAAGACAAATGGAGGATGGTGTATAAGGGACTTTAGCTGCAGGCAAAGGTAATTTAAACCTAAGAATTGATTGCAGTCTTAGGGGAAAGGCATGAGCTCAGGCGGTGGTAGTCATTTCTCTGTAGGGCACAGTATGGAGAGGGACATAGAGGGATGGAGGGGGCATGTAGCACTGGCAGGCCAATTAGCTCTACTGGACATGCAACTCAACACCAGCTTACCTAAAAAGCAGTATACATATATGAGGTCTTATACCGCACAACTCTTAGAACAGTGTATTAAAGGGAAGCAAAGTATGGACTATTTCCAAAAAGGCAGCTAGAGTTTAAATTACACAACCTTTGCACATTAGTACAAAAGGTAATAGTAATATGGTAATGAACAGTATATCATATCTATAGTAGTAGTATAAAAATCAGTAGTATCATGGCAGAAATTCAATTTGTCAACTGAGCAAAAGTTTAATTGGTCGAATACGTTTTCACAACTCATCCAAGCTTTCTTAAGTTCTATAAAAATCATCTTAAAATTTATCATTAGCAGACTTTTATATGATAAACAAAGAATTTTAATGGTCATCAGGTTCCACATTTTCAGATAGAAATATAGACTTATTTACTCTATGTGTGTTTTTAATATAAATAAGTAAAAGAACAAACCAAGGCAGAATGGATATATATATATATATATATATATATATATATATATATAATATATATATATATATATACTCAACAAAAATATAAACGCAACACTTTTGTTTTTGCTCCCATTTTTCCTGAGATGGACCCAAAGATCCAAAATTCTCTCCAGATACACAACACTACCATTTCTCTCAAACATTGTTCACAAATCTGTCCAAATGTGTGACAGCGAGCACCTCTGCCCCGCCGAGAGAGTTTATCAGATTGTCAATTGTGGCCTGTGGAATGTTGGTCCACTCCTCTTCAATGGCTGTGCGAAGTTGCTGGATATTAGTGGGAGCTGGTACACGCTGTCGTATACGCCGGTCAAGCACATCCCAAACATGCTCAATGGGTGACATGTCTGGTGAGTATGCTGGCCATGCAAGAACTGGGACATTTTCAGCTTCCAAGAATTGTGTACAGATCCTTGCAACATGGGGCGGTGCATTATCTTGCTGAAACATGAGGTGATGTTCATGGATGTATGGCACAACAATGGGCCTCAGGATCTCATCACGGTATCTCTGTGCATTCAAAATGCCATCAATAAAATGGACCTGTGTTCTTCGTCCATAACAGCCTTTGAAGAGGAGTGGACCAACATTCCACAGGCCACAATTGACAATCTGATAAACTCTATGCGAAGAAGATGTGTTGCACTGCATGAGGCAAATGGTGGTCACACCAGATACTGACTGGTTCTGAGTCCCCAGACCCCCAATAAAGCAAAAAAAAAAAAAAGCACATTTCAGGGTGGCCTTTTATTGTGGGCAGTCTGAGGCGCACCTGTGCACTGGTCATGATGTCAGATCGGCATCTTGATGTGGCGCACCTGTGAGGTGGGGTGGATTGTCTCGGCGGGGCAGAGGTGCTCGCTGTCACACATTTGGACAGATTTGTGAACAATGTTTGAGAGAAATGGTAGTGTTGTGTATCTGGAGTGAATTTTGGATCTTTGGGTCCATCTCAGGAAAAATGGGAGCAAAAACAAAAGTGTTGCGTTTATATTTTTGTTGAGTGTATATATATATATATATATATATATATATATATATATATATCTTGCCAAAACCTTTCACAGAATTAAAGAATTAAGATTGCTCGGACAGCTTGTGGTGAGCTATCTCTACCTTAGACAACTTACCTCCCTGTTCATCCAACATGACCAGAGTCCTGATGCCGGCATCTTTGCTCTAACAGACAGACAGACACAGAGAGGAAAAGAGAACAAAGAGGGAAAAAGACACTGCATAAGTCAAGGTCAGTTGAAACAACACAACTGTGAGAGCAGTAGGCGAGCATCAAATTACACAAAGAAAAATGCTTTGGTACACAACATTTACACAACTATAGTAAATGGGAATAACATTATTATTAACATTATTATTAACATTATTTTCACAAGAAAGTTCTAAACTATATATCTTACATTCATCGCCTGAATAGTGTATGTTGCATGTGTTTATTGGTAGACATTTTAAAAAGACTAGACTAGATTAGGTACCACTTTATAATAACTACTTCTGAATAAAGGATGAGCAAACATTTAACTTGTAATGAACTAATAGTTTATTAAAATGATTCAGTGTTAGTAACTACTTAAAATATACTATTTTCTGATTTTTGTTATATTGTTGTTTCCTCATCAAAAACATAACTGGAGCTGTATTTTATACATATTTAACGGACAAACGCTCCATATTTAGTTCTTCACTCAAGCGGAAAACACTCCATCTTGTGATGTCATGTGATAATACAGGAATTGCCCTCTGTGCTTTAAAACTCCATACACCTTCACTAGAAACATTTGGATGATTTCAGCCCTGGAAGTGCCAAGGAATCTCTAGTGTACAAAAAGGTCAAAGGTGAATGCTAACTTGAAAAATATCGCTGCATGACATCACAGAGTGAAACAGAGCATTTTGAGCTTTGGCGATGTAGACCGACCGATTCATAATAAAGGGTTACTCAAACATATGTGAACAAAGCAAACCATAACTCCAGGTACATTTTTGATGAGGAAACAGCATTCTAACACGGCATAAAGCTCACAAAACTATATTTAGCATAATACAGAATTTTAATTAAGGATTAGGAGTTAGGGTCAGGGTAATTATTAAAGTAATTACTAAACGTGAATAATCCTTAATAAACAATTTGGTCATTATGAAGTCTTTGTTATAATTATTATTGATTATTGTAATGTTTCATATGTTTCTATATAAAACTGAGTGTGGCTCAGGAGGTTGATGGTTCTACAAATTTATACTTGTGATGACTAAGTTCTTGAAGCTATGAGATAGATGCATTATTACTCAATGGAGAAAGCTCCATTTACTTCCAAACTAAACTACTTTGTTTTGGAAGACATGTACACTTTTTGAAGTACTACCTCCCAGGCACAATGATAGAAAACTTGTCATATCATATTTGCTGTGTAATATAACAGAGCAAACTGGCACACAAACCAAACATATGGAGCTTAAAATACAGACATTCACCTACTGTATTATAACATTGTTAACCAGTACAGTGGTATGCTCTGGCTATGCTCTGAAAGATATTAAGCCCAAATACCCTTTAGCTCACGCATCAACAGTTTCAGATCAAAATGTGCACTGACCTTCATGTAGGGATGATAGATAGAGGCCAGTACTCTGTGTAGGCACACTGGCACTGATATTTGTATCAATCAAACAGACTGTGAAGCAATCTGCTGCCGATAAATGAGATACCATGTCTTAGAAATATTGTGGGAGTGAGTGGATTGAAATACAGTAGCTAGAAACCCTGAGAGAAAGCCAGTTTGGGTCTGTGTGTGGTGATACAACTTCACAACAAAAACATATGTTCAGTACATGTGCCCTATATAACTTTATGGTGACACTTCCTTGTCTCCATAGAGATGTTATTGTTTTTCTTGGAATGTTTCACAGTGTAGCATTAAACACATCTGTCTTCATGGAGACAGGCAGGTATTGCCACTGGGCCAGGTAACACGTCAGATGTGTTGAGAGAAGATGTCGCTCACAAGAATGCATGCTTTCAGAAATATTATAATATATTATAATTGAATGAATGAATTATTGCCATGCCAATAATGCATGCAAGAAAATTAATAACATTTCCATGGAAACAAGAAGGATGCAGACACCACCAGAAAAGTTACATAGTGCACCTTTACAGACCTTAAAAATCTGACTGCAAGGTAGAAATCTATAGTCTTAAAAAAAAACTACTGGGAAACCAAGTGATGTTCAGTATACAGTGTACTGACTATTTGAAATTTCACATTCAACATTCCATATATTTAAATGGTCAGTTTTCAAGCTAAACTCTTTAAATAAGAAGGTAAATTGTCTGCTAGCATGGTGTGTGTTCATATATATGTTCATATATCACAATATAAAAGCATTAGGGCCGCTACACAGCAACACTACATGAGGTGACATTTAGACAAAGTTCCTGGTATCCTGCTATTGATTCCTCCATTGAGATATCCACTAGCCTGTCTCCTGGAATCTATCCTAATTGGGTCACAGGGAAGCACTGTTGTGAGACACATGTTTTACCTGCTGAACCTCTAGTGTAATCATCTCATAACAATATGACTTAAAAAGAGGATTGCATGTAAGTATGTATTGTAAAGTGATGACGGAAATACAAATCTCCTAACCTACTGATTGTTCTGTATTCATCACCACTGATAATTGGCATGATAGAATTATTGTGTGTTTTTATAATTATTTAAACCACAATTTCTAATTGCTATACTAAATGTTGGGAGACTGACCACTTTAATGCCCTTCCACAGATCTTAACCAGTGCAAGCAGAGTACTAGCTATTTAGCCTCTTTCCAACTACAATCATGTTTTATTCATAAACGTTGTACATTTTCTTTATTTAGCAAAGATAACATTTCTCATAAAAACTTGACTCTTCATTGCTGCTTCACTGAATAGGTTTCCAATATCCCACTGCAATGCCATATCAGATGAGGGCCGTTACCATTTTTACAAGCTCATTTCTTAACAGCACTCTCTCTCCTTCATCTAATCACTGTACATGATGTAGCAGAAAGACACCACATGGGTCAGTGTTAGCGGAAGGAGCACTCAAGCATTTCCCGCTCTCAACCGTACGAAAGGTCAGGGCTTGCTGTGGCACTAAAAGAATTATGGGGGGCATTTGCATGAGACAAGGGCATATTACATCACTCAGTGCAAGTGCCGGTATAGTTTGGCCACTTACCCACTTGTATGAGGACAATAAGGTAATAAAAGGCGGCTAGTCTTACTTCCTAAAGACGTTGCCTTCTATTTCTTATGAGACTACATGCATCAGTCCATAGGTATTAAGATGACGGGAGGGAGAGCATGTTCAATTACTGACTAATCAACTACATACATGGCGGGTGAAGGGTAACGGTGTGGGTGTGCTCCTTATGGGATTATGTCTAGAATAAAAAGTAAAAGGATTTGCATATTACTTGCAAATCAGCTTTTAGTGTTATTTTGGGGACAGTAATTATTTCTGAAGAAAACACATTTGTGAGAAAGGTATAATGCGAATGTATATAAACATACAGGAACCAAGAATCAATGCTAGAAGCACGCCTAGAGCATAGGCCACTGCCAAGGCATAAGTCCAGTCTTGCAATTGTAAAAGCTAGTATAGTGCTCAGACATGCTCTCAAAGGTTTTAATTCAGTATTAATATTTCTTTCAGTCAAGTTATCTGAGCTAAAACACTCCCCTTAAATTATTTGGCACAACTAAGTCGCCAATTTGTTGCTTTATGAAGTGAAATTGCTCTCTTGTTAAGCACTTTAGGATCTAAACAGTAGTTCACAGAGTAGAGAAGCTTTAGTTCAGATACAGTACAGCCACCAAATTTAATACTTTCCAAAATCTATATTAAAATTCTATTCTATAAGCTTAAGCTTAAGCCTTTATTGGTCTCACACACAATGACACACAGTGACACACGGGAGAAATTTGACTTCTGCATTTGACCCATCCTTTTCAGGAGCAGTGAGCAGCCATCTTTTTCGGCGCCCGGGGGGCAGTACCGTGAAGGGTCTTGCCCAAGGACCCACACTGGTTAGCTCATTGCCCGGGGGGGATTTGAACCCACAACCCCCAGGGGGAAAGTCCATGACTTACCAGTTGAGCTAACCAGCCTATCAAATCATTCTTAGTTAATATCAGTGCCAGAATGTGAGATTATGTAAAAGAAAAACTACACGACTGCACAACACAGCAAAACCTCAATTCTCAATATCTGTAGGATATATCATCAATTTATTAGTAGAGCAACCTATAAGAAGCAGACAGTGATATATATTATCAAGGTGATCACTAGACCGCTGTTGCTGCTGCCTGCAAGCTCTCCACTTATTCAGTTAGCGCTCAGTAATCTTCACTATAAGCCTTTTTAAAGGGGCAGGGGTCACGCAGGGAGGGCACGTGTGTTTTCCTACTTAAAGTGCACCGTTGGGTCACACACTTTCCAAGTGAAGTTAGCTTCAGGACTTTACAGTTACTTGTATTACTGGTTTCTACAATTAGAAATTTCTACAATTAGTTACTACAATTAGATAACAATGGTGCAGTGGCATTTTCAAACTGTGTAGTAACTGTTGGAGGGAACAAAAGACTCCTCCTTGGCATTATCCTGAAAGGTCATTTCTCCAGCCCCTGCAGGTGTAAGGTCAGGCCTGATGGTAAGGCAGTGTGGAGGCCAGCATTAAAGACACTGGGGTTAGCGTTAGGACAGTTAAAAAAATTAAAAGAGGATACAGATCCACTCATGCTGCTGGTTTGAAGTACTAGAATGCTAGAAGGAAAGTAAAGTAAACATTGCACTGCAGTCCACAGCAAGGCAACATCAAAGAACCTACCATCTTTGTCTGGAGAAGTCTTGGTGTACCGACAGTTAGGGGACACATACAAGTTTTTTTCATTCTCAGTATATGGACAGTGGAGCAGCAAAAGCACTGATTAAAGTTTGGCTATGGCCATTCAAATCAGAGACTCATGTGAGGCTGATTTGCTTTCATATTGGATATTCATCTTAAGAACCAAAATGCCAAATTATAACTTTAACAACTCGGCCACCATAAATTGACATTACCATTGATATAAGCAGGGCTCTCAAGTCTCACACTTTGAGAGTGTGACACACGCAATTCGACGCCACACATGGTATTTCTCACGCTGATTTTTTTTTTTTTCTGTGCCCAGAAAATCGGTCTGTGTGGCTCAGTTTATGCAGGCACTGTGCGTTTTCAGCGGAAAAAAACTCCCCCCCTCCCCCCGCCCTGCTCCCCGGAAAAAAATCTCAGTTATCAGGCGCCGTGCCCTTTTCAGCCAATCAGAAAATAGATTGTTCTGTTGTTGGGCAGATTGTAGAGTGGGCAGGCCGTAGAGTGTAGTTTCAGCTGCTAAGCGCGCACTGCACTGTCAGTGATAAGGACAGCGACTGAACACGAGGAACAACAAAACAGTGATGATAAAACAAACTGAGAACCATCAGGTAATAACTTCATTTATATAACTCTCATTAGTTGCTTTGTAGTTTAAGTTTGCCCCCAACCCCTCAGCAAGTTTCTCTCAGTGAATAATAACTTCAAAGCTGAATATCAATAAGAAAACAAGTACACAATTTTAGCTGTGTGTGGACTATGACAATCTAAAAGTGTGTGACATTTTCCACATTTCACTGTCGCCCTTCAGCACTACACGGCTCTACTCAAGGACTTTTTAGAATCTACCATTTAAATGTGACCTCTACTGACTCCATTCAATAGGAGTAAAACAGAGCCACACAAATAATACATGTAGTACCATGGTGTGTAGCGTTTTGGCAGTGAAAAAAATCATGGCTGGTGTTGCAAAGGGTTACAGGTTACTAACATACTAAAATTGTCCATGTATTCAGAAATTATCTTGCTTAGTGGCTGCAACTTGTATGTACTTTGCCATGGTCACAAGGTACTCACCTCTTCAACCAATGCCAGCATACGCCGAGTGCTTTCCAGAGACTGTATGAAGAGAAAGAGACAGAAAACTAGTGAATTTATTAATTAAATAAATCACAATCACATATTATTTTCTATCTACTTTATTGCGTGAAAAGTCCCTCAGTCGTCCAGGTAGAATCCATGATCAAAGGAGAAGTTCAATTTGTCAACTGTTACTGGTTAGAGTCTAACCAGTACAACAACCAGAGCTGACGAAGCCTCTCGGATGAGCGGCGAAACGTTTTCAACCAAACAAACTTTGTCCAGTTGACAAATTGAACTTCTCCTTTGATCTTATCTACTTTATTAATCACCAAAGTTCTGTAGTTGCTGACCTAATAATCTCCATAGAACAAAAATCCTTTTGATCTGTAATCCTTGCCTTTTATTTGTCTCTGCTCCTCCTACCCCTATGGCCCTCAGCCATCAACGCTCCTCTGCTCCAGTCACATTCACACAGCTCTTTGGCCCTGCTTTATCTGCTCATGAATGTTTAATAATGCTATTTGAGCTGCTCTATTATTCTTCTGTTTAAAATTATCTCCTCTACCTGCACTCCTTTTTGCTCATTAACATACGTTTAGTTTGCCCTTCACCAAAAGGACCCCACATCTTTTGGAGCACTTGTGACTTGCGACAAAAAATAGTAACACATACTAGTAGTCTACATAAAGAGTGACAAGGATTTCTGTATTTCCCCCCCAAAAAAAGTCTTCATAAAATGTGTGAATCATGTTACCTCATCAGCTATCTGGTCTGCGCGTGTCTGCAGGTCGGCTAGCTCATTGCGCATGTCCGCTTCGTCCGCCATGGCAACTGTTGAGTTTGGACGTCAAGCGTGAAATACTGGAAAAGAGAAGCAATAATTAGTATTGGAAAGTTTGGCAAGTAAGTTGTTAAGATATCAAAGGAAAAGCTCTGCCTGGCATTAGAATACTTTTGAATAGACTGCAAGAGTAGTTCTGTATTTATTGATTACAGACAAAGACAAGTTTATATAGTTTTTTTTTTTTTTTTTTTTTTTTTAGTTTAGTTTATTAAGGACAGTGTGCAGTTTCATTAAAAAGATGTCTGCACCAGATTTAGCTCAAAGCTAATTTCCATCTGCAGTCAATCCTGTAGAGTCTTTTCTTTTACCTCAATGATTATTAAGGTCAATGACAATGACACTTGTGCAATCAACAATTTTGTATTTATTTTTTAACCTGCTTAACTGTTTAATTTCCATTTGCTATTTTTTGATTTATTCATTGATTTCAGAACTTGACTTTTTCACGCTAGAGACACGGTTTTTGTCCTATTCTATTTGAAATGTTAATTGACATGGTATTGATAAGTTTTATTCAGTTGAAATCCCATGGATACAACTGTATTGTGCCAAACCACAATTAGATAATACTTTGTTTTATATTCCAAAGATAATACTTGAAGGTAAACACAGGGATCACAAAAATATTATCATTTGAAATATATGTATGTATGTAATGCATGTATATCATTGACGCAACCTTAAAAAAGTATATTTGGTATATCAAAGACTACTCTCAGACACATGTTCAACAGTTTTCACACTGCACATTTCCACTCTGTAGACTGGCTCATGAAAAATACATGTGGATTTGAGTCTGTGGGGGCTACAAGCTGCAGCTACTGACTGGAACAAAGGTGACACCCCCCTCTGTCTGGTCCCATTATAGTTTACCTTTGCTTTTCTGACCCTAGCCTGCTCCTGCCAATAGAAAACATAAACATCTAATGAACTATAATGAGCAATTTGTGTTCTTTTTTCACATTATGTAGATAAGTTCTTACTGTAATGGGGCTTGTCGTTAATATAAATTTAACCAGCTGGCGGCTTTCAGTTGGAGAGTCATTAAAAGTTGATCTAATTTAATCTATAGCAACATTCAGAGCAGCGATGGAGAATGATAGACTGTTGACTTAATCTGCTACTGCGTCCAGTGGGAGGAAACTGTCGCTTTTATTACAGCAAATCATATCTACCCTGTGGCTTATAAGGGAAAATACCCATTACATCACTTGCATCACAAGATTATGACATGATTATTTAAATGCTTGTAGATTTTATATGACAAAGCAAAACAACTCTCTTTCACATAGGTGCTTGGAAGCATCATCAATCACGATGAGAGCTGAGAGCACAAGGTCACTCAGATACACAGCTGGATTTTTTTTAAATAAAATGTCCGTCCCCGCCCTCCAGTCTGACTCCACCCACATCCTGCCACAGCCGACAGCACAGTTAATAATTGAATGTGCAAAGGGGAAAAGGGAGAGGAAATTACAGCCATGCTCTAATTCTGGGTATCAGCCTACTTTTGCTTTATGGCTGTTTACATTTAGCATTGCCATCATTTGGTTGGTGGTGGCAGAACAGAGCTGAAAGCAGTGGAGGGAAGACAATAAACCAGACTGACAACATTAGAAAAAAATGATAAACTAGTAATATTTAGTATATTGTAAGCTTAATTGAATTTCAGTTCCTATATTTAGACATAATTAAAGCAGTAGAGCAGATCAAGATTTTTTGGGTAGTTTATTTGTTTTTTGGAAGCATAGTAGAAATTAAATTGATCACCACAGATATCAAATAAATCACCAGCCCCAACCCATATTAAATTTTAAGCATCACTATGATACTAAGTAGTGCGTTGCATGTTAGCAACAGCACTACTACAAAAACAGGATGGTCACATATTAATGCTGTTCTATGTTCTAGGGCCATCAGATGTCATGAGGGTTGTCTGACTCATTTAATGAAAAATGTGTCATCTTTCCACAGCATGTGATTTATATGTTTTCATAAAAAGGAATCATCATAGATTTGGTTAAAGATGTTATTGAGGAAAAGTATCCGTATAAAGGTGTATGATCATTATTCATAAGTTACTACAAACTCTGTACTCCCCCCTCCAAATCCAACTTAAGGCCTCACAAAATTGATCCCATTAACTGAACTGAAATGTAATCCCTTTCACATATAATACATATTTCTTTTGGCATTAAATGTTTCCTCATTAAAAACACACATATAATTAACACACAACTGCATATTTAGGCTGAGTTCTTCTCTCAGACAGAGACCACCTAATATCATATGGTAATACAAGTACTCCACTGTATTTTTAAACTCAGCCCTGGAATTTTCAATCTCTACTAAACAAAAGGTGAAAGGAAGCTGTTAACATGAAAACTACCACTTCCTGACATCACAAAGCGGAACAGAGCATGTTGAGCTTTAGAGATGTAGACTAATAAAAAGAGTCAAACATGTGTGAATGAAACAAAACACAACCCCAGGTATATTTTGATGAGACAACAATATTCTATGGCCAATATCTATATTGGCCATAGAATATTGTTGTAAGATAGGACCATGACGGCACGGTGGCTGAGTGGCTAGCGCTCATGCTTCACAGCAAGAAGGTGTCTGGGTGGGTTTCCTCCAGGCACTCCGGTTTCCCCCATCAACCCAAAAAATGCACCATAGGTAAATCCTCCAGCTGAGGTCCTGACCAAACTGAAGCAAGAAGATCATGGAGATGGTCCCCGGGCGCAGTAATGTGCTGCCCACTGCTCCTAATAACAGGATGGGTTAAATGCAGAGAAGAATTTCTCCTGTGTGAGATCAATACAGTCACTTCTAATTAAAGGGTATACCATATAACTTGAAATGTGATTGCTTTGCCTGATGTTTCATCGTATGGCATTAAACTGATCAATATTGCATTTATTCAATTACAAGTGTTTTCCTTGCTAGAAAAAACATGTATTTGTAGTCTAAGTATTGTATGACCTGTAACTTGACCTTTAACAAATGTAACTGTTACTACTTGGAGTGTGCCTGATTGGGCATGTTAACCTGTTGACAGTGAGTTCCTAAACTGGTAAGTAGTCAATAGCAACAGTCCTTATGAATCACTTCTCAATTTGAAAGCTGTCATCACACATTTCCAAATCTCCAGCAGCAGAACACAGAGCATGATTGCACGCGTCAATAACACCAACATGATTCTGTAACTGCTCCTTCCACTCATCACCTTCATTTGGACTACATTAGTACTGATCAGGCCCTGATTGCTCATCTCTTTGCATCATATGGCCGCTCACACATGTCTAAAGAACAGCCTGTGCTCTTCTCACCACTCCAAAACATTTGCCACAATCTTCATCTTTTCCAGGCTGCTAACTAGCGCAATTATACTGGTTATTTTCTCATTTACTTGACTAGAACAACGATTATACTGGACAAAGATATTCTTACTCATGGAATGACATGTTTTCCTAGCAATACTGTGTGTGCAATTGAAATATAGTTTAAGAGGAATTAGTAATTTTGAACCACCAGTCTTCAAATTCACGCATTGAGCATTTTCATGTTAATGAATATGATTTTGTTTCAGTTATGCCCCTTTTTTTGGTTATCCTGTGCAACCACTTAGGCCCTTGTCAATGGTCCCACTTAGAGAATTACAAAGAAAACAAGATTTTTATATTTTACTCGTAATGAAATGAAAACTTTTTGGTTGTACTGGTTATCAGGGTTGCAATTGGCACATCTATTACAATTCCAATATGTGTAATGAAAAACTGGATATTATATGGTGTTATATGTATATTGCAGTTATTATCTATGAGCTTACATTTCCAGAGTCCATCTATTTATGTCCCATTACATTCAAAAATGTTTGCTACAAATTGAGGTGGTCATCCTATGTTAGGAATGGATGCTAATTGCAGAATGTCACAACAATGTTCAGGTTCTCTAGTCCTGAATGATAGTTAATGACTTTTCTTAGTTGATCCAGATAGTGAAGATTGCCCAGGCCCGCCTTCTCCTGGCTGAAGGAGGCTGTACTGTAGACTAGTACTAGAGTCGGGAGCAGAAGGCTGGACCCAGAGAGAGATTAAAGTTGACCGCAAAAGAGGATTTACTACTCTGTCACTCTCTCCCCACTCCATCTTTGCACTTTGTTTCCTCTTCATTCTGTCAGAGCCCTCATGTTTTCAGGTCATTAGCCATTGCAACAAAATATTACATAATCAAAAACATAGTAATACTATATAAATAAATTAAAGCATAGATTGTTCCATTTGCAGTAAAAATAAGTTTTGACATAACGCTATAGCAGTTATTAAATCAAAATGAGAAAATAAGAATACATTGTGATTTATGGTGCTATAATTTGGTTTACATTAGAAATAATAATTTAACTACTGGACTAACTAACTAAAAAAAGGACTGTCGACTACTAAAATAATAATTTGTTACACATGTCCTGGCTAGCATCGCAGTTTACTCGACAGCTTAAGCACAGATTCAAAGCAGGACACTGAGGTTGCCGTGTTGCATCATCTCTTATTGACTTGTGGAAGTCTTAAAAGGGCAGTAATGAATTATTAACCCAAATAATTATGAAGCGCACCACCAATGCTAAACGAATGCAACTTAGCAACCAAAACACATTCAAGTGTTGGTGATAAAAAACAAGGCTAGCAGTGCCATGTGAGAAGTTTGTTGCTAACATGCAAATAGTGTAAGCACAGTTCAAGCGGCGCTCAGTTTTGGCCTGGTAGTCCAGGGGGAAGGGTTGGATTAGCTCTGTCATCAACTGACACGATTAACACACGACTACAGCGCCTTGTTAGGAAGGGGACGACAGGCTATTTTAGGCGACACAAAAAAAATCCTGTCAGAGCACAAATGGTGACTGAAAAATAGATTTGAGGGGTGCAAAGTTATTATAGCATCCAGTATAGCATACTGGGCAGTCATACTGTCCATAGACTGAGAATGGCATGTCTGAAGATAGAGGATTAGAAAGTTAAAGGGCTGGCATGCTAAAGAGCTGAGCACAAAAGCAGTATGACGCCTATCAATCATGCCCCCATGTAGTGAACAGATGAGCAGTACTGTATTTGGAAGGGGTGAGACGGGGACAGCGATGCACCACTGAACCCAGCACAAAACCAGGTCAGGCTCATTTCACTGATTATTAAGATTTAACCTAATTCATAAGGAAATTTGAAACTAATATTGTGGTGGCTGTACTTTCCAGTCTCGTTATATGCTCAGAAAATGCTGGCAAAAGAGAGTGTGAGCGCAGTTTGACAAAAAATTACTGTTTCTATTCTGATGCATTTGTGCTGCTGCCAGGGCTGTGCTGAACAGCTCAGCAGTGAACCATGGGAGCTACGCATTTTAGTGGGGCCTGTAAAAGAGTTTTGTGGTTCTTATCTCAGTATGTGGGCTGTAATGGTCACGGCATGGGACACACAATGAACTCCTAGCATTTAAAGAAATGTGGCATGTGACAGACAAAGATAAATAAATATTTGCCTCAATCTGTATTGCATAATATTTTATTTACCTACTGCCATTATGTGCCTTGAGGAGTCCTGCATAAACAACCTGGACAAACTATGCCATACAGGAAATAAGGAGCTGAAATATCGTGCTGGAGGAAGTGGGTGAAGGACACTGAGGGGTGTAAGTGCTGCTTCCCCACATCAAAGTACAGTTTGTCCAGTATTACTCATGATGACGATGACGACTGCATCATTAGTTAATTACCTATTAGCAAGGAGTATGTAAACAGGTGAATGGCAAAGTAAAAGGTCTCATACTATGGTAGTCCTCTTGAGCAAGCAGTGTTCAAGATCTAGAGATGAGTCCTTGGGCGCTGTACTGTGGTGAACACTGCTCCAAACAAGTTGCACAACAACAGTGAAGGATGGGATAAATGCAATTCCCTATGTAGGGAAGCCACTACAAATTAAAATATAGTCCAAGTTATAATACATTACAATTAGTGCTGTCAGGCGATTAAAACAATTAATCTAATTAATTACAGGATTTGTAATTAATTAATCTAATTAATCGCATTTTTAAAATAATTTTTTAGGTGGTTTATTGTGCTCTCCCACAGTGCAAAAAAGGTGTCAAACGTGTGATTTATAGTGGTACAGTGAAAAGACTGCAGACTTCCCCTTTAAGTCTAAGTTTTTCACTCACTCTCTTTGTCTCCACTGTAAACATGACAACACTGCTGGCAGACCCCCATTCCCCCTCCCACATTATGTAACATTCATTGGAAAGCTCATTTACACCATTCCACTAATACATGGTGAATGTTTCTGGTGCCAAAAGGTGAGCACGTGCAGTAGCTTTCATGCAACGTTAAAGGTCCCATGGCATGAAATTTTCACTTTCTGAGGTTTTTGAACGTTAATGTGAGCTCCCCTACCCTGTTTAGCCCCCCCCCCCATGGCTAAAAGTTGCGAAATGTCTAAACTGAGCATTTGCGGTCCTTTTCTGCGTTACAAAAAAACAGTGTTCAAACGGGCGAGTTCGGACAAGGCACTTTTTTGCCGTCAGATCGGCAAATGCAGCTCCAGCCCCTCCCTCTGTCTCCGCTCAGCGTCCCTGTATATCCCGCCCATAGAGTTTGGACTGTGAATGCGCTACGCAATGTGAAATGCG
Source organism: Paratrypauchen microcephalus (assembly GCA_036785185.1). Lineage (NCBI taxonomy): Eukaryota > Metazoa > Chordata > Actinopteri > Gobiiformes > Gobiidae > Paratrypauchen > Paratrypauchen microcephalus. The sequence continues at coordinate 5,943,527 of JAVJIX010000013.1, read as the reverse complement.
TTTTTTTATTTGCCTGGAGGCACGTCCGAGTGTTTCTAGGCTCGCAAGTCCCTTACCCGACCCTCTGGACCTCTGAAATACCAGTGGTTTAATTTTATTTTCTGTGTAAATATGCTTTTTTTCATTGCAAAGTCTCCCATCTGTCTTCCTGCGTAAAACACGGAAGAGAGGAGAAAGCGGTGCCGAGCTGCGCTTCGAGCGGGGGAAACCCGCCCCCCCCCGCTCCTTAGCCAATCTCTCTGTCCTTCTCATTTGCACTGAAGCAGCAACACTCAGAATAAAGCATTTTAGACACATATCTAGCCTCATGAAGACTGTCAGAGTCATATCTCATGCAGTGAGTGTTGATTTTGAAGAAGGATTCATTTACAGTATTAGGGAACCATTAAGGAGCCATATAAAAGCATCAAGAAGTACCATGTCATGGGACCTTTAATAAATAATATTGTAATGACCTGGGTTAATGGTGTCTGTGCCTTTAAGGGGTTGGCTGTTGGGCGCATGCGTGGGACAGGTGTGGGTGTGTGAGAGAGGAAAAGAGGAGAGTTACACTGCTGCATGTGTTGGACTGTTAATGTTGAGTGAGTCCGAACTTCTGTTTAATAAAGTTCATTGGAGAATAAGAGAAGCCTGGAACCATTACAATATACAAGGCTTCAAATATACAGAGAATACAAATAATTGCCCGTGAAAATTACTCATGGCTCACATGACCCCCGGAACCCGTGAGGAGGATTTAAACTCCCGGTGTGGATGTGTCCGGACCATCGCACCACGGGAGGAGGGAGGAGGCAGCAGCGCGGGGTGAGTAAATGATCGGGTTTAGCGTGATTTAGCGTGATGGGCAAAACTTCTAAGTGTGCACCCTTAGTCGCGGCAGAACACGCTGGAGAGGTTATGGGAATAGCAGATAGGGAAACGGGCTCGCGTGTCTTCCCATGCTCTCCCCTATTAGAACTGCATTCGTTTCTGTATGCCGACCAATGGTAGCACGGCATTTCTCATCGCGTCATCGCTGTCCAGGGACAAGAGGGACCTGCTCCGTCACGTTTTTATCAATAAACTCACCGTTCAAAGGCCCCGCACGCCAAATTTAAAATGCGCGCACATTGAATTGCCGCTCATAATTAATTGCGTTAATTTTTATAACGCGTTAATTAGCAGTGTAATTAATTAATCTAATTAACGCGTTAAACTGACAGCCCTAATTACAATATGTTTTCCATTCAATCATTTTGAATAACTTCTTTTAGAATGAATTATATTTAATCCCTATATTTGTATAGTTTTCTTTCAGTGTGGGTGGAGATCTGTTGTCTACAGTGGTGTAATTATACAGCGCTATAAAGACAACACAGACATATAATTATTGCTGGGTCACGCTGATGCAGGGGAGGGGGCACAGAAGCTGTCATATATAATAAGGACTCTCAAGAACATGCTGATGCTTCATGTATCACTGCAGACAGGGATCAGGTGTCGGACCATGTGCTGTGGAAGGCATTTTCTACTGCTTTTCTTCTGGTTGATACGGTTATTTGGAGGTCTAACACATCACGTTTAATGGAGTGACACACACTTGGTCTCCAAACCTGGAAGCATTCCAGAAGAAACTTACATGCTATTTTGGCTTAAATGCAATCACTATTTCTGTCCTTCTTTCTCCAACAAAGTCGAACTGTATTTATTCATTGGGCTTTGGGGACAAAGCCCATTTCTCAGCTTTAAACAGTGGTATAGATGATGAGAAATTGAACAGGCATGCCACACTTGAACAATAGGTGTTTCCAGTGTGCAAACTGCAGAATCAGCTCTAAAAATGTTTCAATTGTTTCAGACAGTAATGCTATTTCATTTCGAGCTGATAAATGTTCATATTAAGTGTCACTTTCACACTGCTATGCACAGGTACATGCAGTACAGTAGCTCCATGTTGACCTACATGCATTATTTCAGCAAGATGTGGCAACCTACAAAGCCTGATGGGAGCTGGAGGGCTAAACCATTCAGACAGCACTGCCTTTCGCCTGGCTGCACTACACAGGAATGCAACTCACAACACAGCTGTCTGCAGTGGTCCTAATAAAATGAATGTACACCACCAGAGTCAGTTAGTGCAGTCATTAAGTTAGTAATAAATAAATGAAGTAGTAACTGAATTTTATTGCACTGTACTGGCTGGTTTGGCATCAATTAATTATAACATACAATGGTTGTGACTGGATACATGTCAAGAAAGCAGACAGTTTTTGTTTCAAATAGTATACCTATCACATTGGACTATGGCAAAGGATTGTAAGACAATTAGGGCGGACAAGAAAATAAAATAAATTTTAAAAAATAATTTAAAGAAACTATTTAAAATGACTGGAATAAAACTTCATACTGTAACTAAAAGTAAAAGTATTACCTTCTACCTTAAAGATGCACTATGCAATTTGTATTATGAAACATTTTATTGCACAAAAATAACACATCTCCACAGATCTGAGTTGGTAACTTGGCCTGGTTGCGTCATCTGCTTGTCTCCATACTGATGATAGGTACGTTTAAAGCTATGCTGTGGAACATTCCAGACAAAACAATCCCATTTCCATGTTAACAAGCAGTAGAGAGACCCACATGAAGGAAAGTTCCATAGCACCCCTTTTAAATTATACCTTTTATCATGTGACAGTAATATTCACGTGTCAGCCTGCTTGTTGGGTTTGTATGTTATGTCTTGTTTAGCAAGGTTCATTCTTGTTAAGGAAGTGTGAATGGAGCAACAAGGCTCACACTGTGCTGTTTTTGGCCCACATCTCTGCCTGCTGTGACAATATGGCCTTACTGAATTAAAACATTTCCTACGGAGAGACAGGACGGACACGCAGGGAGAAATATGCTGCAGAAAATAACAAGAAAACTTTATACAAAGACAACAAAGAAAAAAAGATTGGTGTATTCTGTTTCACTTAACCTAACATTTTAATTCCCTGAAGAAGCAGCATGCAGTGACACTCAAGAACTAACAGCACAAGTCCGGTTCACACCTCTGGCCACCTGGCGAGCACCAATCAGGACGCTCCACTAGGATTTTAACACCTTTCCACAGCAACTCACATCAAAACAAATAGTTCCTGGTAGTCAACCATTTCTGTTTTCACATCCCGTCTGAGAAGAAATGATGGAGCAGATTACTATTCTGACATTTCTGCATTACATAATGCCAAAGAGGTGGTGGTGGTGGTGGGGGGTGGGGGGTTGAAGACAGGATAAGAGGACATGTTGGCAAATCAGATGAACAAATCAGAAACTTAACAAAGGACATCAAATGAATTATGAATGCATTGCAAACAGCAGTCAAACTGAACTATTTTGATAAAACAATAAGACAGTTTTGAGGTGGACAAGTATGGGATTCAAAGCAATCATCTGAAGCCTGCAGGATAATCACCACAAAGCTCCACTGTCCCATTCACTGAGGATAAAGCCAGGATTAATTTGTATAGCGGACACCAAACACACACATACACACGCACACGCACACACACGCACACACACACACACACACACACACCACACACATATACACACGCACACGCACACGCGCACACGCACACACACACACACACACACACACCACACACACACACACACATGGTCATGCCATACTTACATAATGCACTTTGGCCTGCTTTTTACTTGGCCTGCCTCTTAAATGTGCCTTTCTTTCTTTCTTTTTGCTGTCATTCAGGCTCTGAGCGACACACACACACAACACTCCCACGTTAGCTGCATGTGTTCCTCGGCTCCTCTCCTCCTCTCGTACACATTCAAATGGACACCTGTCATCCTCAAGCAGTGTACATGCTGTTTACTTTAAACCATGTATGGGGAGGGTGTACTATAACAGGAAATACAATAAGGTACAAATGAAGGACTATTGTTGCAAATGAAGGATGAGAGAATACATTAGAAGTAAATAGTTTTGTTTAATAATTAGTCACCAATTACACAAGCTATTGTGATAGCATTGTTTCCCATCAATAGTGGAGACTATGGTGGCCCCTTCATAGTCTAAAAAACTTCCCCCCAGACCTTAAAAACAAACTGGACCACACATTAGGAATCACTCTTGCAACAAACATTTAAAAGTAATACTGGCAAAACATTGCATAATGATTAAATATGGCAATAAACAGCATTAAATACTTTAAATTTTTTATTAAGTTACTCCAGGAAGAATATCTGGGAATGCACTTATTATTATGTATTTTGTTATCAGGAATTGTGATGCAGGTCAAGCCTTGTCACTGTTTCAACAAACATGCATTGTATGGAGGCATCGGTCTTCTAATGCTTTAAGACACAAGTGACTTTACCTATTATTTTTACGATGTGTGATGTATTATTTTTACTACTTTGCTATAAAGCATTGTAGGTAAGGCAAAGTGATATGGCACTAAAAATTGTATTGTGATCTGATACCTGCTACTTTTTGATATTGTAATTTTGTTTCTGTTTACTGCAGCACTATGCTCAAACACAGTTTTCCACACCCACCTTCGTCCTATTGGTCAGGTTCTGTTATACTCTAAGAAAGTGACAGATGGATTTACACAATCATAGTGAAGTGTGAACTCTCAAAAGCAGATTTAGCAGTAGATAGGTTATGTGTTAATAATCTAAATAAAGATACCTACTGAACCCAACTGTAATCTTTCTATAGAAAACTGTTCCATGATTTTCTACATATTGGCCACCCCTAACTGTAGTTAAGACACTTAGACTGTGTGCTGCCTTTAAATCCTTCTTATGACCTCTAATTTTGTCTAAATAGAAGCTATCCTACTATGGACAGAACACATCTTTAGAACAGAGTATAGTATATCTGCCTCAAATTACAGCATAACTGCCCCTGTGCCCTGATCGATAAGTGTAGACCAGTTCTCCATTTCCTAAGAGTTCTCTGATATGATGTGCCTGGTCAAAAGAGCTGAGGAATTGGATATATAGATATGTGTGTGTGCCTATGCTGGGGGAAGGGGGGCTTAGTCAGGGAAGCAGAGATGTCACTTTGGTCTAAAGACTGGAGGAAGATGTAGAGATATTCCAAGTCCAAAGGCAATGGGAAGTCGCAACAGATCCTTGTAGGATGACTGCAAGTGTGAGCAAAATGCACGTGTAGCTTGTGAAGTGAACAATTCGGATGCATGACTGACGGACACACTTCTTCGGTATATCCATTTTGCTACTTTCAAAAAAAAAAAAAAAAAAAAAGCAGCAACAAGCAGGTTTCAGGTTTCCAAAAACAAATCTCTGCACAAAGTTCCCCACAGTTGCTATTGCTGTGTGTTTTTTACGCAGCAAATCTGGAGATGATGCCAGTCAACCATCTGGCACTTTTAGAGATAATTATTAGATGGAGCATGGGGAAAAAGGTTGTAGAAAATGTGCATGAATAAATCTGTGATAGCACCGTAGGACATTATGAGGCTGGTTATAGGATAGCATCTTTTGAACCAAAGCAGTTGTGGATGGGTTTACAGAGATTGAAGGAACACTTACTTCATGCAAATACTCTTGCTGCAAAAGAGGGTATAATAGACAAATTGGCCCCAGTAAGTATTCATTGACAGAACTGTTTTACAAACTTCACCATGGTGCCCCACAGAGACAGGGCATGCAGAGACACGTGTTGATCTGCTTAAGAGTCTCCTGAGCTCTTTGTCCTGACTGACATTTAGAACCGATTTACTTGCAATAAATCATTAATAAACACCATGCAAAAATGTGCATAACTACAATTTGGACTATAAAAAGTGACTCTGAAAATAGCATCTTTATATAAAGATGTTATATACCTACTTATATACCTATACCTACTACCTATACTGTATGCAGAGGGACAATAGGCTTTTAGTACTTTGACAAACACTATAACTAATTGCCTACGATTCAAAGCCCCAACCACAAAGTCAAACATTTTTAATAAAAACCAAAGTCTGTGCTGAGCATACAGGAAGTGAAATACAAGTAGCAAACTGCACAGAACACTACATTTAGCTACATCATAGATATTTCTCCACTGTAATATAACATGTATTATAAGTGAAAATATAAATATTTGCCTTTGTCTCTAGTTTGCTACAGACTCGCTTAACAAGCTTCAAACGCTCCGGAGCTGTCCGCGGTGCTGATCTGATCAACTTAAGAATAAACTCCTTCTTCTCCAATTTAAGAATAAACTTCGCCTTACAAAACAGAAGAAGTTGGTAAAAACTTGTTTAACATACATGAACTGTGTTGAACTTATTAAGTAGTCCGTTAAGTACGTATTTCAGATAAAAATGTACGTTGTTATAATCTGAAGTTAGTAATTTATGTGGTAGTATAAATTATGGCTTGAATAAGACTCACCAGGAAGTGCTCTTTCGTTGTCTCTTGTTTTAGGGATTTTCTCGTGTTTAAAGGGTGAGTGGAGACCCGGTCTGTCCCTGGCTCCCTTCAGCAGCACTGACCGCGGTGAATACACTCCGCCCTGTCCCACTTCAGGCGTAAAGCGCCCAGTGGCGTACACGCTCCTCATTTCCTGTACAAAAGTAAGGGCGAGCTTTCCGTTTTACGCTTTCATGTTACAAAACTATCTATCTATCTATATACAAAGGCTGTGTCCCACCATAGTGGGGTAGCCTAGACAGGGCATACATTTTTGTTCCTTTCCCTCCTTCCTTCCTTTCCCCAAACCCTCCTTCCGTGACTTTTTTTTTTTTTTTTTTTTTTTTTTTTCCCCTAGTTACAAAACTAAAGAGTCATAAAAGAATGACTTTCTCATGCAGTATAAACCTTTAAAATTTTGACAGAAATTGCTGCATATAATTATGCCTAAATGCTTATTATAGAACAATTAATGCCCGAGCTCTTTGCTCCGCTCTCACCTTTTACTTTGACGTCCCAATCTCACAACTTCCGCCTCACGTACGTCCCTTGAAAACACAAAATGGCCGCGCCCTCTGACGTCACGCAGGATTAGAAACCCCCACCCCCTGCACCTGCTTTACACTCCCACTTAGTTCGATATTTTATTTATTATATTTATAATATAATATTATATTTATAAATTAAACAGTAATACACTGCATCTGCAATTTAAATATACTTAAGATGTGTCCTTATTATGCCTGTAATATTGAATGTGTCAGCATCTGAGGCTTTGAAAAGAAAAACATGTGGTTAAATGTTATTGGGACTTTTTGGTGATAATTAATTATCTTTAAACTCATCAGCGTTAGCAGTTCCATGCTGAGCAGAATCAAACAGATGATTCTATATAATTGTATGGAAAATACACTGCATGTATTCACAATCATAAACAGATGAATTCAGTTCACTACTGGAACAAATTACTATGCAATACTGAAATTGTAGACATCAGTCATACACCACAGCATGATCCAGGATGGAGTTGTATGCACACGATAGGAGATTAGTTTCTGTTTTGGGTCTGGCCTCTCCCTTTTTTGTCTGACCTTTATTCATTCATGTGTGAACACTTTGCCTTTGTTTCCATGAGCGCATGCAGAACATGCACCTTGTGTGTGTACTCAGCGGAGATATGATAGTCCCACTGGGCCGACAAGGTTGAATCATCAGTGAGACAAGAGCACGGTAATGGTTGAAACATCGATTCTAGTAATGGAGCAGGTTTATAAATCAACCCTTTTATATCCAACAATTCTCCATGTGATTTCTCTGATCTCTAACTGTGTGCACTGCCACTCTAAGACAGTGTTTCCCAACCAGGGGTACAAGTACCCCGAGGGGTACTCGAGCACACTGCAGGGGGTACTCCGCAGTGTCGCTGCCAGGTGCAGGGGGAGATTTTTTTGAATTTTTAAATTCTAATTTGAGTAAATTTGAGTTAAAGAAAAGAGTGAAAATGCCTGAGAATTAATTTTTCAAATTAAGGAGATGAAATAAAATGATTTTCATTTAATAATCTGTTGTGCCACGTTCTACTTTTGGAGAATTATCAACGAGTGAGGGGGTACTCGAGGTATGACAAAAGGCTCAGGGGGTACACAAGACAAAAAAGGTTGGGAAACACTGCAGTCTAAGAGATCACTCTCCTAGAGCTGAAAACATCAAGTGGTAGATTTAATACATGGAGCACAAAGAAATTAGTAATAACTTTCTAGATTTAAAACTGAAATGTGGCAAAGCCTGACCTTGGGCTTCAAATTCAGGCTATTTGGTTAATGCTTTGCAAAGATTAAAATCTTACACAATATAGCATTAAACTTCACTCCATCAAGAAACAGACATAGCACCATCAAGACAAGTTATAGGTTTGGGGAGAAGCACTCTGCTCAAAGTAAGAAAGGACTTGTTCAAGGTATTTTTGTACACTAAAAACACCCCTAGTGAAATAAATGCTAGATAAATATCTTTAATGCCATACTATGGCACATTTCAGGCAAACCACTAACATCCAAAGGGCACCTTTAATTTAGAATAGAAAAATAACAAACACAGTGGAATATTGGTAAATATTTAACTCAGTCAATCAACACATATGATAACTTACAACAGTAAAAATGCTCATAGACTTCTGTTATAAAACAAACAGACAAGCTTCTGTCATCACTGACTTCACTGCCAATGTATTTTTTTTCTCATTAGTTAAAAAGCATTCCTGTCTCTAAAGTAGCAAGTATCCATATTGATTCAGTGCAAATAAAAATGCTATCAGTTTTGAAACAAATTAGTCAATTATTGTTTTGAAGTGCCATATCTGAACAACAAACTGTACCCATCAATATCAATACATTTGCTGTTACTACATGCTTGTGAAAGATTCACTATGTGAAGAAAAGTGTCATATTATGCATTGAGTATCTTTAATGGCACTGATCCATTCAAATAATAGTAATATAGTTTTCTGGTTAGCATATGAAATGTGGTTTTGTTTTTTGGAAATGTTAGTGTCTGATCTTGCAAACTGCCACATAGGGCAAATATTTTCATTTGTCATGTTCCAGTACAAGTAATTTTTCAGAGCAGAATTTCTCTTGAAAGTAATCTAGGTCATCCCTGAAGGTCAAAGGTCCGAAGGCATTGACTAGAACAGCAATAGGCAACAAAGCTCACCGTTGTCCTAAAAAAATAAGAATATGAATAAAAAACTTAACAGAGTGAGAATTTTTGCACTTTCACAATACGTTTAGAATGCAGCTTAAAGGCGCACTATGTTAACTTTCTAGTGGGCAGTCTGCCCCCTCCTTGGCATTGCCTCCACAGTGTGGCATTAAACTGAACTACTTCTCTCTTAAAAAAGAGATTAAGAATCTCAGTGGGACCTCCTGGAGGGTATTCCATCAAAGTGGCTTAACCTGAAATCCTGAGCTGAAACTAGCTCCATCTCCATCTTAAGCCTCAATTCATGCCATGACAGAAATAAGCCTGGCCAAAGCTAATTCAGGCCTGAAGTTTAAGCTGCACTTTGCGTGTGCTTGCGGTGACTCTGGGAAGGCCAGATCAATGGAGCAGTGACATCACAGAAAAGGTGCCAAAAATTAGAAAATTAAATTTTTTTTTTTATGATCTGACTAAATGAGAGAGGAGCCACAGCGAAAACGCACAGAGTTAGATTTGGACCACGGAATTTTTGTGGTCATTCTGTTCTAAGGAGCAAGAGGAAAGACACGACTCCCCCCTCTTCTCCCGGTCACTCCGTGGGTAGAGAGGAGGCTGACTGCATAGTGCGGAGCCTGGTTAATACACCCGGGGAAGGAAGTTGCCTCACCTCTTCCCGATGCACGTTAGTGCAGAACTTAAGTGCCGCTGTACGTAAAAGTGAAGATGTAATGGAACTCTTCACATGTAGCCTAGAAGAAATGATCAAATCCGGGCCAACATGTTTGCAGTTTGTCTGTGCGTAAAAGCTGCATTGCCCCTCACAACAGCCACATGTGCAAGATCATTTTAATGAAATAATGGCCATAGCCTTTTATATGGTTTGTGCCTTTTTGATGAGTGCACCGTCCACACACGTGTGTCCCGTGCATAGGATCATATGACTGGTAAAAGTCTCAAGCTACATGCGACTATAAAAGTCACTTTTTAAACTGTATCAGACAGATGTGTGAATCCCTCAGTTGTTCAGGTAGTTTCTGCTTGTTACTGCGGCAGCTAAGCGCCACCTCTGGTTAGTCACTTCGGTGGAACAGAACTGAGGATTTGATAAGCCTGGATTTGCCAAATAAGTCGGGATTTTGATTTAGCTCGCTTCAAGGAATACCCCCCTGGTCAAATAAGGGTAAATGGAGCAACTTGGAATGGTGTCAGCACCAGTCCAAGTTGCATATCAGACCTTTGGACCTAGAAGCCCCTCGCAGACAGAATGCTTGTTTTTTTTAGCATTAAAGACACCTATTTGAATAAATAATGACAGGTTAAGGTTTCCCCACTATACAAATTACATAGTGCACCTTTAAACCAAGCCTAGGTCTGACAGTGTATCAGTCACTTTTTATTTTTTACTTGTGTATTTTTTTAATTGGAGAGGGACACTTAATTATTATATAAATATATATATTTTTAAAACATGCTAAATCAGTAACAAAATCTAGTATATGTCCGTGTCATTTTTAAATAAATGTGTCTTCAAACCTGCGATGCACCCCTGCCAATGCTGTATCTCTGAGGGGGAACAGTTTGGGGTAGATGATAGTGAACATGGCTTGGCTGCAGCGGTGACAGTGGCCCAGAGGAAACTGCAGCAGGTCTAGGAGACTCTTGGGCAATGTCATGTTAGGCAGAAGTTGCAGATCTACAAATAATGATAAGGGATAACATCAGATCTGAAACAAATATAAAATCAATGCAGCACAGACTTTGCTCACCTGGTAACCTGTGATGGTAGACACGGTTTAAAGTCCGTAAAGCAAGCTCCTCCAAGGGAACCACAGTACCTGACCTTGAGCCTACAACCTTTACTTCAGCGGGTAGTGCTCCCAGTGTGTCATTTGTACCTTCTTCCTGTACTTGAGTAGAAACTCCACACCTGAAATACACATCCACTCAGTTAGTTCATAAATCAAACTATGGAATGCATGTTTTTAATGCAAATTACTATAGTATATTACCCGCTGCAGCCAATGACCTTGTTGTAAAGGTAGGAGGGAAGACCTTTCAGATCAGAATTGTGGTCAACAAACACAAACTGAAGTTCCCGGGACCGGCCTAAATCTGAAATAAACATGTGTATAATAATATTAATAATAATAATAATAATAATTATTATTATTATTATTAAGAAGAAGAAGAAGAAGACAGACTTTATTCATCCCCGTAGGGAAATTATTTCTCTGCATTTGACCCATCAATGAGGAGCAGTGGGCAGCTCGTCTTTCAGGCGCCCGGGGACCCATCTCCATGATCTTATTGCTCGGTTTGGTCAGGACCCAAGCTGGAGGATTTTACCTGGAGCATGTTTTGGGTTGATGGGGGAAACCGGAGTGCCTGGAGGAAACCCACCCAGACACGGGGAGAACATGCAAACTCCACACAGAAAGGCCCAGGCGACCCGGGGATCAAACCCATTATTATTTTCATCTTTCAGCATTACTCCTTCTCTTTGGGGTTGCCAGAGCTGGTAACATGCTAAAATGGTATGTTTTCATGAAAAATTCCCTTTGTGACATAAAGTAGTGTGTCATGCTCAGGAACACAAGGGCAGCATAAATAGGAAGAACACACATTACAAACCAAGTGGAAGAAAGTTGAGTCTGTTAGCGGCCATTGAAAGCTGGTTGAGGCGATGTAGCCAGCAGAGCTGCCGGGGAACATGCCTTAGGTGGTTGTGGTCTGCTGTGAGATTCTGAAGTGATAGACAATGGTGCAGTTTGTCAGGCAAAGAGATTAGCTGGTTCATGGACACATCCAGAGTCTCAAGTTCCTGTAGGTCACCTATCTCTAAAAGATATAAGATGGAGAGTAAATGTTACTAATGCATATCACAAGGACATCTTTTATCTTAATGGAAAGTGAACAGAAATCTTGCCCATCGATAAGTGGCAAAATAGGTTATATATGATGGCTACATCATATATAATCATTAAACATGTAATAACATGTCCAAATGATACCTGAAGGAAGGCATTTTAGCTGGTTATTGGAGAGTCGCAGATGCCTTAAAGATCTCAATCGGCCAATTTCTGGGCAAAGCATCTGAAGAGCATTGTTGCTCAAATCCAGTGACTGCAGTCTTGCCAAGTTTCCAATTGCTTGAGAACAGACAACATGATTTAATGAATCTCAACAAGTTTATAGAGACAAGGGTGACAGTTGCTGGTAATGTCTTTTTAAATGCATGAACATATCCACTTACCTTCTGGGATGATAACTATATTATTTGAGTGTAAATACCTTACAAAGACATAGAATTGTGCACATTAGAGATCCAATGTAATGACACCTGTACAATATTACAGTACTTCTACTTACAGTTCAATTAGATTTGGAAGTTTCTGTGCAAGATTATCAGGCTAAAAACAGAATAATACACAATGGCTACAGGTTGCACTGAAATTGAATGAAAGATGCTTACTCACCAGTGTAGTAAGTGAATTCCTCTTCATGTACAGTCTTTCAAGAAATTGAAGGCCTTCATCTTTAAGCAATTCAACTGGAAAATTGTTCAGGTTCTTATAGTTTAGAAAAAGGTTTTTGTGTCTTTCTTGCTTTGCCATGCATATGGTTTCATGGAGTTCTGTTGCCATCTTCTTCTAAAATTATCCTCCACTTGAAGAAAAAGTCTGGTCCTTTTACCAGGGCATCATCGCTGTTAGTGGAATAATTAATATAGTATTAACTCGATCAAACGGTAAAACACCAAAGGTACGATCCTAATATCAGACAAACAACGAATGAATTAAATTGTAGTCTGTTTTGGCTAGCTCGTAAAGTACAATACTCAAAATGCACAACATTTAGTACCTTAAAATACTTTTCAAGTAAATTTCAACATGTCTGTTTCGAGTTCCCAATGAAAGCGGAGCTCATAAAATACAAGAAAAGCAAAACTGTAGCAGCATCATTCACACCGTAAACAACACTTGACGTCATGATTACGTCCTGGTGAAAGGGCACTGGACAAGATGCGCATGCGCAGCTCATGTACTTGCCTCACTACTGCCACCTCGTGCCGGCAATCGGTATGCGCTATCAAGAAAGACCAAGTCTTTTCAACACTGCAACTTAAAAACAAACAAAAACATATTTCAAGGTAAAAACTAAATATTATTAAATTATTATATCATTATTTATAAATATTAACAGTTATACATTTGACCCACCTTTCACACAGTTCAGCTGGACAACCTGACAGAAGTGGGAAACGACCTGCACAGATCATGATTTGCAGCACCTATAACTGCAGGGTTTCCATTTCGTTCATAAATAGCCTACAGCTTAGCAAAATTCTAAAATGCAATTCAATAAAGCACAACAGCTTGCATATATTTTTTATTCATTGTAATTCTGTGTAGAAAAAAGAACCCAAAAAAAAAACCGTTCTTTCTTCTCAGCCAATATTTCCCCCAGTATTTATAAGATTTTCATATTAAGGAAATTTTACAACTGCATATACAAAAGAGAAGGGAAAAAAAATCAGTCCAACAGTTAATTTAAAAAATGCCAAGTGTCAGAAGGCTATGAATAATTTACATACATCAAAACTTGGTAATAAATTTGCAATGTAACAAATAATAGAAACAGTTTGTTCGAATAGCTGTCCACTCAGTATGGCATTCCAGTGGTATGATGTGAGGCAAAAATCAGACCACAAACACTCTTTACTCCATCCAGAGCACAGCCTATCAGTGTATCTGCAGGAGGCCATGGCTAAATCACTAACAGTCCTTTACAGGAAGCTATAACCTGCCTTCATAGGGGAGGAAGCAGACTCATAAAATAGCAGAGTTTGGAATGCCTTGTCTTTGGAAAGCTATGGCAACAGGTATAGGCACTAGCACTGAACTGCCATTAACTAACAAAACGAAGTAGCAATAAATATGTGTAAAATACAACACATCATAAACCAGTTCCTGGGTTACCAGAAATGTTTTTGCAGTGTTTGAACAACATAATTAGTAAGCTTACAGGCCACATGTCCCTGGAAATCAAAGAGCTCAACTGGAACCAGATGTTGTCTACTCATGAAAGCCTCTTTTCTACCTGAACCTTTACATGGCTTTGCTCATTACAGACGAGAAACAAGTACGATTTTAAAGGCCACAGAAGTGTATGGGAATAAAGAGTGTCTGTGAAAGGAGTTAAAAACACATAGTTCCAATGGAGCTGGTTGAGAGAATACATACAATGTCCTGTGTTTTATACAGAAAGTAAGTAGTACATGACCAGATAAAATAACAACAAACTACTTCAACCCAAACTTTGACTTTTGTCTTACTCGGCCTCAGGATGGTGTGGTTTGTGGTTTGAATTTGACCGTTATGTCAGCATCTGGTGGTTCTGTAACGCCAGAAAACAGATGAGATGACCCTTTATACATATCAACTGGGGGAGAGTGAGGTAGATGGATGGTTGAAAATCAAAGGTTCTCCACAACATATGTTGAAATTACAAACAAATCAAAAAAATATGTTAAAATTGTGGAGTCATCAGCAATGACTTGCAAACATAAACAATTCCAAATGTTACTGAGATGTATGTGCCCTGATAATTCAATTTTGTAGCATTTAGTTTCAATAAAGTAGCAAAAAATTGTTTTAGGGAATATCATTGGGACAACAATTGGGCCAACATTTAGGATTTTTTTTGTTTATTTAAGTGCCTGTGTCAAATATTTTTACCAAATAAAAATACTCAATGACAGCAGCAAAAAAATGTTTATAACTTAATAGTATAAAAGTATCAAATTGCATGTCCTTTTGCACTCGCTGTTTAGGCCTATAGTGACCCCTTGTGGTTACCATAAAGATATGACTGCTCCAACTTTCCCTTTGTGTGAAAATGAGAGGTACATCAACACATAAAACATAACTAGAAAAGGATTTGTCTCATATTCTTAACCTGAGATTTAGTTGGAACTCAGCAGCAATGCCTGACCTCTGACCTCCGTTGATTAAAGTGAACCCCCAGGCCTGATTGGTAAGAGAGCTGCAGAGGACAGAGGGAGAGGCTTTCTGTGAGAAGACATGACACTGATGACATTGAGGTCATCAGCCTCTTCCAGTCAGACGGGTGGATATTCCAGGTTTGACACAAAAAGGCAAACTGCTATACCTTACAAACAAAAACAGAACCAACTCAGATACACTTCACACAATTAAAAGAAAAATGGACTGTAGTGGAAAGACATATATATATATATATATATATATATATATATATATATATATATACACATATACATATACATATATACATACACACACACACATACCGTTAAACTCTACGACAACTAGAGAAAATAAGGAATAGCAGCTTTTTGTACATGATGAATGTCTTCAACTGTAGAAAACTGACAACCACTGGTATTAGTTAAAATTGGAAATACTAATGACTAAAGACAAGCCTACAGATTTCTCTTTTTAGGTAAATGCCACAAACTGGTACATGTTTATTCTTCCAAGTTTTGAATTTTATGACCTTCCCTCTGCAGTCCTTGCACATTGTTTTTTTTCTCGCTTTACTTATGTTAAGACTCAAGCTTCAGCACTTTGTGATACGATTGATATCATTAATTGAGGAGGTCGTTTTACTAGTTGAAAAAGCAGTGGTTTGGGGCTAAAAAGGGCAATAAACGCTTTAATAAAGACAGTTTATCTTAGCAGCTCTAAGTACTTGTAACTTTCAGTCTGGAGTGTTGAAGAATCAGAGCAAGAATATAGAAAATAAAAAATATACATATCTGACAGACAATTTGGCAGGTTTAACATGTCCCTCCCCAGATATGAACTCTAGCCCATGAGTTGCTGAGCTGGCTTTAGGCAGAGAAACAAGGGTACGAACTGACAAATACGCTGACCTTTTAAGTGCTTCTTCATTAGATATGCTAAAAAGTCACCAAAATGCCCCTCTAAAGGCAATCACCAGTCACTGACAAAGGCTTACATGTTTTCCTCATTGAAAATACATATAAAAGTTACAACCATCAACTTATAAAATATGTTCAGCCATTTTTCCCTAAATTATTTTCTTGCTTTTTTAAATTATTATTATATATATTTTTACACAAAAGCAAGAGACATATTTAACAACCAGCCGGTAGAAACCAAAGCATTTCGAACAAGTGTGAGAATGTTCAGTTGAGCATGGCCTAATTTGATGGTTATCGCTGTAGCATAGGTTGGCGCTCCTTACTGAGTGCTTTAACTCAGACATTGTTCCACTTCCTGCGAGACATAATGTTCTGCACAACAGACTATGGCGAGTTTGTTGTGAGTGCTGAGGGGGTCCAATCAGCAGGCAGAGGACTGGGGGAGAGGCATGGCACGTTCATTTTTGCGTCCTCCATTCATGTGAGCATAAGGTGGGAGTTCATCTAGTGACGGTCTCATCGGCTGAACCCCCGCACCCGTGCCGAGTCCCGGGCTTGCCCCTGACAGTCCGTTGGCCGCCTGCTGACTGGGGTTCTGCTTGTCCGTGGTAGAGGTGGATGTACAGGGAGAGGAGGGGGGGCTATTGGTTAGTGATGGGCCTGGTGGAGCCTGTGTGCTGGGGGAAGCAGGAGTCTGTGGGCAGGTTGGAGTCTGCTGGGACTTTGTTGAAGACGTAGGGTCCAAAGGTACCTCGTCTATGTGGTCCATATCGTCCAAATTTTCCAGATGGTGTTGTGGGGTGTCTGCAGGTTTGTTGTCGGAGCTATAAAAGAAGCTGGCCTCCTTGAACGAAGGCTCAAGCTCGTCTTTTACGCTGTTGATGATCTCCACAAACGACGGGCGCATCTTGGGGTTGTACTGCCAACACATCCGCATCAGCTCAAACCTACACAAACAAATTAAGCATTATGAATGTTTTGTTACAACACTAAAATTTGAAACTCACACTTTTTAGTCAATAGAACATAATTCAGGCTTCAGGATAATAGTAGTTTATTTAATATTAGCATGTTGGGTAGTTTCAAAAACTATTCGGAAAAGGTCTAATATTGTGCCATGTATGGGATTCTTTTCAGTATTGATATTTAAGACTAGACATTCATTTGAAGTATTAATTAGTATGTAGGTATCAATACATATGACAACCAAATTATGAATTAAGAACTTCAAAAATTTCATTTTCACAGATGCAATTGTACATTTTTATTTAATTCAGTAAATCAACATACTACCTTACATTTGTTTGAATAAATAACTTTTATTCTTACAGCATGTCAGGGCAGTTCTGTGGTTTCTCCAGCAGCCCCCCCTCCATGACAAAGCGTAGGACCTGCTCATTGGACAGACCTTGGTAAGGCTGTTCAGCTAAAGTAGCAATCTCCCACAAGACAACTCCAAATGACCTGGAACACACGCAGAGCTCATAATGAATGACTCTATTTATTAAAAAGCAAAGACAGTTTATTCAAATAAACACACAGGCTCTTACCAGACATCGGAGTATGTGGTAAACACTCCATCCTTCAAGGACTCTGGGGACATCCAGCGGACAGGGAGCAAACCTTTTCCGCCTTTGCGATAGTAGTCTGTCTCATAAATGTCTCTGGTCATGCCGAAGTCTAGTCAGAAACAAGGCATATAAAATGTTTATGTAGTATTCACACCAAGATACATTTAGTTAAAATCTTAACCAGATGTGAGGTGTTCAAACAATCTCTGTACCACTTTATAGCAAGCTTAATTGGCCTTAATAAATTAAACAAACACTTAATTCATAATGAATTAAGTTAATCAAGAATGATTCAGACTTACCAACTACTTAATTAACATGTTAGGGCTATAGTATTAATTAAGAAGTTCTCAAGCCTGAAATACTCTTGATTACCTGTTTGTCAATTATAACTCTTTGTTTACACTTAGTTGAAATTGTAAATAAGTGTAGCTATTATAAAGTGTCAGCCTATGAGACCTTGTGTGTACTTGAATCCGGACCTTATATGGACAAAAACTAAGCTTAACACATTCTTCTTGTATCACATGCCATGAACATTGCCTCATGACTTTACCTCCAATTTTAACAGTGAAGTCCTCAGCCACCATGCAATTCCTTGCAGCCAAGTCTCTGTGGACAAACTTGTTGGCATTAAGGTAAGCCATGCCGTCTGCAATTTGCCCTGCCATCTGAAGCATCTTCTTCAGTGGGGGAAGCGACAGGCTTGACCACTGCTGCTGAGATGCAAACACAATTCAAACTTGATACAAAAGTCCTTACACATCCTTTTTAAAAACAGTATATGTTACAATTGGGAGTAATTTATTCAACAATACCTCTTTAGGTCGAAGAGAGCGTAGATAGCTCTTCAAGTCACCTCTTGTCATTAGTTCCATGATGACCAAAGTGGGTTGACCTTGAGAAACAACACCAAGTAGTCGAACCTATTCCAGAAGAGCAAAATAATATTTTAGTATGCAAACTAGTACAAAAATACAGTAAACATGAGAGAAATGTTATGATCTAAAATTCTGTCAAACTCACCACATGATGACAGTTGAACTCCTTCATGACAGAGGCCTCATTGAGAAACTCTATTCTCTCCCTCATACTTGCTGATTCGTTCACAGTTTTAATAGCAACACGAGTCTCTGGTTCATCCTTGACCACCCCCTTGGCTAAACCTTCATACACCATGCCGAATGAGCCTTGGCCAAGCTCCCGGTTTAAAGTGATCTTCTCCCGAGGCACCTCCCATTCATCTGGTACATACACTGGGGAAAAACAGGATAAATGAACGATTTTTCTTCCAATACAAACATGCAGCAATATACACTATATTAATCATAAATACTCACTCTCTGCTGCGCTGAAATATTCAGGATTGACTGATGCATATAGAACTCCATTACCAAGTCGGTCACTATTTCTGAATAAAACAACAACATATTTTTATTGGCCATTTCATGAGGTCCATTTTTAACCTATCCCAAATTTCGCAAAGTCACAGCGAAAGCACACATACCTTTTCTTGTATTGTAAAACCAACAAAGCAGCCAGAAGACCGATGAAGAGTAAAACGGTGATGGGAACAAAGATCATAGTGTAGATAACATTTTCATATCCTGTTGAGTAAAACATTAGCCATTTAGCACAAATAAAATTAAATAACATCTATTACAATAACATTAGAATGTGAGGAGGGTAACTTACGTTCAGCAACATAAAAATCCATAATTTGTGTCCAAGATCCATTGCCGGCTAAAGATGTGGCTCTTACCCGTACAGAATAGTTGCCTGGGCTAAGATTGGACAGCTTAAAACCCCGTTGTCCTTGAAACATCCGCCCAGAGACACATTCATGCTTTTCAGTCTAAAGGAAAACAAACAAGAATTTATGCATAGTGCACCAAAATACCTATTGGTTATTACTACCTACACAAATTGAAAAAATACCTCAGAAGCCTGCTTGAACTTGATCTCATACATAAGAATAAGACCGTTTGGATGAGTTGGTTCTGGCCATCGGAGGAACACTGAATCCTCATGGCCTTCCCAAGAAATGTGTCCTGGGATGTCATCTGCCTTTTCTAGAAAAAAAATAATAATAATAACTGAAAAAAATGAATAATCAGGATTATTGTATCTAAAACCTTTGCTCACATGGAAGATATATTGGACATACAGTATGGCAAAAGGAGAAATTTTATTTGTCAACTGCACAGAGTTTATTTGGTTGAATACATTTCGCAGCTCATCCAAGCTGCTTCTTCAGTTCTTCAGATGGTTGTCGCTTGGATGAGTTGCGAAACGTATTCGACGAAATAAACTTTGTCCAGTTGACAAATTGAATTTGTCCTTTTGCCATGGATTCTACCTGGATGACAGAGGGATTCTTCAGACACACAGTATGTTAAATTATCTAAACATCTAAGGTAAATGTAGATTTGGTGCAACAATTAAATCACTTGACATTTCTCACTAGTTTATAGAACATTAATAAACCAGATGACGCGCAGTGATGTGGTGTAGCCCAAAGTTTTTGATTAGCTTTTTCAAATCCAGTCTGTGCAGATGCAGTAAAGATCTTTTGTTTACTTTGGCCTATACTCAGCCATAGCTTTCTAGCAGATATTAATGCTCAACCTTTTGCCAATTTAAATGTATCATCTCTGCTCTAACCTGCAGGCTTGGTCCTGGAGAAGACAAACTCGGCAGCACTGCAGCGCTGAACTTGATGGTTGCAGGCATGAATGTCAATGCGGTAAACTGTAAAAGGCCTCAAGCTGGAGATCTGGAGCTCACGCTCAGTCACGGATTGTTCCATGAACTCAAACTGCTCGGTTGGTTCTGGGTCTACAGTAGTACTGTTACTGCCGCCCTGGAGTGGAGGGGTTGTGCTGCTGTTTGTGCTCACTCGGTTCCTACGTGAGTGAGTAGAGTTAGCAACTCCGAACAGGTCTCTGCGACGGCGATCAGGTGGTCTGGAAAAGAAAAGTTGAATGTATTATGAAAGAGCAAGTACATTACACAATATATACAAAAATACATTCAAGTTGTTAGTTACAAATAAAATTACATTTACCTTGGTGTAAAAATGGAATTATGCAGAAAGTTTTCAAAGACTTTTCGGTATGAAGCATCAGCAGCTTCTGCCTCCAGGTCCTCAGCTGACTTGGGACAGGGGCAACATGGGCCTTTTTCAGGCCCTTCTGTATCTGGCTTAGTGGGTTTGGTCTCCTCTTCCTGGTCTCCTAACCCTTTGGCTGCAATCCTGATGGGAATTTTTAACTCTGGAAAAAAAGTTTTAAAAAAGGTGGTAATACACAAAACCAGCTGTTAATTATCGTACAAGTTGGTGGACTCATCAAAAATATGGATTAAGCCTCTTTTACTCAACATAGAGGGATGTTTAAATGTCTCCATGTTATGTTTAAAAGGTTATTAAGTATAAACTAATCTCGTTTACCTTTTGATCTGCATTAGTTAGTCAAAAAGCATGCTCCTTTAAAATTCTCTTGTTTCAGTATTAATGAGTTCAAGATTGTGATTGTGCTTGTATACCTTTAGAGCAATAGTTATGCTGATAAAGTTCACGGTCCTCAGCTTGTTGTTGCCATCTGACAAGGTAGTAGGTCTGATTTCCATTTGGTGAAAGAGGTGGTGACCACCTCACAACCAACTGTGTGGAAGAGTTTGAGTAGGCTCGAACATCCTGTGGCATTGAGGGCACTGATGGACACAAAAGTCATATGCACATTACTTCTATTACTTGAGAAATGTTTTTGACATTTGTCTCCAAGGTAAGTTTTCTTAATTTGTTTGGAAGGGTTAGGGTTATAGCAACACAAATGAGGATGCATCCCTTGTTTTGTTTACCTGCAGGGCTTGTGCGGATGTAGACCACTTTGCTTTTTGCGCTTGGTGCTGTTTGGCCCTGCTTGTCTTCCACCATAAGTGTGATGGCTTTAACAAAGATGGCATACTGCGTCCAAGGCTTCAAGTTGGTGAGCAGAACTCCAGGATCTGAGTCCTTGTCCTGTCGCAGCTCTACATCCACCATATTCCAGCTGTTTGAACCACAGCCATCCTGTCCTTCATACTCTGTTATATTCTGATAGGGCCTAAAATACATATGTGAATACAAAAGTTACATCACAAAGTTACATTAAAAATGTATGATTTTAATTGAATGACAACTCACGCTTCCTTGTAGTAGACAATAAAACTAATAAGATCTCTGTAATCTTTTGGAGGGCGGTAGCGTTGCCAAGTAAGTTTAATTTTTGTACTTCTGGTGCTGTTTGACTTAAATCTCAGAGTATACCTTTCACCTTAAATAAGACAAGAAGACACAGTGAAGGGTGATATACTTATGTGTCTATCTGCAGAGTGGGGTGCTTAGATCCTTACAACTTGCTCTGTATCCATTGCTCCTAAAGCCAATCTCATCAAAGTGGTCCTGAATGCCTGTCTTGTTCCACATCTTGCGGATCTCAGACATGCAGAGTTTGGGATTTCCTCTGATGTAAAGCTTGCCATTTTTGATGGTAAGGTTGTGTTTCTTCCAGTCCCACAGGTATTGCAGCTGCTGATTTTCAATTGCATAGAATGCATATTTGCTAGATATTGAAACAAAGACACTTATTAATGTACAGGATAACACCAGTGAATACCAATTTCATATTAATCCTGCTATGTTAATGATTATTTATTTCTACTAAGGTTATTTAGTGATGAAGACAACATGCTGGAAGGAATGTAATACAGGGCCTTGAAGACATCATTTCTCCAAACAAAGTAAGGGGAGGCAAGGGGGAGTGAAGGTCTTCTTATGACCATGAAAACCCAGTAGCTTGTACACAAATCAAGGCCGTATGGAAAATGTGCCATTATTGACGTCATATTTGCCTCAGACTGTATACTTAATGTACAATGATTTATGCTAGTGGGTGATTATACCATTTTGTAATTCAAAACAAACAAGCTGGTGTACCACTGTAGTCAAAACAAAGGCTGTAACGGATAGAATGAGGTTGCTGTGTGTGGTCATACTCTTCAATAAGCATTTCTCCATCGATGATTTTCAGGCTGCGAAGGAAGGCCAGGGAACTCAGAGTGTTGGAATATCGAATTCGGACATAGCCAGTCACCCTCTGGATGGAACCTGTGAAACTCTCCAACTCAGCAACCATATTATCTACGCCAAAACAGAGACATAGTAATCTGTTACCAAAATAACATGTGCACTATAAAAAGTCTGATTATGTGGCTGTGTAATCAATATCCTTGGACAGCAGGAGTCAAATATGACAGCACTCACGTCCTCGTCGGATGTTGATATCCAGGTTTCCTTTGATAACGGTGCAGCCTTTGAGAGACTGGGCCGCATCTAAAGAGTCGATGACATTCCCCTCGCATACCTTATCACACAGGCCATCACATGCAGTACAGGACATACTAGAGACACAGGGACAGATAAAGAGCCTCTGTTAGGGCACCTATATTGAAACACTGCCTCTCTGACCTTTCACATTCTATTTGACAGATTTTATGTCAGTTTTGATTTAGTCATGTGTACTACAATACAGAAGCACCAAGCCACAGGTATTAGGTGATGTTTTACAATGGTGTTAGTGTAACTTTATAGTGCTTTATTTGCTTTTGTGATGACAATAAATAAAAAGGTAGATAGCAGTGTGTAACCGTTCTCACAATAAGGCCTCTCCACCCAATAGCTCCTTTACAATTCACTGTAGGTCAGAATCACCACTCACCTGTTGGGTGCGGTGCGAGTGTATCCAGATGGACATTCGGGCATGCACTCTCCAGCATGGATAATGAAAATGTCGTAGCCAGCGGTATGGACCTTGGAGCAGACTTCCGCACTAATGCAGCGCCAGCCTTCAAACTTGTAGGTGCCTGGGGGACAGTCTGGGACACAGCGCCCTTCATGGTAGTAATGCACACAAGCAGCACATGCTCGGTCACTCCCGGGCACAGTGCAGCTGCCCAGACACTGAGGGTGGCAACACTGGCCATCCACTGTGCACGCTTGTCTCCCACATTTCTCAGGGCACTCTGCAAAGAAAACAAGCACCTATCAGTAAACAGGATTAAACTACATGCTGCAACACAGTCAGCAAAATTATTGTTTCTAAATGTTTGCAATCACAGTATGAGCCTGATATATCCATTTAAGATGGAGATTCTTAATGCAACCTAGTTTAACCCTCCTGTGGGGTTTTAAAAAGTGTAAAAGTGTATTACTCTATAAACAAAATGATGTACACCTACAAACAAAGCTAATTATAACTATCATTTTGTTGATGTCATTGTCATGCAAGGTAAACTGTAATTACACAAACTAAACAAGTTTAAGGGAAATCATCTGTTGTTTATAAAATGGTGAGTGATAAAGTTTCAACATGCCTCTTTTGTGCTCTACCTGGCCTCATCTTCAAATAATCAATGTTAAATAATCAATCAGATCAATGTTTTACATTTCAAGGATAAATAATTATCTCACTACGTTTGGAAAATGCTTGTCATAAATAATGATTCATTTTACAGAATTGTGCCCCATTTAACTGGGGTGCAATTCTACACACATAAATGAGCCATTTCCAGCACATCTGCACAGGACATTTTGCCATGTCAGACACAATCGTAATATGTTTGCCACTTTCAAAAAACACATTTAAAAAAAGTTAATCAGACTAGGATCATAATACATAAGTTTTTCTTTTGTAAAAGAGCCATGAGAAGCTTCAAGTGCCTGGTCCTTCTAATCCATAGTTGTTCGTACTCAGCAGGAGAGGAGCAGCAAAGCATTTCTTGGGCACAGAATGTTCCTTCTTTGCTGTCATCCCTGACCTCAGTTAAGGGACCAATGGGAGACATACAGCAAAGGTGCGATTTTACACTATGATAATGTAGAGCCCAGCGGCTGGGACTGGGGGATACAGCCTCACCAAGACTTTTTGGTTTTCAGTTGGAACTAGATGTCCAAGTCCTCCACACATCATTACCAAACTGCCTATGTTTATCTGTGTGGAGTGCAGAGGACTGACAAGTGTGAAGCCATTAGAAATGAGTGTCTGTTTTTGACCTTGTTCACTTTCAAAACAAAAGAAAGTTCTTTATTTTCCTGTTTACCTCTGCAAGTTAGAGAAAGCCAACCACATAACATAACAATACTTACAATATCCATCTTGCTGTATGTGCCCCATAACCAATCTTTGCCAATACAGATTTCTTTGCCAATATCCTGGATTTTCAAAAAGGGTCCACAAATCTATTGCTGTATCCTCAATTATACAAAATACTGTACAGCAGTTTAGCCCCATAGTGACTACTCTTTCTACATGGTCAATAAATAACAGGGAAAGCCAGGTGTCTAGACCAGTGACAGCTGGACACACAGAGCACTCCATTGGCTTTGACAGGCATCAACATGTGAGACATTCAAGTATCATTGTATTTGTTTCCCTTAGTCAATTAGTTGGCCTCAGCATTTATTTAGCACTCACAAAGACCAAACCTATAGGAAGAAAGTATATTTTAGGCTTTATGTGTGCCACATTGCTAACACAAAACATAAATATTTCTTTACCTCTCCATGTTAAAAACAATGTGTGAAGCACTGGCATTTTACAAAAACACACAGGAGGACAAGCCAGGACAGATGCCAGGTTTTACGGAAAAGAATATCAAAGCAGATGCTGATGGATCTTTTATTGTGCTCCTCCCACGGAACCCACCGGAGATGTGCCACTAATCCATCTACTGATAATTATAGAGAAAGGGGAATGCAATGCAATGGTACCATTTTCTCCATTTGAAGGAGTGACCATGGAAGGTAGAAGGCCCCATTCTCAAGTCCCAGTAGCACACACTATTCTGTCCAATGATCACAGACATGACAGAAAAAATACTCCTGCCATTAAATACATGTAACTTCTACATTGGTGGATATGCATGTACATATTTGCACAAGCAGGAGTCTAATTAGCATATTCAACATATTTCATAACAGAATCATGTATAAGTTATTCTATATTACATACAAGTGTACACAGATTGTCACAATTATTACTATATTAACAGATGGAACTAACAAATTGGAACTAAATTAAAATAATAATGTACTTACCTAGTATTATAGTACAACCTAACTACTAAGTATTGCATTCTGCTTATCTATTCACACTATATTTTTTAACCAGGTAACATATTTTAAATATTTTTTTTAGAATAATCCTGCTTTATGCTTTTTTTCAGTGTCCATTAATTGTATATATTTACTTCATCAATATATTGTACATTAAAATGTGTTATCAAGACAAGACTATACACACAGTGAGTGTTAATGACTACTACAAGTGCCCAAAACACACACACAAAAACAACCTCTCCACCACTACACAGCTCGCCTAATAAAAATGCAACATATGGCCTCAAATCATAAGGAAATACTACAGTCTAGTCTAAACAGAGCCAACTTTTAACCTTGCAAGTCACATAAAAGAAAAAACGCATTGGCTGGATCAGCTGACACTACAGATTTCAGACAAAAAGAATTCCTGGCATTCCCCTGCCGAGTGACCTGGAAAAGACAAAACAAATCAAATTTCATGATCCCAAGAGATTCCAGACAATAAAAGGCTAGGTGATGATGTTTACCACTAGTTACCACATTAACCTTCCTGACACCTGCAGTAACATGCCCACAAACTATTGAAATTATATCATGGAGATTGTATTACAGAAGTGCATAAAGAAAAGCAAAGTAAACTAAAACTGACATACAACTATTGGCTGATTTATTACTTACAAATAAACAGTATTTTCTAAGCAATTCAAATATCCAATGTTATCTTGCCATTTGATTCAAACATGGTTAACTCAATAACAGGTAATTTACTGTTTATGCTCTTATTTGCAGGAGGCTCTGGCACTGATAGGATTTCTTAAGTGTGTTGACATTTTTTAAGTGCTGCCCCATAAAGACATCAGAAGAAACTGCCTGCATTCCAAAGTGTTTGTGCTTAGTGTATTTACTTGGAGTGGGAAGGCAAAAAAAAACAAAAAAAATCCCAGGAATTTGATTGTTAGAGGAAAGGGCCACAATGTGAGATTCGCATTCACCTTGAAGCTATTCTCATGGGGACTCCTGTGGGACATGTATCCAAAGAGTGATGGAAAAAAGAATAACAACATACAGTAGAACAGAACATTGGTTCGGGGATAAATGCTCTGACAAAACGAATAGACTACATGGCTGTGTATGTACTTTGTTTAGTCGATGAATCCATGTGTTTCAGAGTGTTGGGAATCTAGCACCATTGTCATAGCAATTAACAATTCAAAACAAAATATGTCTTTTGATTGAAGAAAGTCCTCAAGGTATCACCTATAAACAGGAAGCTAAAACCCATGAATAGGTTGATTGTGTCTTAGCTGTGTCTATACAAGTTTAAACTAGTCTTATTATTTTATTTGGGTAGTATAATATTCATATGTGCTTCAGCAAAAAAGAGAAGGTGGAGATTTGGAAATGAACTGTGTATTTATCATGCCTTTTTACAAAAAAAAAATTATATATATATATATATATTATATATATATATATTTAGTACTTTTGTGGGTCAAATTGTCAGTTCATTGAGATTTTAGTTGAGAAGTTTCGCTAGACCCCCTTCACTAAACATGAACAGGGCATGTCTTTCAGTCGATCAATAATTTCTTTAAATTGATACTGCCATTACAACCTTGAGCAATATACTTCACTTGCCATGTCTGTACAAATTTGTGTGGGGGATTTGAAAGATTGTGATGTTTCTACAGAAGCAACATAACATCACACAGTGAGGGGAAACAATAGGGGGGGAATAATATCCAAAATATATGGATAATATACTGTAGTGATATACTGTGTATAATTAAATTAGCTGGCATTTGACCAAAACAAACTGTCCATCTTTGAAGGTAAAATCAATAAACTGTACTTACAATGGTTGTCCACTTATTGATTTTCTACTAAATCTGGGTTAGATACAAATCAAGAAAAGAGTGGGTCTTGAGTACCATGCCAATCTAACAGTGTTAACAGAGCCCAATTAAAGGCCACATAATTACAGTAGGAACTTAAATAGAGCCAAACCCATAATGTACCCTTCCAGGAATTCCAGGGATGGGTGTAACAGCTCACCAAAAGTAGTCATGGATGGGCCTAGTTTGCAAAGCATCCCTGTAATTATTCATGACAGCCTCCAGGCCATTGGTAAGAGCACGGGGGTATGACTAGTAGTGTCTCATTCTGACACTTTGACAATTTTGGACAATCTTCAAAGTTCCATAAAAATGATCAAGTTTACTAAAACTATGCTGTTCATCTTTTTTTCTGTACAAGCAGGTACAGTTGACATATTAATACATGTGAGTTAGGGATGCAAATTATCGATTAATTCATTAATTGATAATCGATCGATAAGGTCAATCAACTAACGATTAACTGATAAGCGGCGTTTTTCACCTGAATTCTTGTGTTTCAATAGGGTCTTTAAGAATATAAGCTATAGTATACGTAACACTGAGTCATAAATATATCATAGTATTATTATATTGTATATTCCTCAATTAATTATTCCTTAGTAAAAAGCAGACAAATGTATTGATGCTGAATAACAAAATACAGTAATCCCTCGCTCTATCGCGGTTCGCAGATTTTTTTTATTTATTTTTTTTAATTTTTTTTTTTGATATAGTGTATAACATTTTTTATAGTATAACATTGTGTTCTGCGTCCTGATTGGCTAAGAGACTAGACCAGGACTAAACGTGGACTAAACCAGGTCTAGACCAGAACTAAACCAGGTCTAAACCTGGACTGGGCCTGGACTAAACCAGGACTGGACCAGGTCTAGACCTGGACTGGACCAGGTCTAGACCTGGACTGGACCAGGTCTAGACCTGGACTGGACCAGGTCTAGACCTGGACTAAACCAGGATTAAACCACCACGTGCCGCTGGTTTGTGGCTAGGGCTGAGACTACGCATTCCGGGTGCCGCGGTTCGGTCTCGTGCTCAGCAGCGGTGTACGCGCGGGGGGGCTGCTGCTGCCTGCGGCCGGCTGTGAGTCGAGCTTGGCGCAGCGCAGTGTCCGCGATTAGCGATTAATTACAATTAATGCATTTTGTTCGACCAACGTCTTAATCGACAGTTAATCGTAAGTCGATTAATTGTTGACATCCCTAATGTGAGTGTGACACTATTCTTTTCCTCATGACCTATGTCACTGTTGCCATGAAGAGTCATCTTTTCTTGGATCTCAGATCATGGCTTTCTACTTTCAGATCAACTGAGACAGAAATGCCCTTACTAACTTCTAAACTGCTTGCTCAAATAGTGTTGGACAGAGCTGTGACAGTGGAATAAGAGCATTTTATCTTCGCTAGTCACCTTCTCAAGTAGTACCACATTAAGCTCCTGACCTAACATGTCCTCCTGGCATGACTGTACAGTACATAGGTAGTATGCAGCCAATTATAGTTGAGATTAGACAGACATGGGCAGGAGAAGGGAGTCCCACAATCCTAATCACTGTCATACTTGTCAGATATTTAGATGTCAAGTGAAGTGTGTACACATTGATGCTCAGTGATGTTCGAAATACTTTTGACTACAAGTCAAATATATTATTATTATTATTATTATTATTATTATTATTATTATTATTATTATTATTATTATATGATTACAACAATCCAGAATGTGTAGGTTGTTAATGTAGTCCAAAAAGTGTACTCAAGTAAGACTAAAATATTAAAAATAAATATATTACTAATTTTGTTTCATACCTGAAACGGCCTCCCAACCTGAAAATGTTAAACAGAAAACATTGAAGGGAAAAAAAAAAAAAAAAAGTCTACCTAGTACAATTTGGTGGGTAGTTTCTTTCCAAAAACATCCAGCCAGCAGTGACTAAATATGTTGTGTGGAGAACAACACACAAAACAAAATACCCTTCTGGTAAATCCCAGAAGAGACCTACTTTATAGTTAATGACGTGCTTTCATCTTCTCAGACCATACAAAACAGTGGAAAAAAACTTGCCCCATGCTGCAGAGTTTGTGAGCGTATGTGGGTTTGAGAGTTGGAGAGTGAACCGGGGTGAGACGGTTTGTTTGCTTCCCAGCATGCACAAACATGGCTCTTCAGCAAGAGCTGAGGAGCTATGAAGGAAACAAAACACTTACTGCCGATTCCAAAGAAAAATAAGGGGGGTAAACAGAAATTACCTGCAACGTAAAAATACATGTTTACTGAAAATTCAGTATTTTTTATGAATGGAGTTACAGAGGAAGCATTTCAGTGAAAACAAGCATATTTCCATGTGTAACACTGGTGAATGACATACATTTTGCTCCATAGAACAGGTTGGCTCTAAAGAGAACACAACATAAAGCCTGTGAGCAAGGCTCACATGTAAACAAAAGATTCCAGATAAGATTACTGAAGCTTGATACAGGGCAGTCAGTCATTCACCATAATAGACAAATAACATTATGATAATGGAGCTCTGTGCCACCAGTCACACATTAACACAAAAACAACACACAATTACCATCTAAAAATTGTCGAACTAGTCTATAATAACTCTGATGGTAATGTCATTGTCGGACATAGTCCAGCCCGCAATGCCCCAAGCCCTGTTTATGCACAGACTCAAGCCATAAGAACTTATATTTTTATATATATATATTTTTTTATATATATATATATATTTATATATATAAATAAATAAATATATATTTATATTTCCATTGCAGAGAAATTTTCCAGAAACACTATTGTCAACATTCAGATTTCCAGGACAGAAAAACCTCTAAATAGCAGTGTGTGCAATGAGGATGTGCTTATGTTATTAACAGATCAATTCTGATTCAAAGCATCGCCAATTTCCCCTATCAGACACACTGACCCAGAACCTAGCCAACAGCTTATATATGTATATTCCACTGACTCAGATTTGAATGTCTGGTATTTTTAGTTTTCTTGCTTTATAGCAAAAATAGATGAATTAATATGGGTGATCATGTTGTTGATGCAACAAAACAGTTTGAAATAAGCTATTGAAAAGCTGTATTTTCTTTGTGCAAGCCATTATGAGTTACAATACAACTCAGCCTAGTTTTTGCTGTAGTTGCACCTGTCAGAGTAGTGGTAAAAATAGAACATGCAAAAGCTTTTAAAGTTGCTTGTTTAAAAATAATTTTGAAATCTATTCCTAATTTTAAAGGACCTCTGTGCTTCAAAAAATATACCATAGCCAACTCAAGAGTGGAATTGGCAGGCAGAGAGGTAGTTATGCATGTCATTTGATACTGTGAGAGCCAAACATTTATGAAAGGCTTGGGAGGGTTGTTGCAGCTTCGTAATGTCTGACCTGTAAAAGATTCATATCAACACATGAGCTGACTGATGACAGAGTTTTCACTCACTAAACAAGTTAATTAGAAGTAGCTACTTGATAGTGGCATAGAATATTATTAATATTCTATACCAAAAAATGTATTGTCATTGTGAATTAATCTTCAACACACGCTTTGCATCGAGGTGGGCTACCAGATTACCAAAACCAAAAAAATAGCTCTTTTGAATATGCAAAATTATAGCCATAATCAACATTTCTGAGAAGCCCAGTGCAGTTGTGAATAGAATATAAAACTGACAGAGCTGGTTACAAATACAATAAAATGACAAGAGCAATTTTTCAAACAAGAATATGAAGTTGCATTTCTTTTGGGGTTCATTTCAATATTTGAACTTCAAGACATTTGCAAGCACATTTTAGCATTTGGTATTTGTAATGGAATGCAAAAATATCCAGTTATTGCTAGCAGTAAGGTAAAATGCGTAGATATGAATTTCTCCAAGATCTTCTGGGGCCAAATTGTAATAGTTACATGACCAAAAGTGTTACATTTATGGGTGACCAACAAGGCAATGTTCTGCACAGCTTAAATGTCAGACTTTATTAGTGACTTTATTTTGAACTGCGTTTTCATTACTGATAAGACTGGTAATTGCTACACGACCCTCTCCACCTGTGTCCGTGGCGATTATTCACTTGTCCACTCACTCTATTATTTTTATTACAAGTAACCGTCTTACTGGAAGAGGACACTGTATATGAATTCCAGACATATTTACATCTCTGTAATGTCTCTTGTTTACTGTTACTGCAAGGCTATACTGCTGTCTATGATTAGCGTGTGTGTGTGTGTGTGTGTGTGTGTGTGTGTGTGTCTGTCTGAACGTCTTTCATGCAGTGCAGAGCTTTGCGTGTGCTGCGACTGTTCCATGTCACAAGACTAAAAACATCAACATGCTGAATCTGCAGCAAGGTGCAAGTCACCAGGGAAACCATTCAGCCAGACTTGCACAGTGCACATGCAGTCAGCCAAAAGACATGATCTAAAATTCACATCCCAAACAGCAAAGTAGTAAACAGACCAGCGTCTCATCTGGCTTGGCTTTAATTAAATGACATAAAAAGTAAAGGACCTAATTAAGTAGGTGAAAACAATACAACAAAAAGCTGCTAGCTATACTGTGGGTTTTACTAAAAAACAGCAGGCTGCACTAGAGAATCTTTCACCTTCTAAGTAAGTAAAATGTTTGATATTCTACTTTTTTTTTTTTTTTTTTTTTTTAAATGTCAAAAAAAATTTTTACCCAGTTGACCTCTGTAATTTTTACCTAGTTGGCCTCTGTAATGCTCATTTTCTGTTTAACAATTTCTTTCAAATTAAGTTAAAGAAATATGCCCAACCCATTCCCTAAATGTTGTATTATCTTATGTCCCTGTTGGATTTTAAAACTCCAATATTACCTAAACAGTGACACAAGTTGTTTTTTTAAAAGGTATAAAAGCCATGTTCTAACCACCTTTCCCTGTCACAAAGGGAGAGAACAATAAGCAAGCACATCCAGACAATACGCCGGAGGCTTTGCTTTGTATTTGCAATTCAAATCTCTGATGAGCTATCACATTTGGGCACACTTACCTTTCTGGCAATGATTTGAATTCCAGCAGCGGTAGTTGTAGTTGTCATTGAAGATGGTCTTTTTGCACTGGGGTTGGTTTTCCATGATGCCAGGACAAATATCACTGCACTCCTTTGCCTGTTTGTTTCCTGCAATATAATTGTTGAACTCTGCATCCATGATGAGGGACCAGTCGATAGAGTCCAGATAGCAAAGCTCAGGGTTCTTCTCAATCCGGATGGCTCCACGGGTGATGTTTCTCAAGTTGAAGAGGCCGATATCCTTCAGAGTGGTCATTTCAAAGATGACCAGGGCATAGTTGTAGAAAAGAGTACGGCCGCGGATGACAGAGAGGTTAGGGAAGAGGGTGCTGAGGCTGTCCAGGCCGGATACACGGAACAGGAGCAGGTAGTCTGTGATCATGGTGAGCTTGGGGAAACTAAGTGTGTGGAAGGCTTCCTGGTTTGTGCTGTTACTTTTGTCTCCTATTAGAAGAATCTGCAGGTATCCCTCCACAACAGTACAATTTTCAAGACGACTGAATTCACTGATATCATTCCCAATGTCAATGCTTGGGCCACATACTGCAAAAGAGACAAAAAACAAATTAAGTAAAAATGTTTTCTATCAAAACTTAGTTGTATAGAGTTCATAAATTGTGTAGGCCCAATGACACAAGTGAATAAAAGAAAAGCAGATCTCAATCTAAAACATTTAGAAAATATTTACAGCTACATTTTTGACCTATGATATTGTTGATATAAAACAGCAGAAAATGTTTGCTCTTTCATTCTCATTTTCAATGCCAACACAAAAGAATGTGACAAGGTACACACTAGAGTCAGAATCTATTCAAGGTCAATTGGAAAGCGCAATACCATGATTTGGTGTGGGGTTAAGGTGGCTTTTGTGTTCATTTTATGTCCACATTGCGTGTTCCTTTCTTATCAGCTTTTATTGGCTTATTCACAAAGTCAAAATATGAGAAGTGTTTTTTCCCCAGAAAAGAAACCATTTACTAAAACATGTCCATACATTCCTAAAGTAAATACATTACTAGGCAAGGAAAAATATGGTTCGGTTTCAGGTGTCACTCTGAATACAGCCATCAGACACCTGACCAATAAGAGCCCACATCAAATTGTGTTGAAAAAGCACAAAGGCATGTGTGATAGGTGGAATGTTTGCAATTCTACATTTCCTCCCACCTGTGTCTGGCTCCAAACAATACTTAGCTAAAAGCCTCAAGAGCGCCCACAGAAACATGGAGGCCATTATCACACATGACTGTTAGGAGGATTTAGACTTCAAAAGGTACAGGGTAGTGACTCATGGAAAACTCACACCAGTCGGCTAGCAGGTTGTCCAACCACTATAGCTCTAATCCTGCCCTATAAACTTTAACTATGGACACAGAAATTAGGACACAGATGCTTTCTCTTTAGACTTAAATCCATTGTGTTGTAGTTAATGGGGTAAAATGTCATCTTTTAAGAAGTTGAGGTGCATGACAAGAAACTTGAACTTAAGTCGAGTATAGTAAATTTGATTATCCATAACAGGGGAGGCTCTTCTTCCAAGGTAATGCTAACATCCTATTAAATGCATATTGGCACTTAAAATGATACTGATTTGTATAAAGAAATCATCGGGATGAAAACTGATGTGGTTTCTTATGATAAGCCACTACTATTAAAAACAAAATTTTAAAATGAAGTAATCTGAACTAAATTGAAAAGACATTTTCCTGTGGCACTCATTTGGTGAAACAGTTAAGTGCTTCAGTGATTTAATGAAGAAATGCAGGTATGACAGTTATGCCTTTTTCTGTAATCTACTTATCAGTGCACACTGTCAGCAGCCTATGGTGCGCTGAATACCTGTTAATACAATTCTAACAGCAAGGCTTGTAAAGAGACACACTGCCCTGTAGTGTTACATCACCATGTGAATGCTTCACTCATTGGACTTGCAGAAAAGCCAGCATTTCATGGAACCTAACCACAGTAGTAGTAGTAATAATAATAATAATAATAATAATACTACATAATATAAAATTTGATTTATTTAGTTTATTTATGAGACAGTAACAGTGCACAATCTACATTAACCTTAACAGGAGAGGTGCATTTTGACAGGGTGTAGCACCAGAGCCAATTTCCACCTGTAATCCCTGGTGCATGTTTTTTAGGTTTTAAGTAAAATGACTTGTATCTTGTACAGAGCAGGTTCCACGGCCCAATAAAGCCCCTCCACTTTCTCCACACTGATATATTTGAGACAGCTGAGTACACAAGCATATCTCTGTAGCTTTGATGATGCTCCAGATCACATTATTTACTTGCGATAACCTTTTCTCACCTGCCAGGAGCAACCACACTGTCCGCAGCTGATCAGCGGAAATACTTGAGTTTGAGCTTCATCTTATTCCACTAGACTGAAGTCTGTACTACTCACTAGGGATGTCAAGATTATTCAATTAAATTGAGTATTGTGATCATAGAACTCACAACTGTAAATGAAATAGAGCAATGGTGAGAATTGCTTTTTTGGTCTGGCTTTTTATGTCACATTGTACTTAATTTTTTACATACATGAAGTTTGATTTCATAAAGCTGCTCACATAATAAAGAGGAATGGTAATCTATTAGACTCTGAATGAAAAGGGAAACAAGCATGTCGTTTGGTCATGGTATCATTAATTGTGAATAATCTTTAAATTGTGATGTTTCTTCACACAAATATGATATTGTAGCATCCCTACCAATCCCTTTACCCTGTTAGTGACAGGGAGTATGAGGTAGGACCCTTTTCATACTTCATACTTTCATACCACCTGAGAGAAAAAGGTGGGAAAGGTTCTACACTTCAACTAAAAAATAAGAAATTGGTTGCTTGACTTGTTAAGTACATGTTTCTGGAGCAGCCTGGTTGAATCCATACTTGCTGCTGCCTTCTAGTCCCAAATGACAGAGTAAACCAGCAGGAATGCTCAGGGCTGAGCCACACAAGGAAGCTTTAGACAGCTCCACACCAGAGTTAGAATAAATGCAGGGCTTCCCAGGGTGAACCTCTCTGCTGCTGCGCGCAGGTTTTACGTGTAACCACTAGGGCGAACAGTAAACCCCATAACATTCGGTTCACAAGCTCCTCACTCTTTCCAATCAACAGAACTTGGTCTGTTTTGCTTGCAAATGTACTTCTGGCTGTTCTATTTTAATACCCAGACCGTGGTTCAAACCTCCCTTGCTCTCCACCATATCCTAATGAATGGGGACAATCGAGACGGCCATATGAACTTCAAATTGTAATATTAAAAATTTAAAATAGTCAATTAAGAATCAAATTAATAGGATCATACCACACAGAGAGATAATATAAGGAAAGATACAGTATGCAATACTACCATTCACTTATTTTCGCGAGTGGTCTAGTCTATAGGTAAAAAAAATATTAACAAAAATAAGAATGCACATTTGGAAAAATAAAAAAAAAAAACGTTGAAAAATGCATAATACATACATTACTGATCCTTTCCCTAGGATTACACGTTTTCCAATATTAAAAATGATATGTTAAAATCTACAATCAAATTAGAACAATAAATGGGTTTTAAACCAAGTACCAGTGCATATTGAGTCAGTGCATATTTGTGGTAGTGTGTGGCTCTGATTGTTTGTCCGTATTCCCCATGTGTTCCTGTGAGGAGTAGTAGTGTGGAGCAGCATGACTGACTTACTCTCTGCGGTGGCGGGCCAGAGGCAGGACGACAGACCCAGCATCAGACCCCAAAACAAGGTCAAGCGTCTCCTTTCCACCCGAGACTTCATTCCTGGTGAAATAAAGCCTGCAAAATATATCAAACAAATGTACTGAGCGGACCAAATGGAGATGGATCCAACCCCCACTGACTCGCAGGCTTTTTAATCTCCAACCAGCACCATTTAGCTGTTAGCCGGCTAATAGAGCTAAT
Organism: Paratrypauchen microcephalus; assembly: GCA_036785185.1. NCBI lineage: Eukaryota > Metazoa > Chordata > Actinopteri > Gobiiformes > Gobiidae > Paratrypauchen > Paratrypauchen microcephalus. The sequence goes on along the minus strand of JAVJIX010000013.1, from coordinate 5,906,899 downwards.
AGCTACCACAAACAGGCTAGCAGAATAGCTCGTTCACGTTTTGTGATGGGAGTCCAGTGGCGCCCCAAAAATCACCGATTTAATCCGCTTTCTTAGACATATGCATTCATTGTTCGTTTATTCCCATCAAAAGAGGAACCACGCTGGTGTCTGTGGTCAAATCTGTGAGACTAAATTAGCGGTGGAGATTCCTCTGTAATCCGCATCTTCAGAGTCCATTTCTGGAGGAAAAGGCGTTCAATGAGCCGTTCTTGTAGGATTTTCGTGAAGCAGAAAACTGCTCGTGTTCATGAAAATGTGATCAAAGACGCTATTCGTAGCGTACAGTACCATACTAAAGACGCAGTCCGTTTTTTTGTCGGAGAATTGCGGCGTTTTGTTGAAAAATATTCGGGATGAACACAGTTTGAAACCGCAGCCTCCTTGTCCTCCTCCTCCTCAGCCGCTCATCCTGCACAAGCACACCGCGCTGTTGTAGCCACTACTGTAATTCACCTTCGTAACCGCGATGGTGGATACATGAGAAAGCATCGCTTCATCTCATATCATCTCCGTAAGATCACAAACGTGCTTCATCGGTGGCTAGTGAGTAGATGTGGTTGTTAGACAGCGGAATAGGTCCATGCTCCGTCCCTCGGTCAGTCTGCAGTCTGTCGCTGTAAACACGGCGTCCCGAGCCAAGATCCTCTCTGATGAGACGAGCGGAAAAGGGGGTGGTCATTCTCAGGCTGTTTTCTTCACGCTGTATGTGGAGTTATCTATTATTATTTGAACATAAAGTAATACTAAGCATATTAAAGAATGAAGGGGGACATATTGCGTATAACTCACAAAGTCCGAGCCGTACACTAACGTTACTCAAATGGGCAGTGTGAGACATCTGTAGCCTTCAGTGGAGCCTCCGTTTACGACTTGGCGTTAGGGAAATCCAGGATGCTGATTCAGGATCAGGGTTGTTTTGTTGCTTTGAAAAGAGAGTATATATTAAACGCATTATTATCTTGTTGGATCTAAATGCACAGTCCATAGCGCTTGTCTGTGAACTGCCCTAAAAGCAGCACTCGCTCCAATTTTCTGTTTGTTTACGGAATAAATAAGGCCATTTGAATGTAGGCTGTTGCTGATTACTGCATTTCAATTGCACATAGTAAGCACAATTATATAAACTAGTTTATATTAATATAGACCTAATATTTAATTTGAAAAGAAAAACAGCTCAGGAGGTCTAACCCTGTGGAGTCAGACCCACATTCCAAAAGGCACTTGCTGCCATCTTGAGGGAAAATGAATAAGCAGAATAGCAGATACAGAAATCTTGTGAGCCTGCAATTCATGTTTTTGAGTAGCCTAGTGTTATTCATTACATTATTGTAAATAGGCCATATAGACATGCAGCCTTACGGTAGGCTGTAACTATATATCTTTGCCTCCAGACATGACTTATTGTTAAATTATAATAAAATGGCAAATATCAGCCTACAACAGAAGATGTGCTGAGGTCCCAGGGCCAGACAGTGAATGATGAGGCCCACTTACTGGTGATGCCGTAACGGAAGCAGACAGTAAACAAAACCTCAACAGAATAGTCCCCTGACAGTTTTGATTATGCCTGTAATTACAGACTGCTTTCATCACTTCACAGAGCTGAGCACAGAAGCCTTTTTTGAACTCAACACATTACCTCAGCTCTGGCAGAAAGCTTCCACATTCGTCACAATCTACCAATTAGCAGTAAAAGGAAAATGGATATTAAAAATGAATATCTGAGGCCACCCAAGAGACCAAGTACACTGAGTCACCCACTAACAAGTGCTAGCTGTATCAACATGACCTGCCTGAGCCAGAAAATGTTGTGCATGTCCACTTGCATTTGTTAAGTCCCTAAAGTCCCCATGAAGGCAGCCGGCAAAGCCCACCTACATCGATTGTCCTGTTGCAATCCATTCTTACATTGCACTCATGTGGAAATAAGCCTGTTTACCACCAACGGGTCACACATGCTAATGAGTGCCTGTTTGTTTTCCAGTATGCTCATGCAGGAGGAAGGGAATTTGGATGGGGAAATAATAGATGCTATGCAGACAGCCGCCTGGGTGGCATCTGTAATGAGGGAAAATGACCGCCAGTGATATGAACAGGAAACATGTCAGAGCTGAGAATACAGAAACTTCTAAGCCAATCAGGTCATAAATTAAGTTTAAGTTAAAGGAACTGTATGTAGCCTGTAGTTGGCTTAATTTGCATATAGAGGACACACACAGTACATGTTTTTCTCACTCTCAGTATATGGGCAGCTTTGTGTGAAAGCTTGGAACCTCCAGAATTCCCTCACTGAGCTGCAGAGGCTGCAAAAGCACTGATTCATGATTGGCTTGCAGGTGCTGAGCTTTACTGAGGATTCAGATCAGGGAGGGTCATTTTAGGTTTAAACCAATTGGATTTCACATGAACTGTAATTTAAACAAAAAATCTAAACTGTGATATAAGAAAATCATCATATATATATTTTTTTTTTGGCATATTACCTACCCATATTGTAACAAGGCAGTGCTAATGTTCCTCTGGTGTGACGTAACAATCCATGGTGCTCCAGAAGGGTTCAGACTCATACACAGGGTCCAGTTGTTTGAGTTGCTGCTGCATAGGCACCAGCACTGCAATATTATAGTCTGATTCAGTTCACTGGGTCTTCTGTATTGATTATTCTTATGTACAAACCTCCACAGCACTAAAATCTGTTTAAATCATCTCACCAAACACATCACAGCAACTTCACGTGAAACTTGAAGGTGGCAGAGTGCAGCCAAAACTATCAAGGTATGAAACAATAATAATCTAAAGTAATACTGCAATGAAATGTTATGTAATACTATACCCAAACCTGAAACCTGACATTAAATACTGCCATTATCAATTATTTGGGATCATATTGAGAGTTCTGCCGTATACACCGCTGTAACCTATAGGCTATCATCTACTTTATCCTCTGTCCTAAACACATCTGTGTACCCCTCACACAGCATTTTTCCCTCATATAAATCAGTGCTGATCTTATTTAATGTTGTAAAATTTTTATCTGCTGCACTTCATCTCTAAAATAACATGTTCAGGAAAGGAATTCATTATTCTTTTTTTTTTTTTCACTATTGAGTCTGCTTTATGGAAAACCATTGTACTAAAAATCTTAAACAATCTATCTGAGATTGTTACTCTGAGGTAACATGACAATACAGTAGGTAAATCGTTGTTTCACATTACTGGTTTCTAAATTTAAATAGATGTAAATAATTATAAGCTACTAACAGTAATAGTAAAAGTACACATTGGTAAGGTCAAGGTTTATTTTGCACATTTTGCAGACAGAACTGCCCCAAAGTGCTTAACAAAACAGATAAAAATGCAATCTAAGAATAAAACACAAGTACACACAATAAAACAAGGCTAAGAACACAGATAAAATAGAAAATCAACTTGGGTTAAAAGCCAGTGTAAAGAAGTGTGTTTTCAGCAGCGATTTAAACTCTCCAGGGAAGTAGCAGCTCTGATGTGCAACAGGAGTGCGTTACACAGTTTAGGGCCCACTACAGAAAAGGCTCTATCTCCTCTAGTTTTGAGTCTGGCCCTTGGCAGTCTAGAAGCAGCTTGTTACGCCTGGAGTGTGCAAAGTAAGCAATTCACATAAATAAGAAGGTGTCAGATCATGAAGAGATTTCAAAACAAATCATAAAATCTTCAACTAGACTCTAAAAACAACAGTCAGGAGGGCAGGAGGGAGGACAGCACAGGGGTGATGTGCTCCTGGCGTCTCGTTCCTGTGAAGAGATGTGCAGCTGCATTAGCAAGATCCAAAGAGAAAGAAGAGTCTCATATGTCTTTTTTATATGCTGCCTTAGCATGCACTGACCAGTCCAGTTTGTGGGCCAGATAGACAACCAGATGCTTGTATGTGGTGACCACCTCAGTGCTCTCTCCTTCAGTCAGCAGGCATGCATGTGCTGTGATCTGTTCATGTAAAAGTCCACAATCACCTCCGTGGTCTTAGATGTATTTTATCAAAGACATTTCTAAGTCTTGCATACTGTGGCTGATTAGTCAGATAGTTGGTGATCCATGCAATGAAAGCAGGGTCAACTCTCAATTTCTCAAGCTTGTCTCTCAAAATCCAAGGCTGAATTATATTTAATGCACTTGAGAAATCCAAAAGCATTACTCTGACATACCCTGCTCTACCATCAAGAAATAAGTGGATGAAGCATGTGCAGGACTGCATCCTCCAACCCATGTTCTCCTGACAGGCAAATGGTAACAGATCAAGTGTCTGCTACAGCTGTGGCCTCACTACCCTCTCCATGGTGTTCAGATGTAAGAGCCACTGGTCTGTAATACTTGACCTCTGCTGGCCTTCCTACCTCGGGCAACAGCATAATACAGGATGTTTTTCACTGCACTGGAACCTGCCCTGTGCGACTCCAGCTGAAGATTTCATTCTGAGGCTCAGTCAGGTCAGTCCTTCAAAGCCCTCTATGCTATTCCATACATTCCACTGACTGGATAAGGCATACTCTTGTCAGCTACCATCTGTTTAGTTTATTTGATTTGTCTTCCACCAGTAGATGGCAGATATAAAACTTGTTTTGCCTCCCCTCACCTGGTCTTTGTTCTGTGGTCCCTGGTCTTTAGGGCTGTAGGCCCTTCGTCAATTAATCGGTTGATGGTGTCTTAGTCAACCAAAGTAATAGTAGTTGACTAATCATTTTATTTAGATTATAAGTATTTATATAAGACAACAGTCAAAAGTTAGAGTTTGCCAAAAGAATTTGTATTTTTAGTATTTATATTTAAACATATAATATAATATAACAAACAAGAAAGTAATGGTGTCATGTTGGATTTTCCATTTACTATTGAAAGTCTGGCAAGCCTGCAGAATTGCCTAAAAATGTATTATCTGTTATATACTCACTTTTACAAGTTTTTTTTTAAGTTACATGGAAGCTCAGCAGCTGTTGTGGGGTGTCCTTTGATAAAGGGGTTGCCAAAAAACATTCACAAAATGCAAATTTTGTTGAATCCATAGTTTCTTGCTGTGCATTTTGTTGTATTATAGTCCATTAAAGGATAATGGCAACTAGGGATGCAACAATAACTGAAATATTGTGATATTGTATCATCAGAGGTCTCACAATAATATCATGGGCCATCACAATATATCAAATTACAAGTCTCTTCACTTAAATAGTTATAGAGCAACAATATAGATTAAAAGCTGAGGGAACTACATAAACCATGATCCTTTGCCCCGTTTCAGTGTTGATTACATGAATAAATAACTGTTATAAGCACATTTAAATCTTATTTTTTTGAATTATGACAAAACCAAAGTCTTGTCAAGGCATTTTAATAGGAAAATGTGGCATATTCACAGTTTGGTTAGCCTCTACAAAATATTGCAATAAATATTGTACTGTGTGTACTATCTTGAGATGTATACGTTTTTGTTGTTACCATATCATTTATTCATAAAACGCAGTAGTAGTCAGATAGAGCCAATTAGGTTAACAACAAAGGACACACTGGAGATATCCATCAGTGCTGTGAGAATTCTTATTTTGCTTTGACTTCTCCAACAACTTCAACACTACTGTATACCTGCCCCTGAGGGAGAAGCTAGAGAGGGCTGGTGTGGACTGTGACCAGGCAGAGTGGCAGTGTGCCTGACCTTCTGACCTGCAGGGGAACCCAGGAGACTGTCCTTGTGCCCTTATTCTCTCTGCAGATTTCAGGCATACCATGGACAGCAGTGTCCTGCAGAATTTTTCAGACAACTCAAAAATCATCGGACGACGACCACGCAGAATAGAGGACTAACGCTTAACTTGTGTCAGCAGAATAGATCTAATACCTCTATCCAAATGTAAACATTAAACTCATTATGCGTGAAAAGTCCCTCAGTCGTCCAGGTAGAATCCATGATCAAAGGAGAAGTTCAATTTGTCAACTGGACAAAGAGCTGACGAAGCCTCTCGGATGAGCGGCGAAACGTTTTCAACCAAACAAACTTTGTCCAGTTGACAAATTAAACTCATTACTGATGTAACTTTTACAATTACAAACAAGTAAAGTAGTAGGCTATAGTATTTTACACAATTATAATTTAGGTCTCAACAATGACAGTGTATTCAGATAAAAGAGCATAATTTATTTAGAGACTACCTATCGTACCGGAATCAAGTATTGAATTCAATGTTTCAGATCGAGCGAAAAATGAGGAGACAAAAACCGGATGTAGATGTTGATATCCGTACTTGTCAGTAGTCAAGTAGCTACTGGCTAATGTCATTATTTTAAAATCTATTTGAATCGCGAACATACAACATATAAAATCTCTCTCTGCCTCTTTTTAAACAAAATGATTAAAGCAATCTTAATATTCAACAACCATGGCAAGCCTCGCCTCATCCGTTTTTATCAATATTTTGTAAGTATGCTAAGCTTAACGTTATCTTTCGTCCTAAAGAAATACATTTGTTCTTGTCATTTTTTATTCTGATTGTGGCTTTTATGTACCGTGAACTGTGCTGACGTTGAAACAATTTTATTAAACTCAATGGCTTAGCTTTATGGCGTTTTGTTGTAAAATTGCTACCATTTCCAAAACATCTATAATTTACTATCAATTTATTGTTTGCAACTGATAATGTTTGTGATGCTTTTGGACCTTGGATAGAGGCTATTAACATGCTAAAGTGTTTCATTGTACTTATATTTCTATGTCTGCAGGCAGAGGACATGCAACAGCAGATCATTCGGGAAACTTTTCATTTGGTGTCGAAGAGAGACGACAACGTTTGCAACTTCCTAGAGGGAGGCAGGTGGGTTAATACATGTAACTTATGATACATTTGAATATCCCCTTATTTTCTCAGTAAAACTGCCAGTAATACTCTCAAATAAAACCAATATAAACCTGCTCTCTAGCTGTAATGTCAGCATAAACCATTAGATGGTGTCATTGATCATGCCACTACTACACAATTTTCTAAACCCTTGTCAGCAACAGTTCATGTGTTAACTATTTGTTTTTTCAGTCTCATCGGCGGATCGGACTACAAGCTGATTTACCGTCATTATGCCACACTGTACTTTGTTTTCTGTGTGGACTCATCTGAGAGTGAACTGGGCATTTTGGACCTTATACAGGTTTATTCCTTTTCTTTATAGTCTTTTTTTCTAAATAGGTGGCAGATAATTAAACATAATATTATTTTTATTTATTAATTTTAGTGTGTCTTTTTTAACCACTGGCTTTTATGTAAGAATCATTGCACGTAGTATTGTGTACTTGCATTTCAATTATTATTGCAATGCATTTATTTGTTAGGAGAAATGCCCTTTGATATATATAAAACTTAATTTGCAAGGGTTTCCGTAACATAGCACAATACAAAGAGCAGAAGAAGAAAAGTTGTACAAACAAACACAAAAGCCCACCCAGCCAGACACCATACAAGATCAAATATCTTTTGCTAAATGCCCCAAAATTCCTCTTTAAGGACATATATTTATTCATTCATTTTTGTTTCAGGTCTTTGTGGAGACACTGGATAAATGCTTTGAAAATGTGTGTGAGCTAGACCTCATATTTCACATGGACAAGGTGAGCTAATAGTATCCCAGCAGGAATGTTGAATGAACTTTTTGAATTTTTAACATCTTATCACTTCTTATCCTCTTTTTTTGCTCTATGTAATTACAGTTTACTCTTGAAAGGTTAGTCTATATTGGAACAGTAAGCATTTTAAAAAAGTCATTATATGATTTTATTAATTAGATTTTTTGAGAATTGTACTGGCTTGCTCCTTTATCTTTTTCTCAACACTTACAAGTGTTATGGAAAACTAATCAGATACATCTTCAGCCATCTTTATTGAATTTTCCCAGCAGGAAATTGATGTCATGTGGTGCAGTGGGGTTTGGCCTCAGGAATGTTCCCAAGATTGGAATATTTTCACCAGAAAGGTTTTACAAAGTATTGGCACTGACAGCCTATGAGTATTGGTTAACCACCATGTAGCATTGTAGCACTGTAAAAATGTCTTTGTTCAGAAGATGGCAATGGTTACTGTCTGCCTTCAGATGTAAATTAAAACCATCCTCTTAATGAACTGAACTGAATTCCAGAGACACTGTAAATTCCAGAGACACTGTAACTCTTCCTAACCTGCTAAAAGGGGGCACTTGCTTCTAAAAACTCAACCTCAACAATGTTTTAAAAATGTTTTAACTGTTTGTTTTTTTTGTTGTTGTTGTAGGTTCATTACATCTTGCAGGAGGTGGTAATGGGAGGCATGGTGCTCGAAACCAACATGAATGAGATAGTAGCTCAGGTGGAGGTGCAGAACCGTATGGAGAAATCAGAGGTTGGTATTAACCACCATTTATTTCATACCAACTGTAGCTAGTATTCTACAGTTAATTTTATTGAGGAAGTAAATTAATGTATTTAAAGGGATCATATTATGCTATTTTCTGGTCTATGTGATAGTGTTTCCTCAAAATGTAAAATGCAGCTGTTAACTTGAAAAGTACCTCTTCATGACATCACAATGTCAAATGTCATCACAAATATTATATGTTGCAATAATTGTTTGTGCAATAGGGCTCATGCAATAATTACCTGTGCAATAGGAATTGTGCAATAATTGTTCTGTGAAATAGGGTTTGTGCATTATCCATTGTGGTCTAGGGCTGGTGCAATATTTTGGCACTTGACATGTATCCTGTGATGAGTTCTGACTGTTATCTGTCTGTACTGTAGGTGTGTGTATTACTGTTTTTTAAGCTGCAGGCAGTGAGCCCAAGACAAATTTCCCCTCGGGGACAATAAAGTTTATCTTATCTTATCTTATCTTACAAGGTGGAACAGAGTGTTTTGAGCTTTGGAGATATAAACAGACTAAATAATAAAGGCTAACACAAAACACAACGCACGTTATGTTTTTGACAAAGTAATAACATTATTACATGGCTTAAAGCTCACAAGAGTCAATTTTGCACAATTTAAAATTGAATGTAATATATGGCAAAGGAGAAATTCAGTTTGTCAACTGGACAAAAGTTTATTTGATCGAATACATTTCGCAGCTCATCCAAGGTGCTTCTTTAGTTCTGGCTAGAGTGCTGGTGGATACTGCTTAAAAACTCAAATTGAGGAGCTAACTACAATGAAATTACTATGAAACTATCACACCAATAGTAGTTTCATTGTAGTTAGCTAGCATTGTAATTTCATTGTAGTTAGCTCCTCCCTTCAGACAGTTTTTAAGCAGTGTCCACCAGCACTCTAGCCAGAACTGAAGAAGCAGTTTGCATGAGCTGCGAAACGTATTCAACCAAATAAACTTTTGTCCAGTTGAGAAACTGAATTTCTCCTTTGCCATGCCCATATGGTATATAGGGTAGACAAAAGAGCTTAACCTACCTAACATCTATTTGAACTAATGGATTTTTTATGGGTATTCAAATGGCATTTGGAACAGGCCTCTCCACTTTCAGGCATTGATTTTTTTTTTTTGTTCTTTTTTTCAGGGAGGTCTGTCAGCAGCCCCGGCTCGAGCCGTCTCAGCTGTGAAAAATATGAACCTGCCGGAGATACCCCGTAACATTAACATTGGAGACATTAATATCAAGGTTCCCAGCCTCTCCCCTTTCTGAATATAGATCTGTTGGATATTTCCCAATAACTGGAATATGGTCTTAGGAACCACAGAACATGTATCTTCCATTTATATATTGATGTGTACAGAAGATGACGGTGGATTTTTAGTTGTACAATTTACTGAATACTTGATTTGACACAGTTGCACAATAATGGGATGTATGAGGTTTAAGACTGCTTCTAATGTAATGTATATTTGTATGTTGCTTTTATTTAATGAAACATTTCCCTATACTGTATTAGATTAAATGATGCACTATTGACTTAATACACAATTTAAGAAGAAGAAGCAACTTTATTGATCTCACACTGGAGAAATTCTTCTCTGCATTTAACCCATCCTGTTATTATGAGCAGTGGGCAGCACATTACTGCGCCCGGGGACCATCTCCATGTTCTTCTTGCTTCGGCTTGGTCAGGACCTAAGCTGGAGGATACCTATCATGCATGTTTTGGGTTGATGGGGGAAACCGGAGTGCCCGGAGGAAACCCACCTCGAACCCAGACCATGCATGCAAACTCCACACAGAACACACACGGAAAGGCCTGGGCGACCCGGGGATCAAACCCAGAACCTTCTTGCTGTGAAGCATGAGTGCTAGCCACTCAGCCACCGTGGCGCCATTTTATGTTATGATATAAAGTTTCAGACAAGTTTGAGTGTTCCATTTAATATGTAATTTCTCAAATGCTTAGTAATTTTTTTACTCAGATTTCTGTTCTTTTTGTTACATATGGGAGACTTGTAAAATAATTTCTGTAAATGTTTCATGGATGTAGCTAAATGTATGTGCTAAAACAAATACAATAGAAATGTATCATAGTGTCTAAACCACATTCAGTCCAGTCAAATAAAATTCACATTCTTACATTGTTTAGTTTATTTCTCTCTGGACAGAAAGTTAGATCCAGTGTCTCTGTCATCAAGTCCTCAGGTATGAAAATGATTTCCCCTGAAAATGACAAAATGCTGACTTTGTTTATATACTACTGCATTCCCCCCCTCCCACAAATGTAGGGAAAGATTTTGGGAAATTCAGTTCCCACCCTTGATCCCCAGGAAAAACCTGTGGTAGCTCTCACCGCCTCCTTCCTCCTCCCTCCTCACAGATGCGGACTGGGTTTTACATCAGCTTTGACTTCATTCGCAGGCAGACTTACTCCACAGCCTGCATTTGGTTGTCGGGCTTCAATTGCTTTGGTATGTACTACTATTCTGTTACATTTTTAGCAAACTCTACAAGCTAGAACTGTTTGTTTTTTTTGCTCTTTGTTACATTTTTATTCAGTTTTGTTTGTTAGAAATGATCTGAGAGCAAATATGATGTTGAAATGGTGTGATGATAAAATGAAGAGTTGCTTCAGGACATACATGTTCTGTACAATCATACATGTTTGCTTCAGTTGGACTTTTAAGTGGGCTAGTTGTGGACTGAACAAGGTGTGGGCTAACAGCTAGTGGAAGGACTGATTCAACTTCTACCTACTCGATAGATCATGGTTTCAGATGCCTTTTGTGCAAACATTGTCTATCCTTAAATAAAGTTAGATTTATTACTCCCCAAAGGGTCTCTGTGGCTAAAACAATCCTTTGTCAGGAAAGGTTTGGCACTAAGTGGCAGTTTTCTGGTTGTAGTTATTTCCAGATGTGAATTTAACTCTTTAACTGTTTCACTACTACATGTGAGCTGACAGGTTTAGATTAGGGCACATAGACTAGACATGACTAGACAGATGGGGTCTCTTAAAAAAACAGCACAAACAAGTAAGCGTCACATGACTCTATTGTTGTCATTATTTAGTCCATGAAATATGCGAGTTTAGGCCCCCAAGATAAACATTCCCACTCACAAGTTAATCTCCCCCCTGTTGGCACAATGAAAGTGTTGCTTGTTTCAGTGCTTTTTACCTTGACCAAAGCACAGCCCATGTGTATGTTTAGAGCATGAGGGATACTGACATAACAGACTGGATAGGATAGATACAGTATAAGAATTCCTGGATAGACTTTAGGACTGCACAATTTTGGGGAAAAAAAAAAAAAATCTAACTGCAATTGGATTGGATTTGCAAAAAAAAAAAAAATCTACACGAGAGAAAGTATATGAAATATGAACTGATATAGTAATGCAAAGTTCCATGCATTTCAGAAGATATTTACATTAAAAAATAAAAAAATTCTATAAAACATAAAAGATATTTTCTTATTTGCAGAGGCATTTGTTTCATAATTGTGGTTGCGATTTGGATTCACTTAGTTGACTTTAGATATATTTGATTATCTTTTTATTGGGATCTTGTATGAGCAGATTCAAACTGATCCCAAGTCTAAACATATAACTTAAAATAACAATACTAACCTTAAAAAAAATCCACATCTTTTACTGTCAGCCTGCAAAAATATGGCTCCACTCACAAACTTGTATGAATGATTAACGGTGGAACATCTGGTAATTTACAACAGAATTGTTATTAGACAACCCTGTGTGTTATGGTGTGAACTCAGAAAACATTAAAAAGTGACTTATTTGAATGCTACACAAGAAAACCTGTGACTCATAAAGAAATATAGAGAGCAATCCTCTCACAATAACGTTTTTGAGGAAACACCTGCACCAGTCATATGTTACAGCATCTGTCCGCAATCTATGCGTTTAGTAGGATTTGTGTCATCGCCATAGACTGTATAGTTTATTTGTTTATTTATCAGGGACAATGCACATAAAAAACATTGAAATACACAAAGAGGTAATATGCTTGTGCCAGGTTATAGCAAAAGTGCTGATGTCATAAATGGTGCATATGCCGATAAAGCACAGTCATACAGTCAATAAGTATATGGCCATCTCTTTGATCTTGATTCAACAAAAATCTGCATTTCGACAATATTAATTTTATTTGCCACACATCTTTATTAAATATTACTGACCCATAATAGGCTACTGACATTTATCTGCAGGTTTATATTAACTCCGTTTGAACCATGATGCAAAGTTTTCATTGACGGGTTGTCAAATCACCATCTCACTTTCATTTCATTACAGCGCATGTTGTAAGAGTTGTTTTTGGACTTGCTTCTCTTTCTTGGGTGAGATGATCCGTGTGGAGTCCTCTTTCCTCCACTGGCACTCTGCAATGTGCCTAAGACCTTAATTAGACCCTGCTCCAACATTTCACCTCAAGCATTATTGGGGGTTGGGCAGTGATGGTTTATGGCATGACAACCATTTGGCTGCATGGCATGCTTTTCTAATGATTATTCAATATGACATCTCAAAGAGTCATTAGTCTGTGTTTTAGTTGGATTGTGTAATGAAATCAGTTCCATTACTTAAAAATATATTTTATGAAGAGTAATGTCAATCTGTTAAGACTAAAAAGTGCTTTGTGCCATTTATAGTGACATAATCCACCAGTTAGTCCTGAAAACCTTTTCGAGAAGTTTAATGTATTTGACACCATTTACCAATATTTTATGCCATAACTAATTCTATCTTAACCCTGAATATATTTTAAATCACATAACTTTCTTTTCATATTTGCTTTTGCTTAGTTAGTGCTGTGTCAAAGGGTACAACTAGAATAACATGAGAGGAAAAAACTATTAAACAATTATGTATATAAATAGGCTACTAATGTGTATTCATTTATATATAAATATCTTCGGACTTGCATTTTTAAGCTAAAACATTGACTTTCACTGCCCTAAAGGTCACTTGAATTAATAAAAATCTGCTTGTTTGTCCTTAGGTGATGTTTTTCTGCCATGTTAATTCATCAACTATTAACTAAGGAGGGAAGACATCTGCTGTACAAGGGGACAACGTTCTGAGAGCACTTTGAGCTGGCAGCCATGGGAAAAGTTTTTTACATCAGTAAAAATGTAGCATTTGGTCTCCTCCTTATGGCCATATGCGCTCTAATAACAATCATTGCATTATCAGTTGCATATGACAAGGAAAGAGCAAAGAACCGGGATGACTCTGGAGACGGCCAAATGGACAGTGTGCCTACATCACCCACAACCCCTTCATCCCCAAAGGAGCCATGGGATCGTTACAGACTTCCAGACTCTCTACTCCCCCTCTCTTACAATCTGACTTTATGGCCCAGGCTGGAGCCCAATGAAGATGGCCTGTACATTTTCACTGGACTTTCCTATGTGGTTTTCAAATGTGTGAAAGCAACAGAGCTTGTCATCATTCACTGCAACAAACTTAATCTTACTAGTTTTGATGGACATTTGGCTGTGCTAACTGCTGAGCACCACTCTGCACCAGCAATAGAGAAGTCATGGCTTGTAGAAAAAACACACTATTTGGTTTTGCAGCTCCAAAGCGCCCTAACAGAGGGGAGTACATATGTTCTTCACACTGAATTTCAGGGTGAACTGGCTGATGACTTGGAAGGCTTCTATAGGAGTGAATACAATGAGAATGGTGTAAAGAAGTAAGTATTCGAGAACCATATGTTATGTCTAAATGTTCAGGTCTGATAAAAATAAAGCATGATATGATGGAAAATGATGTATCACCCATCTATATGTGGTAAATTGTATTCCTTTACTTTGTTAGGAGAGACAACACATTAAAAAAAAAAGCCCTGATAGTTAATACACTTTAATGTTTTAATGTTCATTTAATGTTGCAGGATTATTGCAACATCACAAATGCAAGCCACTTATGCCAGGAAAGCGTTTCCATGTTTTGATGAACCAGCCATGAAAGCTGTGTTTAATGTCACTATTATTCACAGTCATGGCACCATTGCTCTTTCCAATGGCAGAGAAATTGGTCAGTTTTATATTAATGCAAACATCATGTCATCACTTACAGGGTCTTGGAGTTGTTTAGTGATATTATTCATTTTACAGGCACTGTGAACACCAATTCTGGTCTAGTAACTAAATTTGAGCCAACAGCCAGAATGTCAACTTATCTCTTAGCCTTCATTGTCTGTGACTTTGCTGAAATTCACTCAACACAGAGAGATGTTTTGGTGAGAATGATTTGTTCATAGGTCAAAATTTCAATCATTATAGATTGTTAAATGAAATATAGCTTTGTTTCAGATCCGTATCTGGGCCCGGAGAAAAGCCATTGAGGACAGGCAAGGAGACTACGCTCTGAATGTAACAGGCCCTATCCTTGAATTCTATGAGCGTTATTATAATGCAGCATATCCACTTTCAAAATCAGGTATGAAAAAGATCTGTCCTTTCCTCAGTTATATGTTAGATTGCAATAGAAGAAGATGGTGTATTTGAAGTATTAGAAAGTTATTTTATCTGTAATTTGATGGCGCACTTAACAGACATCTTGGAGACATTGAAATTACACTGAATGGTGTAATTACTTGTATCTTGATTAATATGTTAGAATGTGTAGATAATCTGCTGCTAATCATGCATTATTTTTGTGACTGTTCTGTTTTACAGATCAAATTGCTTTGCCTGACTTCAATGCTGGTGCAATGGAAAATTGGGGTTTAATAACATACAGAGAGACAGCTTTACTCTATGACCCCATCATATCCTCAACCGGGAATAAGGAGAGAATTGTATCTGTCATCGCCCATGAACTCGCGCATATGGTGAGCAACATTGTTCCTCATTCAAAGTACTTTCATTTCTTCATGTCATTGCAAAAAAATTTAATGAATCACGATGTGGACTTCTGCAAAATGCATTTTTTCCCAGAATCATAAATCTGTCGCCTGTTTCTTCAGAAAAAAATGACATATAGTCACCTAGGAAATTCAGGCATTGAACATTGTATTACAGCATGAGCGATTAAAAACAAAGGGAGTATTTTGCTCCATACAGTGTCTACATTTTCACAGCTGACAATTGTTTTAGAAAAAAATAAACTCTTCATCATTTGAATGTTTTTAGTGGTTTGGCAATCTGGTGACAGTGCGCTGGTGGAATGACTTATGGCTGAATGAGGGATTTGCATCATATGTGGAGTACTTGGGAGCAGACTATGTTCAACCCACTTGGAATATTGTAAGACATTTAGAAAGACCTAATCATCATAGATAAAATTTGGTTCCACTTACAAATGCAATGTGTGTGTGCTTGTTTGCAGAAAGATCATATCATCCTGTATGACATGCATCGAGTATTTGGAGTAGATGCCCTGGCCTCATCGCACCCGCTGTCCTGTGCCGAAGAGGAAGTCAATACACCAGCCCAAATCAGTGAGATGTTTAGCACCATCTCCTACAGCAAGGTACTTTTTTTTAGATTTCCTCTCTTGTAATATTATTATCTGGCAAATAGTTTACTTCCAAATGTGCCGAATTTCACATATTTTTATGTCAGACTCTGTTTTTGTTGACTGGGAAGCTCTGCTGAATTAGAATTACACTTGTGGTAAACAGGGGAAATAACAATACCTCTGAAAAAGAGAAAACTACAATCAGTCTAAACACTTGAAACATTTTATTTTAAAGAGGCAACATAGGATGATTATTGCATTTGGAATATTTTAGTGTTATTATTGTTCCTTTGACAAATCTGCTCAATATTCCTTGCCCACACTGCACCACTGGGACAATGAGTTTATACCACTCTTTTTTTTGACTGTACTGAACCACCCAAATTCTTGTGTTTTTTGTTTTCAGGGAGCAGCCGTGCTCAGAATGCTGTCTGAATTTCTCAGTGAGCCTGTGTTTGCCAAAGGACTAAGCGTGAGTATACCATATTAAGTTTTATATGAAATGCTTTTTATGTCAGACAGTGACTGTGGTCATGAGGATTCGAAGTTTGTCTGAATCTTTTTCCATTAGCCATAATCATACACACTAAAGACACAACTGTTTGCCATGTTTGTCTTCACAGTCCTACCTCAATACATTTGCTTTTGAAAACACAGTCTACACAGACCTCTGGGACCACCTCCAACAGGTCAGTTTTATTTTAAAACTTAATTCTGAATAAAGAAGTGAAGGATTAATTTTTGTGTAAGTTTTATGTTTAGAACTGTTCCACATTAGACTTCCACAGAGAATCTTAGGCTCTCAAGTATCGGCTGCACAGAGAAGACCCTAAGGAATATTCAAGTCTGTAAACAAATAGTCTTTGCTCATGTCACGTGGCAAGCAGACCACACAGTCTAGTGCACCATAGCAGAGTAGTGGCACTTATCAAGTAATTATTCTATGATTAAATTTATTTAAACAATCACAAAATGCATTACATTTCACAGAGTGTGAGAGTGTTCACACTATCGGCAAAGTTTGTTCACATGCAGTATAAAAAAGATTTAACTGGAGAATATTCACATACATATATTTACATCATATTTTAAAACAAGAATAACAAATTAGGCTACAATGATTCCTCTATATGATGTTTATATATTGTCTATGCATTACACAATTGTTGTTTTCAGGCTGTTGACCGCACTCCTGGTCTGGACATCCCATACACTGTTCATGAGATCATGAACCGTTGGACTTTACAGATGGGCTTTCCTGTGGTCACTATTGACACTCGGACTGGAAGCATTACCCAAAAACACTTTCTCTTAGACGCAGATTCAGTCGTGGACAGACCATCACAGTTTAAGTAAGAATGATAAAAGGAGAAGTTCAATTTGTAAGAGTAAGAATCACTTTTAACTTTTCTTGTAAGTTCCTTGTAAATAAAATAATGAAATCTATCATCAAGCATTTACACAGTACATAAAAGTACACTGAAATATAAGTTACCCTTAGAGCAAATGGTGCACTGGAAAATGCTTAATACACAACCACGCCAGTGAATGAGAATATTGTAAAGATGATAGTTTGCAAATATTTAGCAAGTACCCACAAAATCAAACATTACATAAAACATAAAAATAGAATCTTTATTATAATAATCCCATATATTTGAAATATTTCTATTTATTTTGTCATATTAACCTTACATTTATTGGATTGCTTCCTGTGTACATGCTTATTATGATTTCAATTAATCTTATTTTTGTGATATTTAGCTACATATGGTATGTCCCTATTAAATGGATGAAATCCGGTATAGAGCAACAGCAGTTCTGGCTACTTCATAACACAGGTTCAGTATCATATACATTTGAAAAAAGTCAAGTTGATAATGTTTTGCTTATTTTCCCTTGTGATGTCTACTTGTGTATTTCAGACATTAACGACCACATGAGGGTGTCTGGGAACCACTGGGTGCTGGCAAACACCAATGTATCAGGTTACTTCAGAGTGAACTATGATCTGGAAAACTGGGATCGCCTCCTCGCCGTACTCAATTCCAACCATCAGGTAGTTCTTTTTAAGTCCTTTGTTGTTGTTAAACTGCATTGAGTTAATTCAGTATTTTGTATTATGAATTTGTTTTTTCAGGTATTGTCAGTAATGAACAGAGCCCAGATCATAGATGATGCTTTCAACCTTGCTAGGTAAAAAGAAAAAGTATGAAGTTAATAATTTATTGAGTGATTAATAGTTTTGTTATTTATGAAATACTATAATCATATAATTATCTTTGGCATAATTATCAACATGAACACTTATTATAATAATAATAATAATGCATTTTATTTAAAAGCGCCTTTCAGAACACCCAAGGACACTGTACAAGGTTAAAATGAATAAAAAGCACAAACAACCAATACAATAAAACATATAAAACAAGATAAAAACAAAATCAGAGTGGAGTGATTGGCTATGAGAGGTAGGACAGTCTGAACAGGTGGGTTTTGAGTCTGGATTTAAAGAGTGGGAGAGAGTCTATATTCTGGAGGTCAGGAGATTTTATTTTCACAGAGCCAAGATCATTAATACCACACTGGCCTTAAAGACTACAAAGTATCTGTCAAAGGAGACAAGCTACATCCCCTGGGAATCAGCACTTAGAAACCTATACTACTATGTCCTTATGTTCGATCGCACTGAGGTCTATGGAGCCTTACAGGTAAGCACTCTGTAATTATGCTATTTGTATATAAATAATAAAAGATGGCTCTGAAATCACTTCTAATGAATATTTTATGCTAGAGTTATTTGAAGAAACAAATCCAGCCACTGTATGAGCACTTTAAAGTTCTGACTGAAAACTGGACCAAAGTACCAGCAGGACATGCTGACCAGTAAGGAGTTTTTGGCCTTTTACCTGAGATGATGTTAAAAACAAATGCATTTAAATAATAGAGTTAAAATCTGTATTCACTTTCTTTCTTAGGTATAATCAAATCAATACAATTGCAGTGGGATGCAAGATGGGTGTAGAAAGCTGCAGAGAACTCACCAAAAATTGGTTTAAACAATGGATGGAAAATCCTGCACACAACCCGTGAGTATTCAGAGAGCATCCAGAGGTCACGACATGTCATCTGGAATGACATAAAAGGTGAAAATGAACTGCTTTGACTAATGTGTGCACATGTTCATCATGTGACATCATCTCTCTCAGGATCCACCCCAACCTGAAAAGTACTGTTTATTGCTATGCTATAGCCTTTGGTGGACAGGAAGAGTGGGACTTTGCCTGGACTATGTTTAAAAATGCAACTGTAGCATCTGAGGCGTCCAGACTCAGGGAGGCCATGGCGTGTACTCAGGCCCCTTGGCTTCTGAACAGGTAATGCTGATCTGTGGTAAATGATTCACAGGTAATAAAGTTGTTTTTGTGATATGAAATGCAATAATAATTATAGATATCTGGAGTATACACTCGACCCATCCAAAATCCGAAAGCAGGATGCTACAGCTACCATTCAGTACATTGCCAGCAACATTGTTGGAATGCCTCTTGCCTGGGATTTTGTCAGAGCCAGATGGAAATATATTTTTGAGCAGTGAGTTATCATTATTTTTTGCTGTCAAAATCCAGCAGATTCTACAGCATAAAATGACTACAGAATAGCACATGAATGAATTTGACTAATAAAACTGTTGTCTTTGTGTATTAGGTATGGAAGAGGATCATTTTCCTTTGCTCGACTCATTAATGGAATCACAAGGAGATTCTCCACAGAATTTGAATTGGAAGAGGTACAAAAGAGAAAAGGTTTTGCTGAGTGAAATATTCAGATCTTTTTCACAGTGTACTTTTGTTTTGCAGCTTAAGAAGTTCAAAGCAGAAAACCAAGATATTGGATTTGGATCGGCCACACTGGCCATGGAACAGGCCTTAGAGAAGACCACAGCCAACATTAAATGGGTGGCAGAGAACAAAGCTCAAGTGCTTCAGTGGTTTACGGACGAATCAGCATGAAGACATTTGGCCCGTTTTAATGTGAGGACAGGTCATGATTAGACATTACAACTCTACAGCAATTTGACAGTGTGTCAGTGTGTAATAAACAAAGGTGATGCAAATATTCCTGTTTTTTCACCTTGTTTATCTCATGGAAGTACCAGTAAACCTAATGCAGACCATGTTTTACTGTGTGTTCACATTCTGCTTGTGTAACTATGTAAATGTCACAATGTTATCATGGAACATTTTGTTGCATTGTACTTTGAAGCCCCAGACATTATTTACGGACCAAATGCACAAAGTCATATTGTCAGTTTGATAATTTAGCACAAGTGACCTTATATTGTACAGTAACGCTGTATATACCATGTACTATATTTGTACTAGTCTGTTTTGTTTAAACATTTTACAGAAATTTACAATTTTGTCATGTAATGTGAGTAAAATGTTTGTTTTTTTTTAAAATAATTTTTCAAGAATGTGATTATCATGTTCAGATGTATTCAAAATTACTGTTTGAATGTTAAAATTAAATTTTTGTGTGTGATCAAATGGTCCACACTGTCCATAAGCACAAACAGAGCAAGCTATTCACGTTTGTCATGTTGTCAGTGGTTCAAGATAACCATAGATGGTCATAAAAGTTATGAATAACCTGTGTCACTGTTTAGGTCCTTTGTATACTTAATGGGTCTTTGTTGAGTCGGGTGCAAAAGCTTAGATAATTTTTTTTAAATTATATTTTCTTCCCTTTTAAAATAAAAATAATTTCCATACTTGAAAAGACATAGGTCATCATGTAATACAACTTGTACTTACATTTGAATCAACCTTCATTGCAAATTCTCTTCTGTTTCCCCAGTGTTTACTCACAAAGTTTGCCTGGAAGAATCCATGACTCATCGCTGTACCAGCGGTATCGCGGTGTATAGGAAATACAGAGAGATATCATTTGGCTGGCCAGGTAATCACAAAGTGGCATCAGTCAATTGAATATGAAGGTTTAAATGCAATTTTTAAGTAGTTCCAAATCTGTATACAGTGCTGTATATTTCTTGCAAATGTCGCTTGTAATGAATCCCACGATGTAAGCTACAATTTGAACAAAAACGATAATATTATCTATTGAATCAGATTATAGAAGCACAAATTGACAACACTTTTTTTTTTATCTTATGCGTGAGACACAAGCAATAAACAGATATCCTTTGGATCATAACAGTCTCTTGATGAAGTCAGCTGATCTGTATACAATTTACAAATCTCAGATCATTGCCTCCTGCATGACTTGAGTGTATAAATGTACTTCCTGTTATGTGTTTCTCTTGTGGTATGGAATGTCCATCTTAAAGGGTCCATATTATGCTATTTTCTGATCTATGTTATAATGTTGTTTCCTCACTAAAAACGCACCTGGAAAAAAACTGAAAACTGTTCCACCTTGTGATGCCATGAGGTAATACAGGAAGTGCTGCACTTTTAAAACTCTATACACCTCCAATAGAATCATGGACAATTTCAGACATGGAATTGCCAGTCTCTACTGAATTAAGGGTAAAACGCAGCTGTAAAATTACCCCGACATGACATCACAAGGTGGAACAGAGCATTTTGACCTTTGGAGATGCAAACAGACTAATAATAAAGGGTTACTCAAAAATGTGTGAATGAAACAAAGCAACTGCACATACAGTATGTTTTTGATGAGGTGACAGCATTATAACATGACTAAAAGCTCACAAGAGTGAATTTTGCGTAATATATGACCTTGAATATTACATATGCTCTCGTGCACTTTGAGATAGGCTCTCAAGGTGCCTTTGTTAAAGAATGTAAGTATTAAGTTCACAAGTTAGGCAGAGGTCTTATCACCACTTTTTACAATTTTGTTCCTGATGGACTTTCACCTATCTCCTTTTTTTTCACCAGAAGGTCAAACATTAACAAAACTATAAACATGTCTCCATAAATAGTTAAGTTCATCTTGATATTTTCTTTCCTCGTGAGACATGGCAAAAGGATTCTTCATTAGCAAGGCTGTGGTGGGGACTTGTGTCTTTGTGGCTATTGCTGCCACTGCTACAATCATAGCTCTGTCTGTTGTCTACTCTCAAGAGAAGTCCAAGAATGAAGTCCTACCAACCGTCGACCCCGGCATCACTACAACAACTCTGTCCACAACACCCTCAGGGCCAAAGGAGCCGTGGCAACAATACAGACTCCCGGACTCCCTGGTTCCTATCACCTACCATGTAACTCTTTGGCCCAGGCTTGAACCAGTTGTGGGTGACTTTTTCATCTTTTCAGGGAATTCAACAGTCATGTTTAAATGTGTGAAGGCTACGGATCTGATCTTGATTCATTCCAACAAACTCAATCTGACCACTTTTGACAACTTCCACGCCAAGTTGGTAGGACACAATGGGACAGAAGCACCACAGATGAAGAAGACATGGCTGGAGGTGCCCACTCAGTATCTGGTGATACAACTGCATGGAAGTCTTCAACCTGGCCACACATATGAGCTGTTTACTGAGTTTGTAGGAGAGCTGGCTGATGACCTGGGAGGATTCTACAGAAGTGAATACTATGAGGATGGCATCAAAAAGTAAAGATTTTCTTGGCTGTCTTCCAGACAGATTCAATGCATTTGTCTCAAAATAATTAATTTATAGTGTAATTTTATGGCTAGGAATTAAGACATCTCTGCCTTTATTTGTTGATTGATTCACTTATTTATCAAAAAGGGACATAATTAATTTAGTTAGTATATGCAAATTACAACAGAGCTAAAATAAAAAGTGTAATGTGTGACTGTGGGAGATACGTCTTGTTTGTCAACTGTTTGTCTTCACAAAAGTGTTATGCTTTGCCTGAAATATTCCAAAGTATGGAATTAAGCTTATCTATTATGTTTTTATTGCTCGAAATAAGCCTACCCCCCTCCTTGAGCCGCCACCTTAACGTGGTGGAGGGGTTTGAGTGCCCGAATGATCCCGGGAGCTATGTTGTCGGGGGCTTTATGCCCCTGGTAGGGTCACCCAAGGCAAACAGGTCCTGGGGGACGGGTCAGACCAAGAGCGGTTTCAGAAGCCCTTATGATGAGTATTCAATCGAGGTCAGTTACGTCGCCCGGATCGGCGTCACCGGGGCCCCACCCTGGAGCCAGGCCTGGGGTGGGAGCTCGCGAACGAGCGCCTGGTGGCCGGGCCTTTCCCCATGGGGCCCGGCCGGGCTCAGCCCGAAGGAGCGACGTGGGGCCGTCCTCCCGTGGACCCACCACCCACAGGAGGATCCATAAGGGCCGGGTGCAGAGAGATCTGGGCGGCAGCCGAAGGCAGGGGCCTCGGCGACCAGATCTCCGGACATGGAGACTAGCTCTGGGGACATGGAATGTCACCTCGCTGGGGGGGGAGGAGCCTGAGGTCGTGCGGGGGGTTGGGCGCTATCGACTAGATATAGTCGGGCTCAACCCCACGCACAGCCTGGGCTCTGGGAGCCAACTCCTTGGAGGGGCTGGACTCCCCATTTCTCTGGCGTTGCCCGCGGGGAACGGCGGCGGGCCGGTGTGGGCCTACTCATTGCCCCACGGCTCAGCCGCTGTGTGTTGGAGTTCACCCCGGTGAACGAGAGGGTCGCGTCCCTGCGCCTTCGGGTCAGGGACAGGTCTCTCACTGTTGTGTCGGCCTACGGGCCGAACAGCAGTGCAGAGTACCCGGCCTTCTTGGAGTGCCTGGGAGGGGTACTGGACAGTGCACCGACCGGGGACTCCGTTGTTCTCCTGGGGGACTTCAACGCCCACGTGGGCAACGACAGTGACACCTGGAGAGGGGTGATTGGGAGGAACGGCCTCCCTGATCTGAACCCGAGTGGTGTTCTGTTATTGGACTTCTGTGCTAGCCACAGTTTGTCCATAACGAACACCATGTTCGAGCACAAGGGTGTCCATCAGTGCACGTGGCACCAGGACACCCTAGGACGGAGGTCGATGATCGACTTTGTTGTCGTGTCATCTGACCTCCGGCCGCGTGTCTTGGACACTCGGGTGAAGAGAGGGCAGAGCTGTCAACCGATCACCACCTGGTGGTGAGTTGGGTCCGCTGGCAGGGGAGGAAGCCGGAAAGACCTGGCAGGCCCAAGCGCGTAGTGAAGGTCTGTTGGGAACGTCTGGCAGAGCCCTCTGTCAGGGGCACCTTCAACTCGCACCTCCGGGAGAGCTTCTCCCAGATTCCGGGGGAGGCTGGGGACATAGAGTCCGAATGGGCTCTGTTCTCGGCCTCTATTGTCGATGCGGCCGCCCGTAGCTGTGGTCGTAAGGCCTGTGGTGCCTGTCGCGGCGGCAATCCCCGAACCCGGTGGTGGACACCGGAAGTAAGGGATGCCGTCAGGCTGAAGAAGGAGTCCTATCGGGCCTTGTTGGCTCGTGGGACTCCGGAGGCAGCCGACGGGTACCGGCGGGCTAAGCGTGCTGCAGCCCGGGCGGTGGCAGAGGCAAAAACTCGGAGTTGGGAGGAGTTCGGAGAGGCCATGGAGGAGGACTATCGGACGGCCTCAAAGAAATTCTGGCAAACCGTCCGGCGCCTCAGGAGGGGGAAGCAGTGCTCCACAAACACTGTTTACAGTGTGGGTGGGGAGCTGTTGACCTCGACTGGGGATGTTGTCGGACGGTGGAAGGAATACTTTTGAGGATCTCCTCAATCCCGCCGTCATGTCTTCCGAGGAGGAAGCAGAGGCTGGGGACTCGGGGTCGGACTCACTCATCACCCTGGCTGAAGTCACTGAGGTGGTTGGAAAGCTCCTCGGTGGCAAGGCCCCGGGGGTGGATGAGATCCGTCCTGAGTATCTCAAGTCGCTGGATGTTGTAGGGCTGTCTTGGCTGACACGTCTCTGCAACATCGCGTGGCGGTCGGGGACAGTACCTCTGGAATGGCAGACCGGGGTGGTGGTCCCTCTGTTTAAGAAGGGGGACCGGAGGGTGTGTTCCAACTATCGTGGAATCACACTCCTCAGCCTTCCCGGTAAGGTCTATTCCAGGGTGCTGGAGAGGAGAATTCGACCGATAGTCGAACCTCGGATTCAGGAGGAGCAGTGTGGTTTTCGTCCCGGCCGGGGAACACTGGACCAGCTCTATACTCTCCATCGGGTGCTCGAGGGTGCATGGGAGTTTGCCCAACCAGTCCACATGTGCTTTGTGGATCTGGAGAAGGCATTCGACCGTGTCCCTCGTGGGGTCCTGTGGAGGGTGCTCTGGGAGTACGGGGTTCGGGGCCCTTTGTTAAGGGCTGTTCGATCCCTGTATGACCGGAGCAGGAGCTGTGTTCGCATTGCCGGTAGTAAGTCGGACCTGTTTCCGGTGCATGTTGGACTCCGCCAGGGCTGCCCTTTGTCACCGGTTCTGTTCATTATATTTATGGACAGAATTTCTAGGCGCAGTCAGGGGCCGGAGGGGATCCGGTTTGGGAACCACAGGATCTCATCTCTGCTGTTTGCGGATGATGTTGTCCTGATGGCTTCATCAAACCGGGACCTCCAATGTGCACTGGGGCGGTTCGCAGCCGAGTGTGAAGCGGCTGGGATGAAGATCAGCTCCTCCAAATCCGAGGCCATGGTTCTCGACCGGAAAAAGGTGGTTTGCCCTCTCTGGGTGGGTGGAGAGTCCTTGCCTCAAGTGGAGGAGTTCAAGTATCTCGGGGTCTTGTTCACGAGTGAGGGGAGGATGGAGCGTGAGATTGACAGGCGGATTGGTGCAGCGTCGGCAGTGATGCGGTCGTTGTACCGGACCGTTGTGGTGAAAGAGGGAGCTGAGCCAAAAGGCGAAGCTCTCAATTTACCGGTCAATCTACGTTCCTACCCTCACCTATGGCCATGAGCTTTGGGTAATGACCGAAAGGACGAGATCGCGGATACAAGCGGCCGAAATGAGTTTCCTCCGCAGAGTGGCTGGGCGCACCCTTAGAGATAGGGTGAGGAGCTTGGTCACACGGGAGGAGCTCGGAGTAGAGCCGCTGCTTCTCCACGTGGAGAGGAGCCAGCTGAGGTGGCTCGGGCATCTGTTCCGGATGCCTCCTGGACGCCTCCCTCGGGAGGTGTTCCGGGCATGTCCCACCGGGAGGAGGCCCCGGGGAAGACCCAGGACACGCTGGAGGGACTATGTGTCCCGGCTGGCCTGGGAACGCCTTGGGGTCCCCCCGGAGGAGCTGGAGGAAGTGTCCGGGGTGAAGGAAGTCTGGAGGTCCCTGCTTAGACTGTTGCCCCCGCGACCCGGCCCCGGATAAGCGGAAGAAAATGGATGGATGGATGGATGGAAATAAGCCTACCTCAAACATGCATTTATGTGAGCAAGGTCCCCTCTCCAAAGAACTGACTTGTAACTTGGCCAGTTTGTATCACCTGCTTGATTCCATGGAGACAATTAACTTGTGTACAATTAACTTGTGTACAATGGATTCAAGGCAAGTTTTAAAAATGTTTTGTTTTTAGAGTCTTGGCCACAACACAAATGCAGCCAACCGATGCCAGGAAGGCCTTTCCCTGTTTCGATGAACCGGCAATGAAGGCTGTCTTCCACATGACCCTTCTGCATCCTCATGGGACTGTGGCTCTGTCCAACTCTCTAAACTATGGCAAGTCCACAGTTAAGATTACCTGGCCAGCCAAATGATATCTCTCTGTATTTCCTATACATTGCGATACCATTTGGACACTCTCCATCCACTCTCGCTCCTCCGGTTACAAACCGACTCCGCGATTCTGATTCGTTCAAAGATGGTGACGTCAGTGCACCCGCCTTTGCCCGCAAAGTCACTCTTAGGCAGCGGAAGTTCCGCCTCAGTTTTGAATCAAGATGGCGCAATCTCTGATTGGTTCACTTAGCTGTCTGTCTACGCGCAACCGCAGCGCATTCTGTGGATCAAGCGTTACCAGACTCACTCGCTGGTAATATCATTCACCTTAGTTAGTAATGTACAGTGGTGGAAGAAGAGGAGTGGAAGAAGTACTTGAGTTTATTACTTAAGTAAAAGTACAGATACTGGAGCAAAAAATACTTAAGTATAAGTAAAAGTATCACATGAAAACACCTAAGTAAAAGTATTTAAATACCCATTTCTTTTCTGTTCAAAAATGTAGTGGAGTAGAAAGTACAGATACTTTCTCTCAAATGTAGTGAAGTAAAAGTAAAAAGTATCTATCTCTACTTAAGTTTAAGTAAAGTACAGTACTTGATTACGTTTACTTTCTTACGTTCCACCATTGGTAATGTGTGTATGCACTAATCATTGCTATACTGTGATAGGTGATTACTGTATCTTTTTTCTTGTCACACAGACCCAGTAAATGTCACAGTGGACGGACACAATCTTGTGAGAACCAGCTTCATGGCCACGGAGGTTATGTCATCTTATCTACTGGCGTTTGTGGTGTGCGAATTTACATACATTGGGAACATGGATACTGGTGTTTTGGTAATTATTTTTTATTTTTATTTTTTGCATTGAGAGCGTGCCAGTGTAATATAGGCTTTTCACTTAACTAACCCAAATCAAAATTTATCACAACGCACAACAAATGGTCATTTACTTTAACCCTATAAAGCCTGACACATGAAATAATAGACAGAAAATTCTGATTCTTTGATATTTAACTCCTTATTAAGCCTTAAAAAAAGCCATTTTATAGAACCCCATCCCTGTTTATTTTAGGAACAAACAAAATTCTCTTTGATGCATTTAGAACTCAGAGAAACCTTTCTGAACATTTCCTTTTATGTTTGTTTTTAAATGTCTGAACAAGATGCTTTTTTATTTTGCCATGTGGTAGGCATGAAGACCTTGTTTCAGTCCTTGTTTAAGCACAGATGTACATTACATGTCCCACACATGTGTGAAGTGATTCCCAGTGCAGTGCTTGCATCTCTGATGATTTTTGCAATGATGGAAAATGATGAATGCCATCTTTTCTCACATCAGAAGGCATTCTGGGATTTGGCCTTTTTCATGGAGGTGTTTCCGATCTTTCTGGAGATGACAGCGGTTTGTCTACATCTCCCAATAAGCCCGCACCTTTGACATCTGCACTAACCCCATGTGCATCTATATACCCAGCTCCTGCTCAATTTTGTTTTCAGTTTTTACTGACTTTCCTTGTTTCTGTACACCTTACACATTTGTCTGTTTAACTTTTTCATTTTCATTCATTGAATTCAACAGCTGGAGTTTTTTTTTTCCCCCCAGAGATATGTATTCCTTTCCACTTTCCCTTTTGCTGTCTGTTGTTATTTTGGTCTTGTGTTTGTTCTACACGATCATCTGCTATCTCTGTGTCTGCTGGTCTGGTCAACCCTGTCATCTGGGAAGACTTCCTCATCACCATCACTTTCTGAACTTTCTTCTAAAGTGGTGGAGTGATGGAGTCCACTCCTCATCATCATCCTCCCTTTCTTCTAGCTGTTCAAAGTCACTAGAATGGCCATCCAAGAGCACGCTGATGACATCCTGAACATTGCATTTTGACACGTAAATAAATAAATGAGTGAATCCTTTATATTCTCTGAATCAGTCAAATAAATTATTAGCTATTTTGTGTGTGAAAATAGAAGAGAAAGGACAGTTACTACCAAATAGACCATTGCACTATTCATTTATATACAGGTCCTGTAAAGATCAAAATTCCACCATTATGCAATAAATTTAAAACATATTTTTTTAAGGTGGCATCTTAGTTATGAAATACTAAAAATGGTGTAGTGTTAAATTTGCATTGAATTGCATGATTTATGCAAAAGGCATCATAAAATGTAATATAGTGATGGATGAGGTACATGATCAAAAATACCTGATGTATCAAATTTGATACATACAATTTTAACACAATTTTTCTGCAACATGATGTAAAAATATGAATACTTCATAGATTAATCTAAGAAAGTAAATGTTCATATTGAAGAAGCAATAACAATATTTAGGCAATTCTTACACTAACCTTTTCAAAATTGACAAAGTTGTTCCTCTAAAAACAGAGAAAGGCCATTTCCCAATTCACCGACGGCACACTTGTGAGCGTCCTTGGAACGGGATATGCGTCATATCCGGCGCAACAAGCGCCGTTCCATTCGTTTTTTTCCCCCTGCACCGTCGAGACGAGCCCTGAACGGCGCCGTCGTTTCCATGGAAATCGGGGTGTGGACCAAGTGTGCAAACATGCACGCTTCGCACATTTAAAAGCCCCAGCATGCACAGCGCGGGAGGATATATGACTACAAAGACCGACTCGCCAGCGACATCCACATGTGAGAGTTGCGACGTCACTATGAAATATACGTACTGGGCACCTCCTACAACTATGCTACATGAAACTCTTCATAAACTACGCTAAACATGTGTGACAGTAGCCGTAACGGCATAGATCACGGCACCTGTATTACCGTTCACATGCTTTTCCCCTTACACTTTTATATTTCCTTTGCTGTTGTAATGCTGGATATTCTACAGTATCGCCATGTCCAGCGTTTACTCTAAGCTGTGCACTGCTCACACATTCTCAGTGCACAAGAAAACTTGTGCAGCGCACTGTAAATCAGGGATGAAAGAGCTTTTTATTCAGCCGCGGGGTCTTTTTTTTTTTATATCTGCAAAGTGCGAGCCGCGCGGGGGGGTGCATTTTGGATGTGAAGTTAGTGTGTGTTTGCTCAGACACATTAAAAATGAGGGGGAACATTGGCCATGTCCCAATTCCAAGTATTACTAGTCGCAATAGTACAGGGGGGGGGGCTTGAATTGCGTGAGAAATGCCGTGTGAGAATTGTGTGTTGAGAGCCCTGTTTGTCTAAAGAGCAAACTTAAACTACAAAGCAACTAATGAGAGTTATATAAATGAAGTTATTACCTGATGGTTCTCAGTTTGTTTTATCATCACCGCACTTTGTCAGTGCGCGCTGAGAGGGGCGGGGAGGAGGGACATTTTTAACGGATTCATGTAAGAGTCTGGTCAATGCACCGGGCCCGCGTCTCACCGCGTCTCACCACGGGCAGTTCGGCTCTGGGCCGCGCGTATTCCGCGCGTAAGCCGTCGGGGGGGACACGTTACGCACAGATGGAGACACGGGGACCGGAGTCGGTGCGTCTCAGAGGAGACGTGGCACTGGGACTGAGGCTCAGGACGTGCCCGGGGGACGGCGCGTTTGCTCCGGCCTCCGCTCGGACCGCCGTCCCCCCCTCCCCTTGCTCCCCCGGAGCTCCCCCGGAGCAGGGGGAGGGGGCGGCGCTGAAAACGCGCGGAGCCTGCATAAACTAAGCCACACAGACCGATTTTCTGGGCACAAAAAAATAAAAAAAATAACACATCAGCGTGAGAAATGCCATGTGTGGCGTGTGCGCGTGTGAATACGTCGAATTGCGTGTGTCACACTCTCAATGCGTGAGCCTTGAGAGCCCTGATAGTATAATATTTTTGTCTTTAGGGAAGAAGGAGCAGACCACCCGGCTCATTGAGCTGAGGCGGGACCTGTTCCATTTCGCAGACGGCCATGTGAGAAACGTAGTGCACTAAGGACAGAGCGAGTGTGCGCCGTCTCGACGACAGACCGAGTGCACACTCACAAGCGTGCCGTCGGTGAATTGGGAAACGGCCAACGTCAACCCTCAAATGCAGCCATTTTGAAAATGGCTCCTCTGAGCCTGTTATTGACTGAATAGACATGGAAAGCCCACTAGGGGGCAGCTGACAAGTATTTAATTGTATGCAACAGGTTTTTCAGGAAATTATTGATTATGTGGGTGGGGCAGAGGTCTCAGAATGTTGTGTATCAAATATGATACAAATGGCGTTTTTAACCTTTAACCTCTCCTCCAAAAGGTCAAATTAATTTGGGCTTACGTTAATTTGGCAAACTATGCAGCCTACTACATTTCAATGTATACAAAGCCTTCTTATATACAGACTACTACAAACTACTGCAGACTATTGAAGTTTGCTTTGGTTTGGGACATGGTAGAATGCTGCCCTCTGCTGGTCTTTATTTGCGTATTACGATTACCTGTCTTATTGCTTTGTGCAGATCAGAATCTGGGCTCGTCAAAAGGCCATCGATGAGGGACAAGGAGAGTATGCCCTGAATAAAACTGGCCCCATCTTGTCCTTTTTCGAAAATTACTACAACATCTCCTATCCTTTGAATAAATCAGGTACACAATGGGCCTTCTCATCATGTCATAGATCAGATTCTCAAAAATAGGTGTTCACTGAGTTTATGTGG
The DNA here is from genome assembly GCA_036785185.1 of Paratrypauchen microcephalus. Taxonomy (NCBI): domain Eukaryota; kingdom Metazoa; phylum Chordata; class Actinopteri; order Gobiiformes; family Gobiidae; genus Paratrypauchen; species Paratrypauchen microcephalus. Next base: position 5,875,711 of record JAVJIX010000013.1, on the reverse strand, counting down.
CCATCACATAATAACGTAGATATTTTTAGATACTAAACGTAAAAAGTTGTTGCTCTTTTATAATGAATGCATCTATGAAGTGTTTTACGTTTAGTCATTGGTTGCAGATCAGATTGCTCTGCCAGACTTTGGGGCAGGAGCTATGGAGAACTGGGGCCTCATCACCTACAGGGAGACTGCCCTTCTGTACAACCCCGGTGTCTCATCCAATGGAGACAAAGAGTGGGTGGCTACGGTCATCGCTCATGAGCTGGCTCATATGGTACAGTAACTGTTAACAATTCACCTTGTAGCTTATATAATCATAACTTTTGAGAACATTGATCTGTATCTAGTGGTTTGGAAACCTGGTGACTACAAAATGGTGGAATGACCTCTGGCTAAACGAGGGCTTTGCTACCTATGTCTCTTATCTTGGTGCCGATTTTGCTGAACCAGGCTGGAAAATGGTAAGGTCTGGTTTGAACAAAATATTATTATTATTATTATTATTATTATTATTATTATTATTATTATTATTATTATTATTATTATTATTATTATTATTATTATTATTATTATTATTATTATTATTACCTTTTTTTAATCAAACTTTGTAGAAAGACTTGATAGTTCTCAATGAGATTGTAGGTGTGATGGGAGTTGATGCTCTGGCCTCCTCCCACCCCCTCTCATCCAGGGAAGATGAAATCCTGAGGCCAGAGCAGATCAATGAACTTTTTGATGCCATCACGTACAGCAAGGTAAAGTCAAGTTTTAAGTATCTCTGTAATGAGTATTGTAAAGATCTACACACCCTCTTTTAACATAAAAACTTATGTTTTGTTTTGTTTTTATTCCCAGGGGGCTGCAGTCCTTCGAATGCTTTCTTTCTTTATCACAGAGGAAGTTTTCACTAAAGGCCTTCACGTAAGTAAGATAAGATGAGTTATGCTGCTAGATATCATCAGTTCATTTCTAACCAATTTATTTCTTGCAGACATACTTAGACACATTCAGATACAAAAACACTGTCTACCAAGACCTCTGGAAAAACCTTCAAATGGTAAATGGCATTGTGGTATAATTTTGTTTGATATACAATATAATTAAGGCATGAAAATTGGGCATTTGTTTAAAAAAAAAACTTTTTTCTCAGGCTGTAAATTCATCAGGCATCTCATTGCCGGACTCCATTGAACAAATAATGAACCGGTGGATTCTTCAGATGGGTTTCCCTCTGGTCACTATCAATACCCAAACTGGACAAATTATGCAGAACCATTTTCTGTTAGACCCAGACACTCCAGTGGACAGGCCCTCACCGTTTGGGTAGGATAGTTTTTTTTAATACCACATCAAATTATTTATCACTAAGCTAACTTTATTTTGTGTATTGCTGGATGGTGAAAACTCTAGATATGAATGGATTGTTCCGGTTACATGGATTAAAAATGGTGCCGAAGAGAAGCAGTACTGGCTCACTAATAAAGATGGTGAGTTATGCCAATCCATTGAGTTTGTTGAATGAAATAAGTACACATGGATAGATGTGGGTAAAAATGTTCTAAACTAAAAGTACAATTACTTGAAAATAATATCACATATCAAGTTCCACGAAACTACTCAATTAAGATTAAAGAAGAATTTTGGGACTATGTTAATGTAATTTATTGTGTATTGTGTTTATTGTGGAGGGTCCATCAGTGCTTGATTCTATGGATATGTCATTGCTCTGTCTGAAATGTTCCACAGTATGACATTAAACAGCTCTACCTTACGTTTATTCAATTACAGGTGGTTTTACAGCTGAAAAATACCTAGAAAAACAGGCATTTGTCATTGCATCTGGCATTGCATTGTGGGTTGCTTCTCCACAGATCTGACCTGTAACTTGGTTTGGTCTCTGTGAAGATCGAAAGATAGATAATACCATGCTGTGAAACATTTCAGATAAAGCAATAACATCTTCATAGAGATGTATTTGACAAACCCTCCACCAGAAAAAATTACACAATGCACCTTTAAACAATGCACAAAATATGGTTGGAAAGAAAAAACTGAAACAGTGAAATAAATCAAAGAAGCAGTGCAAGTGTAATTTAATACTGTCAACACAAAGCTTGCACACTTACTCACTGTGGGAAGAGTAACCAGAATTTTTACTCAAGAGTACTCATTAATTATTGGAATTACTTCAAAAGTATGGTGTCTCAGAGAATTGCAGTTTTACTAAGCTTGTGCAAGTAAATGTACTTAGTTACTTGATCACTGCAATTAACAATGCAAGATTATCTAACAATTTACAAACCTCACCAAAAAGATAAACCTCATGGCATATTTCTAATGCATCACAGAATCAAAATATTAGGTGAATGTATGTAGTTTGATTGTGCCGTTATTGTCATTTGCACAGCTACAAACACTGAAATCAAAACCGCTCCTGGCGAGTGGTTGGTAGCCAATATTAACGTCAAGGGCTTCTACAGAGTTAACTATGATAGTGAAAACTGGGAGCGCCTTCTCACCGAGCTATCCACTAACCCTGAGGTAAAATAGCCAACCAAAATCTGAATTGGCTTAAAATACCTTCAAGAAATAATTGTCCATGTTTTATATCAGGCCATTCCAGTGATAAACAGGGCACAGCTCATAGATGATGCTTTTAATCTTGCAAGGTAATGAGACAGTAATGCATTGTATTAACACATTGGCACCGAACTAACTAAATTAACTGACTGTTTTAGGGCAAAGATTGTAGACACAACGCTAGCTCTGAGGACAACTGTATTCTTGGATAAGGAGGTGGAGTACATGCCCTGGCAGAATGCTAGACGTAATCTAAACTATTTTTATCTTATGTTTGACCGCAGTGAGGTCTATGGCCCAATGCAGGTGAGGATTGCAATTGTATCTTTCAGGTTTCTTATTGTGTAATAATAAATAATATTTGTACGTTAAATCTTAGGCGTACATAAAGAAGAAGTCAACTCCTTTATTTAACTATTTTGAGATGATTACATCAAACTGGACACAGATTCCTATAAACCACACTGACCAGTAAGTTTTGTAAAGGCTAAATATGGATGCACTACTTTAAGAAGAAGAAGTGAACTTTGCCTGTAACTCCATATCTTACTTGCAGATACAATCAGGAAAATGCTATCTCCATGGCCTGTGACACAGGAGTGGCGGGCTGTCAGGAGCTGGTCACTCATTGGTTCAAACAGTGGATGCATAACTCCTCTAACAACCCGTATGCTGTCACAAGCTTGCTTTTATTTATTTATTTTTAAATTGTTTATTAGCAGGTCTATCATACCATTCTTTTAAATCATTTAGAATTATTGCCAACCTGCGATCCACAGTGTACTGCAATGCCATCCGAGCGGGAGGAGTGGACGAATGGAACTTTGCATGGGGCATGTATAAAAATGCTACTGTTGCCTCAGAAGCTGATAAACTTATGTATGCTCTGTCGTGCACTGAACAGCCCTGGCTACTCAACAGGTATGTACATGTTGTCAGTAAAAAGAATGTTTCTTTAACTGTTGATGAGAAATCATATTTTGTGTATTTTGTAGATACCTAGATTATAGTCTGGACCCAAAGATGATTCGGAAGCAGGATGCTACCTACACTATAGTTTATATTGCCAGTAATCCCATTGGTCAGCCTTTGGCTTGGGACTTCATCAGAGCAAAATGGAATTACATATATAACAAGTGAGTTTCCATAATGTATTATTTGATTTAAACATGTGCATTTATTGCAATATAGACAAATAGGCTGCAGTATAAATTTGAAAACATTTCTTAAAATGAACTCATTGTTGTTTTAGTTATGGAGGGGCAATGTCATTTGGAAGACTAATCAGTGGTGTAACCAAACGGTTTTCATCAGAGTTTGAGTACAAACAGGTAATGTCTCTGATTTTTTTCTATTGATACCTAATGCCACTGTGTGGTCTTCTTCAATCATTTGTGGCCTTTGTATACAGCTGCTCCAGTTCAAAGAGGAGCATTCTGGACAGCTGGGTTCAGCCACAGCAGCTCTGGAGCAGGCCCTGGAGACGACCAAGGCTAACATGAACTGGGTGACTTTAAACAAAAAGAAAGTGTATGATTGGTTTATTGGGGAAACCTCAGCGTTGTAAAACATATCACATTAATTTAAAACATAATACATGTGACTTTGTCTAAAGATGACTTCTTATTTTACTGACTAATTGATTAGGCAGATACCTCCATATGTAACGTTGCCTGTTTTTAGAATGAGTAATTCAAATGTTAATTGAAGTTCAGCATATCAAAGTAAACAGGGATCACAGGATTGTTTATGTTGGCACTACAGTGGTGTAATAGGACAGCACAGAACGACACAACTCTCTTTAGTACTTATTATTTTCTAACACAAAATGTACCAGGCTAGATAACAATACAATTAGCCTTTTTTATGATTCAAGAGTAGAGTCCTCATTACATAAAACTTTAAGTCCTGTAGTGGCTTATCATGGCAGTCCTCTGGCGGTCTTAAGCACCGTTTTGTTTACTCAAGATAGAGAAGCCGACAGGTCTTCATGGGGGTCTTTCTCTAAATACTTTAGAGAGGATGTGTTCACTGTTTAGCACCTCACTACTGCTGCTGGCATCAGCTGCTCTGTTTGTCTAAGGAAGTGCAATTGGGCACCTATAAATTATATTTTTACCTTTTTCAAAATTCAGAACTTCTGAGGAAGTTACAATAACGGACAACCCATAAATGTGGAATAAGTGGAGAGAGAAAGATTGCTTTTCAAATTTAAATATGTTTAATTATGCCTAAAAGTGAATAAATAACATTTTGTACAAAACACAGAAATGACAAGTAAGTAGAAAGAATTTGTCTTAAAACAACAATATTCTTCTTTTGGCTCATTGATACAATGAAAATACACATTGTTTGCAGTAATCTTAACATTGTCCATTGAAGCCCATGTGTGGGTACTGCTGTTGAGGCACCCAGTACTGCTGGGTAGTGTAACAAAGTCCAGTGGGGACCATCACAGGAGTAGTGTAGGTGATGGGTCCGGCCGGCTGCAGACTGCTGCTGCTGCAAGGGGTTTCCTGCTGTGAGCTGTAGGCGAACAGGGCCGGCTCCATAGGGCCTGAAGACCTCTTCTCCAGGACCTCGTCAGTGAGGCCCAGCTGAGCGGACAGGTGGGAGATGTAACGGATTGTGAGGCGCAGAGTCTCGATTTTGGTCAGAGTTTGTCCCTCTGGAGCCACAGACGCCGGGAGGTAAGACCTGAGGTGGTACAGGGCTTTGGTCAGATCCCTCATCCTCAGCTTCTCCCTCTCACTGGCTGTTTGCCTCTTCTTCCCCGGATACCTGGACTTCTTAATGGTGGAGGCGGTGGAAGCAGGCTTGGCCAGGATCTTGGTGGTAGTGGCCGTCTGCTGGGGTTCATTGCTGAAGAGGAAACAGTCCAGTGGCTCTTGCTCAGCTTTGACTTGGAGCAAGTTTGGAGAGAAGCAGAAGGAGTCCACCGAGGAGGTAGGAGACAGGGTGCTGCAGGCACTGAAATAGCCAGGATCTGAGGAGGGATCAAAGGCCAGAGGATCACAAGACTTATCCAGCAGGGCATCACAGTCAAAGAGGAAGGAGCTGGCATCCTCCTGATGCTGCAGTGGAGAGCAGTAAGACATGTCCATGGTTGCTGTAGTCTGGTTCTTCTTTGAGCTGTCACAGAGATCCTTGTAGGGCAGGCAGAATAGAGTGAGGAGAAACTGTCTGTTCAGGCCTTATATGTGGTGGGAGGTGTGAAGTGTCACCTCCAGGCAGCTGCCCCTGCTCCTGAGAGCCTGGGACCAGGGGTGACACCACAGACAGGGGGTCCCATGGGAAATGGCACAGGTCCTGGACAAGGTGCGATCTCTTCACTCCACAAGACCACAATCCAGGAACGACGACACTGCCATAACACACGCTGGACTTCATGATAGGGTCACATACATATTTCTGTATGATGATCCATAAAATGTTGCTCAAGCGATAGAAGCTATGTGCAAAACATAATTAACAAAGTATTGGTGAATCTTGTAATGATCCTCTAATCTGTTATTAGTGACACCCTTGTGCACTTGAAGTCAGGCCACAGAAGTGTGCCAGGCAGCTGGGAGGTGTCAGGACTTTGCACCTCATCCTGTTTGGACAACATCTCTCAGACCTGGGAACAGGACAGAATATAGAATTATTTTCCATTTATTAAAGGTCCCATGACATGGTACTTCTTGATGCGTTTATATGGTCCCTTAATGGTTCCCTAATACTGTAAATGAATCCTTCTTCAAAATCAGCACTCAGTGCATGAGAAAGACCCATTTACACAGACATATGGTCACAAATTCACTCTCTGAACAACTAATTCTGGGCCTTCTTGCTTGAATGCAAATGAGAAGGACACAGATAGGCTTAGAGGAGCGGGTGCCCGCGGGTGCCCCCCACCCGCTCCTCTAAGCCGCTGGAGCGCTGCTCTGCGCTGTCTCCCAACTTCCGCATTTGAAGCACGAAGACAGAAAGGAGAGCCATTTCAGTGAAAAAAACACATTTTCACAGAAAATAAAATTAAACCACTGCTGTTTCAGAGGTCCAGAGGGTTGGGTAAAGGACTTCCGAGCCTAGAAACACTCGCATGTGCCTCCAGGCAAATAAAAAAACGCATTTCGCATTGCGTAGCTCCTCCGCAGTCCAAACTCTCTGGGCGTGATTTCCAGAGACGGGGGGTGGAGATCCAGACGATGGTGGAACTGCATTTGCATTTCTTTTTTCGATCTGACGTCAATAAGGTGCCTTGTCCAGAATCGCCCGTTTGAGCTGTGTTTTTTTCAAATGCAGAAAAGGATCGCAAATACTCAGTTTAGACATTTTGCAACTTTTAGCCATTGGGGGGCCTAAACAGGGTAGGGGAGCTCACATTAACGTTCAAAAACCTCAGAAAGTGAAAATTTCATGCCATGGGACCTTTAACATTCTACAAGCATTCCAGCTTTATAATGAAGTCTATTAGCCAAGCTGTAGTTTAAGTTAGTTTGAATTTATATTTTATTTACCACAAGTTGATTAAACTATGGTATTTTATTGTAAATCTATTATGCTTTTTTGTATCTAAATATACACATAATCTTAACTGTATCTGGCTATGGGATTGTAGTAAAAGTTCATGCGCAGTCCATGGAGGTGAGTTCAGGGCAGTATTCCCACAAAGTGCTGTGTCACATTTGACTCCTGTGCTGAGGCGGAGGTGCCAGCTATGGACCAGGACGTGTCAACCATCCCACGCAAACCCCAGTCATCTTCATTATGCAACAATAACATACTCTGTAATTACAAAAAAAAACAAAAAAAACATTTGGGTAACCATAGGGGATTTGGCTAAGATCTTTTTCCACATTAAAACAATTCTCAAATCAAATTTGAATTACTCACTTTCTTCTGCTGAATGTTTTATAGTAGATGTTCTCGAGTTGGAATGAATATACTATTGTATTGTGCATGTGTATAACATCACACACAAAAAGCAACATTTGAAACAGGCATATAAAGTGTGTGACAGAGAACTATAAGATTTTAGACTTTATTGATCTCACACACAGGAGAAATTCACTTCTGCATTTCCCTTCAGGATGCAGCGGCCTATTAATCTCGATATTTGTATATTTGTGGCTATAGGTTCAGGTTGATAAAACAAAAGCATTGTTGAAGCACCATAGTACTATATGTATACAAGAAAATGAACTATACACAACATGATAATGCTCCTTCAAAAGAATGTTTTATCAGTCTAATGCAACTTTATGCAGGGACGTACCAATACAGATCTTCTTTACTATTAAACAAGTTCAAAAACCAAACACTGCCTGAATATATATTAATACATGCACAACTTCCACAGAGCAGAAACTTATCAATTAAGCATTTTAGAGACATGACCTCCATAACAAAGAAAACTGGAAAAGGAAAAGTCTCTAAATATCATAAAGGAAAACCAGCGGCATGGGAAACTGATGATGTTAGAAATGCCTTTGCAAAATATCAGTGTTATGTTACAAATGCTTAAGTGGATTGGTGAGCATGTGACATTGACTTTCTACATAATAGCAATACACAAAAAAACAATAAATTGGCTACAACCCTGATGTGAATTTTCATTTAGGATTGATGCTTCCTGGCTCTTTCATGTCCAATGATGTGCTGTTAGCTGCTAATTGTTTTTCTTTACACTCCTCTCTAGCCCATGCAGCTGTCACTTTTTGCATTCCACTTGAAGCTTAAGCTTATGAGAGAGGATATCCTTCCCTTAATCCACATTAGGCCTGACGGTGTTTACTCACATGTAATGAGTGAATCATCAGCACAGTAGTGTCACCTTTTCATCCTCCAGCCCTCAGTAATGTATTAGCCTGGCTTTGATGAAAGGCCTAAGTGAGTATATTAGGCTGTGTGTTAGGCTTTCTGCTTGCATTTCAAATAAACCGCATATATGTGGCAAACTAAACACTCTGGGCTAATTCCTTGGGCTGATATGTAAATCAGCATTTCTCTATAAATATTAAAAAGGTTCTCGGCTGGCTGTGGCAGGTAATTAGGGCCCTAGGTGAGAGGGGAGGAAGGGGGGTGAGCAAGATTGGGATTGGAGTCTAGACTTAGCGGTGCCAAGGACCTCTTTCTGTTTGCTGAGGCTTATTATCAGAGGTATCACAAATAATATGGGCAAACAGTGGAGGGGATAAAACCTGGGCTGCCATTACTTTTAAATAACAGGTCATCAGAGATCACAAGCATTTGTAGGAGATAACTTACAAACTGCAACTAGACTATAAAGCAGTGATTGGGTTTTTGTGTTCATATTTTGTCACTGAATATTCTGCGCAAGAAATACATAATGGCACCATAATATAATCTATATTTAGCCTGGGAATTCCCAGGCCGCTTCCGTTCGAAACTCGTCCAAGCGAGAGTCCCAGATTTAGGGCCCCAATCAGAGAGCGGGGGAGGTGTGGCAAGACGGTGACGCGTACTACATGACAAACGGAAGCTTGTAGTTTGAACTGACAACTGACATGATTGGCTATGGACTTACGTATACGCTCAATGATAGACATTCATAACGCCCAATAAACGGCCGTTGGCAATCGCTAACCACACCTCCGCTACGGGATTTTTCGAAGCGAGTTTCCAGACCCATATCTCACTTGTGATATGGTCAGGTGTTAACCAGACTAATCTATATTATCTACAGTGTAGATAATAGAGATTTACAGGTTTTCTTGTTTTGTGATGTCATAATCCTGGATGGGGACAAGAGCCAGTTTTTCCTATTGATTACTTTGCCATGAAATTTCCAAAATTAGGTTGCCCTCTATTAAAGATTCCTGGCCTATAGAATATTTTGCCCTGAAACTTTTCTTTTAGGTTACAAAGCAGACTTATTTAGTTTATTAGATTTTTAAAAGGCCAGCATAATTTGGATGTTTAAAAGAATATGGTCAGGAACTGTGTTTATGAACAGTCACCAGAACTGCCCATGGTAATAAACGACAGGTGGTGAGGAGAGCATAAGAAAAGGTACAGGTGCAGCGCTGCAGCCTTAAGGGCACTGAGGGTAGTTTGGACATAGGCATTAGTTTGGGCATGGCAAAAAGGTAAAAAAAAAAAGTTTGTTATTATTATTCACAATCAATCATTGCTGTACCACTTAATACATTTTAAATATTTTTTTTTTACTCTTGCCTGATTCTAGTCATTAGGGGATATATGGTAAATAAATATTTGTGAGGTAAACTGAAAGTAGCCTGCAGTGGACAAGTAAAATAATTCCTTTGTGGGATATCATTCCACATCCTCAAATCTATCACACTCTTGCTGCTAGGAGTGTATAGATTATTATATAGGTCAATTGATAATTGATAATGAGGTCACAATACAATTATAAGAGTTAAAAAAATAAAAATCATGACCATTTTATTTGGCAGTATTAAAATACCTAAATTCATCTTTGCCTAAAAACACCAGGCATTGTCAATTTTGCCTACACTGTATACAAGTATTTTTTTTATTTATTTAAAGGTCCTATATTACACAAAATTGAGCTTTTAGCCATGTTAGAATGGTGTTACCTCCTCACAAAGATTAGATCATGTGCTACAAGATCTCACAAGACAAAATTACCATAAGATTGTGCACATATGAGAAAACTTATCTTGTGAGAATGTGTTTAATAGTGTGTTTACATTTGGATTGGACAGAAAAGGTGTTACATGCTGCGAGTTACATTTCTTAAGATTTACTTCCAAATGGAAGTGCTACAATCACAGTGAAAACATTAAATAAAGTAAAATGATAATGATGTGGGCAAAATTGGGAACTGAACTGCACTTTTTTTTTTTTTTTTTAAGAATAAATAGTCATCTTGCCTTGTGGAAATTATGTCTTGTCCAAATGACTCTAGTGAAGGTTTATGTAATTTAAAAACACAATGGCAAACTTCTGTATTACCAAATAGCATCAAAAGATGGAACAGAGTTTCTCTTTGAGAGAAGAACTCAGCTCAACAACACAACTCCAGGTATGTTTGTGATGAGGAAACAACATTGTTATATCATAGATTTTTAAAAAAGGGTATATGACCCCTTTAAATGTTAGTAGACTATCAGGGCAAAAGCAAAAAAAGTCAAGCGCATTGATGTAGCTATTGAGGCCTTATCAGATGCTCATCATAATGACAGGAAATTGCAAACCTGACTCGAGAAGGCAGAAATTGTCTCTGTAGCGTAGCCCTAAATCCTTTTTTTCTTTATGACAGAACAAGAAGCTTTTTTTTAATTTATTTTATTCCTGGCTATTACATATCAGGTAAGTATAGCCAAGCCCTTGTTAACTCTAAGCTTTCTAGCAATAAACAGTAGTAGGGTACTATTCTGAAGAGTGAAAACACTGATGTAATGTTAAAGTGACTTTTTTCCGCATTGACCAGGGTATAATGTTTAATCAAGTGAAAATCTTATTCTCCCTAATTTGTAATGTAACTTATACCCCACGGGTCAGGTTTTTATTTGCTTCTTAGTTTTTTAGTGCCATCCATAACCAGCAGAGGGCACTAGGTCCAAATAGTCATGTTTCTATCATGGATCTATACGTACTGACAATTTTTAATATCTCATTTTCTCGACATTTCCACAAAAATTCTTAAAAAGCTAATGCTTTTATATTTTTTTATTATAAATAGTGGTGTAAAGACATATAAAAATAGTTGTCACATTTTTTAATATTTACAAAAAAGATGAACAAGAATAAATATAAGCATATATATTTAAGAAATAAATTAGTCCTTTCACAGTGAGGCAGTTTGAGTTGAAAAGTAGGCTGTTGTTGCATAACAGTTCTGAAGTGTTCAGGCATAGTAATCTCTGGGAACCAATGGGAGGTGGAATCCACTGTCATACATCTAGAAACAAAGGGAAAAGAGAACTTATTAATATTAATACTTAAGATGACATGGAACTAAAATAAAATATTACAATTGAAACTCAACATACCTGATAGGATGACTGTGCTGCTGGAGCTGACTGAAGAACACTGTCCATTCTGACTTCCCTCTGTGGAACTTCACTGTACCCTTTGCTGTACTGATCCATCCCGAAACTACAGCTCCCAGGATGCACCATTGCAGGCTGTGGTGAGTAGAAGTTCTGGCTGAAGTTTTGGTTCAGGTTGAGACTCTGACTGTCTTGTGTTCTAATAGGTCTGGGCTGAAAGTAGCTGAGAAGATCCGGTGAGGTTGTGCCATGGGCAGACATGTCTCCTTGCCCCCTTCTCTGAAACAGCACCTCTTCACTCAGACCCAGTTGAGCAGACAGGTAAGAGATGTAGCGAATTGTCAGGCGAAGGGTCTCAATCTTGGTCAGAGTCTGTCCAGCGGGGGCTACTGAAGGCGGCAAGAATGACCTTAGGTGATGAAGCGCTTTGGTTAAGTCTCTCATTCTCAGCTTTTCCTTCTCACTAGCGCTCTCCCTTTGCTTGGAGCGGATCCTGGTTGTTTTTGCTTGGCCCACTTTGTGTCCAGTTTTAGATTTCTGGGAGTATCCTCTGTCTGAAGCCGTGGTGGATGACTGTGGTAGCTGCCGGTAAGCAGGCGATAGGCTGGATTCCATTGAAGACACAGGGGAGAGAGATGGAGAAGAAAGACTCGACATATCTGAGTCGGAACACCACTGGTATTGCAGGCTATAGTCCAAAACAGAGGAGGTATCCATGTTGCAAGGAGGTCAGGAGTCTGTGTAGAGAGAATGGAAGAGTGTGTATGTTGCTCTGAGCTGCACTGCTGGTATATAAGTCCAGGCCAGGCCGCAGAGGTGTGAAGTGACACCTCTGCAGATTCTCTCAAACCATCAGTGTCCCAGGCAGCCCCTCACACACACTGTGCAGCACTCTGTCAGAGCCCCTGCCCTCTCTGCTCCTCTTGTCTGGGAAAGTTCAGCTGCAGCAGCCCAAGTGTGAATTTTGACCCCTGGTCCAAACAATAAACAGATTTTGCTTTTTGGGATTCTGTCCATTCAGCGATGTAGATGTGATTTGCACATGGCTGCACAAAAGTAGCTTATGTCTGACAGGAGGGACTTTTGGCTTCACTTTTAAGAAAGTGAAACACTTTCTCGAATTGGAAATAAAGAGGGACCACAAAACATTATTGTAATCGATTCTGGACTGTTTATTGACAGTGACTTCTATGTCTGTTCCTTGAATTCCTAAGATTTAGGTGTTCTTGAGAGTTGTTTATTATTTTATTATTTTGTGCATTTTTACAAAACCATACACAAGTATGAGAAGCAGAAAGCAGCTTGCATTTTTTGGCAAATATAACATAACATATAACATATTTGTATTGTCAGAACATATGTTCAGAACATATGTCAGAGCATTGTACTTATTAACCCATCCTTCAGTACAACCTTGAACCTACATGTCACTCATGTGTTCTCTTCTCCTGATTTGCCACATAGAGGATGCTTTACGAGCAGATAAAGAAGAAAGAGATGTCTTGCCTATCTGGGTTTTGCTACTGTTGGATAGATAGTCTCATATCCTAAACTACTCAGATGGAGGTGAAATGTACTGGAGCCTAATGAGCCATGGAGTTGTGTTATAGCTTTAATGCAGAGGTGAGATGGTTTCACGCTGATGAGAACTGATGAGTCTGAAGGCGTCACTTCACACGTCAGCTGTGAGAACCAGGGATCAGGACGATACTCTGCTAACTGATCCTCTACTCTGGCTCTTTAGCTCTCATTCCTACTGTTTTTTGATATCTGTAGACATAACATGTATTTATCAGTATTTATAGACCACACTGTTGGAGTTAATATGATGGTCAAAACGCAGGGAGGCCTGTAGACTCAGTGTGTGGTATGACGATGGTATTAGCTTTACAATTCAATATTTAGAGTGACACTGTGTAGAGGCTCACATGTTCTCTATAAATGCTCTCAGAATTTTTGTTAGTCACTGGTGCTTGCCTAAAAAGAGTTTATTGGCAGTTATTTATTTGTTTGTTTGTTACACTAACACACACACACACACACACACACACACACATATATATATATGTGTGTGTATATGTATATATATATATATATATATATATATATATATATATATATATATATATATATATATATATATATATATATATATATATATATATATATATATATATATATATATAATGGAAAGAGGCTGTAGGTTGACTTGTGTCAGTCTGGGGGCACGATGAACTGGGACTGAACTCTGTGCAGGACGCTCACCCTGATGAGGTGAGGCTGTGGGAGCCTGGCCTGGAGTTTGGCACCTCCTCTGGGTGGATGCCCACCCACAGTAGGCTGTGTAGCCAGGCTGCCTGCCACCTGTCTGTGCACCCACCTTATCATAACCCCTCCACTAGGTGCACTTTGTTCAAGATATGGCCAGAGACATTTCATATTTGCAGGAAAACTTTGCCTCTGCTACAACAACTCTATACGAGTGTTGCACTAGACTAAAGAGAAAGATAAATGCATAACCATTCAATATTTATATATTTCAATATTTACTGAGTATATATCCTGTTCTGCGGAGGTCTTAATAAGACCACAATTACTGTTAACTGCTCAAAGTAATTTTAAATTACAGTTAAGATAAAGTTTTTTTTATTTGATATACTAGCATACAACAAAATCAAATAGTTAATCCTGTGTCACTCTACAATAGGGATGTTATTATTATGACCATGAAAATGTATTACAGAGGGTTAGAGGATCAACTCTTTTGAAGAAATGTTTGTATGTAATATGCAGTGTGAAATAATATACATAAAAATAACAGTAGAACTCTTATATATAAGAGCATATTAAGGCTGATGACACAGCATGCATGGGGGTGTGTTTGTGAGTGTGGTCAGGGCGGGGGGGGGGGGGGGGGGGGGGTTGTTGGGAGGTGTCAGTGGAGGGAATACATTCTGCACCTCTGGTGTGAAGTAGCTGAGTGCAGGGGTCAGCCAAGGGTGGACTGTAAATTGTATCTAATTGTAGGGAAATGACATGACAGAGACAATATTTGCATATAAAAATAGGAAGAACTAATTTATAGGTTTGTTTTTAGTTGTGGCCGTGAAGTAATGTAATTATAAGTTTGCATTTTCAGTAACTGATTGGGCACCATTCATATTAGTAACTGAGTTCATATTCATGTTAGAGATAAAATAATTAATTCACATTTGCATTGTAATAGTTGCCAGCTAAAGCTAAGTATACTTATACTATGAGTAAGTATACTAGGAGCTGTTTGAGATAACCAGAGGACTTTCACCAAAGGACCTTCCCCCATCTTCTCACCACACTGAGAAGTTGAATGTTTTAATTTCTACCACAGCCTAACAAATATGCCTTTTGGATCAGCCATAAATAACAATATTATTCAAGGAATCCAGTTTAGTTATTGCTGTTCCTACAGACATTTAATACATATCGTGCCCTCTAGTGGCGGCAGAGTGCTAATAGTGCCTCAGTCAGCAGTGCTCTCTCACACCTCTGCTCAGAGTAAACACATCCTCTCCGTACCAGCAGCACTTGCTCCTACTTGTGCGCTGCCATGTTTTTACAAGTTCCCAGCTTCCCTCCAGCTCTGTGCTCCAGCATGGATACAGTCGTGTAAGTTGCTCACACATACTAGGAAGTAAAATACTACATTTTAGTATTTTTCTGAAGAGAAACGGACCTGCAGCAAGGAATAAAAACTGTTCTAACGAAACACAGTTACATTTATTCATTATGACAACAAAAACAAAACAATATATGAATTACCCTACACATCTGTTGTACCTGCACAGTGCAATACTATTCCCTCTAATTCAGTATTCTATGTATGACAAGTTCATCATCATTTTGTAAACAGTTACATGTGGGGACTTTTATTTTCTGAAGACATTTGTGTACTGTTTTATTTTTCATTGGAAGACCTCATCTTGGTTCAAGTTAATATTGAGTAACAGCTAGTTTACCGTACAAGCACATTTCTATCATTACCATACATTACTTAAAACAGGCGTACAATCATACACTCCTTACACAGTCATGGCCAAATATTATCTTCCTCAAACAGTTTAAGATTTAACCAAACAACAAAAAGAGAATCATATCAAAACATCTAATCAATTATTTTAGAAAAATATAAGTTTGTCACATTGCATGGCAAAGATGAGGCTTTGATTATTGTCAAACACATTGTGAAGTCTGAGGCAAGATAACCCCATCCTGGTTTAACAAGGACTACACCACCTTTACGCACAGACACGTTTCTGATTTCTCATTCACAAAGCAACAAAAACTAATGTATGGAACAGACTAACGCCATGTTATGTTATGTACAGTAAGTTTTGGGAGCAAAAGAAAGTCAGCCTGAGGAGCTCATAGCAGAACAGAAAGCATCCACAGGTCCATGTAGGCAACCAGACAGGCTTTGACAAATTCAAAAATATATCTCTTTCTTTTCACCTTTAATACGCTCCTACAACATATAGCAGCGTATAGTGTTTTGGACCTAGACACTGCACCAGTTGGCTTTTCATTATTCTAAGACAGGATTTTCTCCCTGGTTTCAGGCAGCTTCAGAGCCAGCAGACCACCACAGACAAGAGCAGAGAAGGCCATGAAGATGGGAATGATCTTAGTGACACCGATGAATGCTGCAAAGATGAAGCTGGCTATGATGGCTGCAAACTTACAGATACCATTCAGGATACCGAAAGCTGTTCCTCTGGAAAAAAAACAAAAAAAACAATGATAAGGTTATTGTACACTTCATGTTCTGTTTATATTGTAATAGCTTTAAAACAAACAGAAGAGTACCTTTTTGCAGAGGGGTACAGCTCTACAGAAATGACCTGTAGTCCATTCCATGCTGCTACACTGGCTCCATAGAACAGACACTGCCAACATATTACAGCACCCTGACTGAAGCTGAGCAGCAGAAGGAAGGTGCAGGCTGAAGATGCCAGCATAGAACCACCTACACACAAACACATGGAGCATGAGCTGATAACATTGTACAGATGTTATTGTTAACCTTCCCCTAGGCTCCTCTCACCTATTATTCGAATCCTTCCTATCTTGTCCATGAACAGGGCTGATATGATGTTGCCAGGCAACACCGCTAAGCTTCCCAGGAAGCTGACCAAATAGATGACAATGTCATTCTCCTCCTGAAAGTTGAGATGACAGCCTTTCTTTGGATGGAGAAAAGTAGTGTTCTCCATTCGACAGTCTTTAAATTTCTCCTGCCATAGGTCTGAAAACAAAGCACAAAGATTTGTTGAAAAGCAATATGGCATTTCAGGAAACTGGGCTGGAATCAATATGTTGGAAGTACATTTAAAGCCTCATCAGATTTCTATGATGTAATTAATACCTGTGTTGTAGAACACAGTGTTTTTAATGGTGCAATTTTCAAAGAAAGTGTTTGTTGACTTGATGTCCTCGAAGTAGCAGTTCTCAAACAGAGAGTCCTCAAACTTCACAGATTTAATTTCAATGTTTGCAAACCTAAATAATAAAGACAGTTATAAATATTTTAAAAATACAACATAATATTTCTCTTCAAACGTACTTGTCATGAATGTACTCCCCTTCCCGGTGCAGTTGATTAACTAAAGAGAAGTTGAAATGGAAACGCTCTACTCGCTCTCTGTGAAAGACCTTCACTTTGGACTCGTACTCCTCATACTGCATATACTTGATCATATCAGGGAACCACACACCAAGGCCATGGTAGCTTTACACAAAACACACATTGTCAGTACTTTCTACTTTAAAAGTAAAATGGAGTTATTAAACAGAGTGAAAGGTACCTGAAAGCCAAACAGAACCACACGATGACCAAGAAGAGGCCCTGCAGTCTGAGGTCGGGGGCGGACAGGGACATGATGTTTGCCATAACCTAACCAAGAGAAAACAATGTTCTGTATGACTATGTGTCTGTAGCCTCAATATTATGCCTGTCTACTGATCCAAACCTGCTGTAGCATGGTCATGTGCCGCACAGACCAGCGCTGGAAGGCTGTCCCTGTGTCACTCTGGATCTCAATGAACTCATCCTCCTGAGTCTGAGGAGTCTTAATGTTGGTCACCTTTAAATGCAAAAGTACTTTATTTACTTGCCATAACATGTTTTTACATTTTCTGACTGGTACTTTACATTTTCCTCACGGCTTGTGAGATGCTAGTTACTGTGATGAAATAGGAAGGTCAAATAAATGGTCAACAATTTCACTCCATAAAATACATAACATTACAATTATTTTACTATAAAACAAATTAGGCACATACATTTCTTGTCCCTTTCATTTTTGAATGATTGGGAAATTGCTTTACTGCACCAAGGACACACTGCGTATTGACTTTTGTTTGCAGATAGCTACATCCTCAGATCTTAAAATACTTCCAACAGTGGGAGCACAGACAAACTCGACTAGACAACAAACTCCTCAGTTTGCCACAGACATTCAGAGTCTCCTAGCTACTTGAATTATTTCTACAACACGAATAGTTGCGAAATGTAGGCATCAATTTGTAATCTTTGGAATTGTCTCATTTATTAATTATTCAGTAGAAAAACTGCCCCATACATATGAAAGCACTATCTTTTCCCATAGCTCATCATAGCAGTAAGCTATGTGTAATAGTTTCAGAGCAGACCTGAATAGAAGGCAGTAATTCATATGATTAATTTTGCTGACTGCAACATGTCATAACACCTGCTGTGAAAAATACCTGTTGTGTGCGCCATGGCACAGCTGAATGACCAGCGCTATCATTAGTGCTAATAGTGGCACACTGGGCTTCTCTGCTTTGATAAGTCAAAGTGTCCACTCTGGGCTATGCAACATCCATCAAAAACATAGACTAATATTTAGACTTCTATGCTCCCTTTTGCACACCAGGATAGATACTTATCATCAATATTGTTATAACACAGCAGCAGATGTATTGTTATTTTGTACTAAGTATTATAATAACTCACAGTGAAGACTCTCTCAGGCTCTCCCTTTGCTTTCCAGTTAGTGTCGTGAACTTGGCGCAGAATCATCCATGCCTCATCATGCCGAGCATTCTGCACACATGTAGCATTATTCTTACATATTTATATGGTGAACAAGAACAAAAATATATTTCACCATTTTCTTTTCAGTTATGGGCATGATATTTATTGAGTAAGTGATATAGATGTGGCATATCTCTCTTGTAACAGGCAAACACAATACCACGTGGTTACAGTCTTGACAATGTGAAACATGGGTGGGTGGTGTTCTGGTAGAGCCTTAACAGCTCCCTGCTACTTTACACAGCAGTGGGGTGACACTGAGGAGCCTGATGACTCAACAGATTTAAGCAAATCAACTAGATATTATTATATAAAACGAAAACAGTGTGCTGTGTTTATGCACTGTTTAAGAATTCCATGTGATGTTGTGTGTTTCTGACCTCCAGGAGGAACCGGGGGCTCTCTGGCATGAAGACCACGCCGACTAGAGCAGCCAGAGCAGGGAACAGACACACCAGGATGAACAAGCGCCAACTATGCATCTGGAACTCTGAGCCGATGGCAAATCCCCAACCTGTTTCAAGTAAAAGCTATTTACATTTAGCCTAACAAATAGAACATTCATAAAACAACAGTAGTCACTACTGCACTACAAAGGAATATTACACACGCATCCCTTGGTGGAGCTCTGTGTATTACCATAGTGAGGGATGATGCCCCAAGCAGTGAATGAAGCATACAAGCCTCCCAACATCCAGAACATGCAGAGCCAGCTCAGATGTTCTCCACGCTTATCCATCTGAAGGAACTCAGTGAAGTAGGTGTACACAATAGGAATGGAGCCTCCAATGCTGCAGGAGTAACGATATTTTACAATTTGCATATATTGATGTTTTAAAATGCATTGCACATATATGTGCAATCAGTGGTATTTTATGTTTCTAAAAAGGTCAGACTCATCATATCTGATTATAGTTTCTAGGTTGCTCTTACTATATTTATTTAAATACTTTTTGGCAGGAATATGTAGGTTTTATGTTAATGATGTTGTAATTTTTTCATGATATTACCACTTTTAACCACCCTTTTAGTATTTATTTTTAGTAATTCCATACTATGCACTAGGCATTCCTTTTCAGATATTAGAGAATTCACCTTTGAAGTTAGGATAGGCTATGTAATAAGTTGCTGGTATCTTACCCAAAGCCTGAGCAGAACCTGAAGAAGAGGAAGAAGCCATAGCTCTGAGCGAAACATGAGAGGAAGGAGAAGACCAAGTCGATGGACAGAACGTAGATCAGACACTTTCTCCTGCCCATTTTGTCACATAGACCTCCCCACACAAGTGCTCCGACCATCATGGCCACATAAACCAGGAGACCTGCAGACACAGAGGGTTTTTATCATTTCTAACTGGATTGACATTTTTCTTATCTCCACAAGATGGCTCCATTTACCCTTGTATGGACTGGCTTGTGAATTGTGTGCTTGTATATGTAAGATAATGTAAAAAAAAAAAAAAAAAAATGAGAGAGAGAGAGAGAGTAGACTTTAATCAACAAGGGGGCAATATTATTATTATTAACCATTTAAGAACCCTTATGTTTTGCATTTGATTATATTTCATTACAGCCCTCTTCTTTTTCATTCCCTCAGCATATAAGCATTTGCAGCAAGATAATTGTGAAAATAGATTTGAGTTTGTGCCTTTTGTGCAGAGAATCTATTCAGTCCAGTGTGTTGTCCACTCCTGACCACCCATACCTCCAGCCTCCTGCCTGTTTTTACTACACACAGGCCTAATTACGGTGAGGCTAAGCAGCTTAACGGCACGTGGAGCCATAGTGTGCAGTGCACCTTCCCTGTGGATTACCAGACGGTCCAAGGGCTGTGCTGATGGTGACACACACAGCAAGCTGTAGCTCTCTAACCCATTCAACAGCAGCAGCACAGGAACGTCCAGGCCCACATGTCACTTCACAGCGGTTGCTCAGGGCTATATGCGAATGCCTTAGATATTGTATTGTACACACACTGACAGGTTGACAGAGTGGCCTTGCAATTGGAAACACGGTAGAGGCCTACAATTGAGCCTTGCAGCAAAATGTAGTTGTGATTACACAAGTGTCCTTGGGCACAGAAAAGACAGGAGGAGAGAGGAGAGTTTTTAATTCTTCAGGCTGCATCACCTACATAAAAACACAAACAATAGCTTTGCAATTGTGTGAAATATAATTCTATGTCCCACCAGGGGTTCGCCACAACAAATCATCTTGATTTGCATATTCATTTGGCATTTATAGTATAAACCCAATCTGGTTAATCAGCACCTATCAGATGCCCTATCTTATGATGCTATTTTAAAGGCTACAAAGATATTTGTATGAATGTTTAAAATTACACATAATACTTTAAAATGCACAGAAACAATGTGAAGATTTTTTAAATCAAGGGTAATTTTTGGAGTTTAAGTCTTGGCAAACTAAATCTTGAGCTATAGCTAAATGGGTCATTTTGTAAACAAAGAAAACAATCTCTTTAAAATACTTTCTCTGTTTACTAGAGGCTGAGGAGTAGTGCCCAACATTGTGTGTGACCTTGAACATCATATGTATTCATTTACAAGCCTATGTGGTAAACAGTGCATGAATGTAAATGGAAAAGGATCATTCTCTACTACTTCTACTTCATGTTCTCCTATTCTCTGCCACTGATCAGAGGCTCCACGCAAACAGACGCTGATTTCATTTTCGCTGCCCCCCGCTCCGACAACCTGTCAGAGGCCTTGAGCGTATCTGACATCCCTGCACTGAGCTCTGCGGGCCGCTGGAGCTCCCTGATGGCTACAACATGCTGCACATTAGCCCTGGTAACACACGTTGAATGCAATCACCACTGGCTTCTTCATCAATCCCTGGCAACGCCTTTGTCCCACGGGCCTGTTGTTAAGATGAAATAATGAAGCACAATCCGCCTCATCTCCTGCTGCTGCACACATGAAACTACATGGGGAAGATAGTAATATTGAATAGTACTGTGCATTTGTAGTGAAAAATAGGCATTTCAAGGTACATTCCCCTTTAAGTGAAATCTATGCAGCATACATATTTTGCTGATATTTTTAGTGCCTTGATTCTGAAGTTAAATTTAGGAAGTAGTGGATATGTCAGGTATAGTCTTGGTGTTAATGTAGTATAATAACTACTGAGATATCTTTTGAAGATTTTATATTTTAAGGATGGGCAATAAAATGATATTCTAAGACTAAGATAACACTTGAACATATACCTTTATTATACTTCATTTCGAGAATTTAGAGAATTTAACAAAGCAAGGTGTCAACTATCAGAAGAAACTGCATTTATCTCTTAAAAGTACACTGCAACTTTTCTCATGGAGAGTTTACCTTTGTCTTTTCTCCATGGAGATTTGATTGCTTTTCCACAATATGGCATATATCTATGAATTATGGTCATATAGAAATCTAGACCAAGGCTGTGTTTTTTTTAAGATTTGTATGACGTACTCATTAGTTTTAATTAACAGCCTACTAAATCTAAAAACAAAAGTGAAATTATACAGTCACAGTGTATTGGCTCAAACTTAGTAACACTTTGTTGGTAATTGACCCCATTGGTCAAAGGCAGTGGCCTGAAACCTTGCACCATCACAATCCAATTCTGCCCCAGCCAAGCACAGTAGCAAATCAGTTTACTGATGAGTTCCTCCTGTCTGTAAAGATTTCTGCTCTTTGACAGATGAATGCCATTTGCAAGCCTAGTAAGTTTTTTAGTTTTTGGGTGTGAGCATGCTTGGACTGCAATGAGCCATTTCAATATATAAGCCTGCATGGCCCCACTAGAGGGTATCCCAAATTTGAATACTTAATACATGAATAGATTGAAAATAAAAAGTTTATTTACAGATATTTGCTTAAATTTTTTTTTTTTAATTATTATAACCTAGCAATACATTTCAGGGTTCACTTTTCTTGTACAGGGGCCACCTTGCTTGTCTTCATGGAGATGACATTGCTTTGCTTGGAATGTTTCACAGTATGGTATTAAAGCTTTATGTTATCTCTATGGAGACAAGCAGCTGGCATCACCAGGCAAGATTACAATCAGATATTGAAAGGTTGGCCCGCTCACTGTATCAGTGCATGTTAAAGTAGTTGAAGTACATTTTTAGCAATACAAAAAAATGCATATTCTCTCCTTCTATTGACAGATACAGTGAAAGCAATCAAGACACAGTCAACAGAGTGGAGCAGTTGACAATAACCTAAGGCAGATTCAAAGGTGAATCAAAAATGTTTATTAATTTTTAAGTCTTTCAATGTGTGTTTTTAATTTAATTTAATTTTTGCCCTTGTACGTCAAAAATAAAACAAATCAACTACTAATATGCATTGTTTTTATCTCCACTTACCTAGCAGTCCTTTGTCAGCGTTGGATATACACATGTCCTTCTCAGCACTGGGCATGACAAAGCCCACCACAAAGCCATCCACCCCATCTGCCATCAGAGCTAGTCCCAGGACCACAAACAGCGTCCACTGGAAACGCCCATGTCCACAGTCCTCCATGATGCTCTCGTACTGTTCTGGCAGGTTCTCCTCCTCCACCTCTTCCTGCTGAGCTGCCAGACGGGCTTTCCTCCGGGCCTCTATCCTGGCTGCCCTCCTGGCCTCCTTGATCTCGTCAGGGTGTGGGATGCCCTGGTACTCTCCCTCGTACATCTGGTCATCATCGTCAGCTCCCTCTGTGGCATCGCTCCTTGCATCCTCCTCTTGAGGTGGGTAGTCTGTCTGGTAGGGGTAGCCATCGGGGCCACTGCCACCCCCTTCTTGTTGCGTATAGGTGCATTCTCCCCCTCCACCTTCTGTGTATTGCTGGTTGATGTTGTTTTGATATGGGTCTTCCATAGTTCAAGGCAGTTCTCAGGGGAGCAGTGACTTGCAGTTTACTGAAGAAAGTTGCCAGCTATAATGACATAATCTTCCCCAAGAAGTTTGAATTTAGTGCAGGGCAGCAATTACAGGCCTATGGACTGTCCTACCTTCCTTGACAGGCAGCGAGATGCATGCTGTACCTGTAATACAATAAAGATGATTTGTTGGCAGAACCGTAGAGTGGAATGTACAGATTGCCATGCAACAGATCCCCGTGGGGCATGTTGTGACCTGCTAAATGGTGTCACACACTACATTCCCCTAAGGGTTCTTGTAAGTTTATATTAGCAAAACACAGATGGAGAACTCTTAACCATTGGCTATACAATCACGGCTAAATAAAGACATTTTGAACTATACTTTGTAGCACCTCTCATATTGTGTTAGCCTATTACCATAATATTTGAATTATTCATCACCTTTGTCAGGACAATATGGACCCTTCCAAAATACTTGTTAAATTGTATATGCACTTTTAATTTGTGTCAGTTTTTTACAAAATACGTTTTCATATAAAATATATCTAGGTTTCGTTATTATGTATCGAAAACCTGTTTTGGCCAGGTTTTGCAATGAGATATTGTTGAAAACCTCTAATCTGAATATGTCATTTGAAAATAAGAACAGATAGTACTTCCTTGGCTTGCTTTCAACCTGTGTCCTTCCACATAGATAATCTTGTTGTCTCCACACTCACATGCACTGGCGCCATTTTGATCTGTTACATAGTGAATAGCTTCCTCATTCAGAATCTCCAGTGATTTTTTAAAATTAAATCTGAAATAACAATACTGGACTTGGTTTTCCAATTTAATTAGGTCTTTGAACCTGAAAGGAATATATGCCATTCTTTCATATTAAATCCACTCTTAATAACAACCAGAGCTTTAGGATTGTGTATGCTAACAGACACAGTGGTTGGATTTGATTTGATAGGAAAAAAAGAAAATCTGAATAGAACTTCTTTCTTGGTTGTGGGATCTAGTTTGTAACCTGAATGTCCAATATTTTAATCCAGATTAGAACATCAGATTTTTTTTTTTTTCCTTTTGCCTATTGGATGATGAAAGTCATGGAGGTGGCCCTAAGGATTATGGCTGGAAATTACATGACTTCATAGTGCATACATTTTTGGGAACTTTTCTGGCATATCTTTTGCAAAGTTATTGATATTTGTATATATCTCATTCTGTATATATCTCATTTGTCATTATTAAAGTCAGCTTTTAAGGAGATATGTGTTTAGTGGGTAGAGGTTGTGTTGAGGTCATTTTCTAATCCAGCAGTTATACTAATGCAGCTGCTGTTTACATAATAGTAGACACTTTGCACCCTCCCATGTGCCTCATCACTTCTTTTTATAAATAAATGCATCTATTAGGAAAGTTCAAACATCAAATTAGCCTTAGCCTTTATAGTATAGATCATCATTGTATGTGTTCAAAAGTCAAACTGCTTGCTTTGAATCTGAAAAAGTCAATGCATGTCAGAGGTCTAACTAGAAGCGGCAAAGTAATTTAGTCTACAAAAAAAAAAAAAAGACATTTCAATTTCATCTAGTGACCTTTTAGCATTAAGACCATTCATTAGTTTGACTGTTGTCTTTGGCACAAACTATAGAGACTGTGTGTGTTGTACTATTGTTATGTTAATAGCACACAGAAAAGAGCTGCTAAATATGCTAACACAGTCGGCTGCCTGGAGTAAATGACCTTTTGGAAGTATGCCTCATTTGGATTCAATACATTTTTAAATGTATATTTTGGACATTAAGTGTCTTCGTGGGTTATCTGAAGTTTTAAACATGTTTTTCAAGCATTCAAAAACTTAGATGCAGAACAAAATCAGAATTAAGGCTTTAGCTTAGGCTAATGAAAGATGGTATTACAGTTCAGTTAAATCCCAAACCTTCATTAATAAAGGATCTATTATTCTAAATATTTAATAATTGAAATTCCATTGAAGGCTTAAAAAAAGATATGAAAAAAGATCTGTATGTTCCACTGTACAGTTTTTTGTATGTTGCATTTCACCACAGCTGTCAAAGCAATAAGGTCATTTTAACCTGAGCTCTTTTATGACCTAAAGAGGTCAAAGGACAATCCTGTGTGTTTCTGGAATAGTGCTCTGTTTACTAAACCTTTCAAGGGTTTATTAGAAAGTTACATACTTTATAAGGAATTATGTTGGCCTTTCTTTGTAAATGAATCAATTACTAAAACAAAAATTGAAAGGTTGAAGAAATTTTTTTGCTCACATCACACACACCAGTGAATGGGAGCAAAATATTTTGACATAGTATATGGAAACCTGTTGACTGACTGAACGCCTCCGTTGGCTGAAATAGACTTCTATTGTTAGATGGATGTTCGATTAATGGACTATTACATTGCTGAAAGAGGATCTATCTATGTAATTGTTGACATAGAAAAAAATTGACAGTTGGAAATAGTTTGTCACTTTGTTTTCCTAGCAAAATATCAAATCAAATGCACAATTTTGATAACATTTCAAATGAACAAGGTTCCTTACCAGACTTGGCATTCCCTTTGCACAACTTGGCATTCCCTTTAAAATAGCTGAAGTCCAAGCAGGAGTAGTCTACATATCAGTTTATCCTAAGGCCGGGCAGTGGCCAAGGCTGGGGGATTAGGATTCAACCTCACGATCCCCCCCACACCACCACCCCTCCCTCACAGGCTCATCCCAAAAGGAAACTTCCGGGATCCAACCCCCACCCTGTTCATCTAATGGTATGGCCCAGTCTACTACAGACTTTAATATCTCTGATGAGGAATGAAAACTAAAACTTCACTGCCCTCAATATAAGGTCAAAGGTCGTAACAGAAAACTGCAGCCCTTTTTTCTCAAGCTTTCTTCACATTACATGGATGCTTGTTGTCATGGAGACTCATACAGTATTTGGTCCCAACTCATTGTTGAATTGAAATACATACCACATATATACCAATATATACCAGTATTGTTGGCTGTGACCTTACCTTGACCCCTTAATGCTTGTGTGTAAACTCTATAGGCTACAATAGCTTTTTATGTTTTTATTAACTTTAGCTAAGCATAAATAATCAACATAGTTTTATCAACCAACAACTAACTTTATGCTATCTCTATCTTGTCTAGCACTGTCTAATCACTCCACTTACCTAGCAGTAAGTGGCATCCCTCCAGTTCCTTGAATATTAAATATATTAGAGATTATATTTAATATTCAAGGAGCTGGAGAGATGGCACTGCTGGGCAAATCTCCATCAACGTTTTGCCCTAAATGAGTCAAACAAACACAATAGTCTTTGATGTAATCATTCTTTTTTGTCTGAGATTTAATATCAGGCCAGTGGTCTGACACATGACTGCCCTGTCCTTTGTTGACTGCAAATCAATGAAACTCTTATTTTAATGCCCTTGCCCTTGCTATTGAACAACTACAATAACATCCAAAGTTCCAAGAGTAGTTCCAAAATCAGTGTAAAAGTGTTCTTTTGACTTGAACTAAATTGGCACATTTGTGGGTGTGGGGGAGAGCAGATGTGATTATGGATGTGTCTGATTGGCACCTTCAGCTGCAGATGGTAATCATATAGCTCTCCCACCACACATATCATTTCTGTTCTTTATATACACAGTATAAGGCTCTTGTGGGATGGACATCGCTCAAAGCACAGCACTCACTGCTGCATTAAATGTAGGATCACTGACACACATTTACACAACTGTATAATTATACTCTGCATGCTACAGTAAGTAAATCAGTCCAAAAGTGGACATCTTTACTAAGGAATGCTGGTTAAAGACCAGTGCCAGTTGAGAGTATGATTTATAAACATGTATTTACTTAAAATAGCTGAAGTACTGTAGTTGTAATTGTAGTAGAAATAGCAGAGAAACACTTGTAAATAGTTAATAAAAATATAATTTGATTTATAACATTAAAGATTATTTATCATATTAGACCATAACTTTTTACTTTTTCTTGAATGAAAATCTCTATAGGATCAGGAAATAACATTTTCCATTCATCGCCGGTGTCATGTCAGTCTACGGACTTCTCCACCCACTTCACCCCAGGACATGGTACATCCCGCTATGGGACATCATTATTGAGAGTAGATGTCTTGCATAGAAGCAAAGCTCTCTAATCCCAATGCCAGATAATTCAGTGCAAAGAGGATTAGCTCCACCCCAGCAGAGCCATTGGCTAAATTTAACCCCATGCGCTGTGTCTTCACCAGTCTGCATTTAACCTCTCCTCAAGCCCCGCCCAGCCGCTTCTCCCCCCATGCTTCCAGGCACAGTGTTCAGTGCTGTCCACCAATCAAAACTCTGCCTCATCATTATGTCATCATGACGTTCAGAATGGTTTGCATTAAAATAATGCAGAAATGATGCCCTATCATTGAGCCCCTTTAAAACAATGGCATTGTCACAGAGACTGCACTGCTTTGATGAGGAGCTGTTTTCAGAGGCAGATGAAATATTTGCGTGCCAATACACCATTCTGGGGCGTGTCTCAGAGCTTCAGCCTTTGGTACATGTAGCAGGATTACGGCAAATGGTGTGTGAAGGCCTGTCCCAGGAGGAGAGGCACAGGCGACTGCACATAGACATATCATGCAACCCAGAAAATGAATGGCTGCTAGGGGACTATTTAAGAAAAAGTGATAGACCCACTGTTTCTACTGATTTGAGTTTAAACAACAGCCTTAAGATACTCTGAACCAGTAACTATTTATCCCTGAGTCAAATAAACATGTAAAATATAACAAAATATACTCCGACATACATTACAACTCTGGTAAAATGTATATGATTTCCTCCTTTAGACCTAATGATCTCTAGTATTTTCTGATAGGGGCTTGTGTTTATTTGGGGTTTTACCTGAATTTGACTTGCCTGATCGTATGGGTGAACACAACAAAGCCCTATTGCATCACTTACAGCTTATAGTTTTGTTGAATTTTCAGTGTATATATTTTTACTCTGACAGTCAAGAAAATCTGAAGATACTTCCATTATTAAGAACTGCAGGTAATGTAATCCATTTGTGACTTCAACCAAAGTTTGAGCAATACAATCTGACTATTAAGTTAATTTAATTTTCATTTTATTCCATCTTATCCTAAGAATATACAGTATAATTAGATTACAAGTTAGAGCCACTGTTGTAATATCTTTACATAGGCCTCCTCAGTGAGATGAAATCAGAAATGTTGAGCCGGCAACAACAATAGCAGCCCTCTGTTTATTTCCCAGTAGAGCCTCTCCTCACTTGTCTTTATACTACCCCAGTGCCTGCTGCTGTTTGCTCATAATTACAGATAGGAGATCTGAGGGAGTTAATCTACAGAGCTTTACTGAATGGAGGTGGAGTGAGGAAGTGTGTAGGAGACAGCCCTGGTCCGACCTTCGGAAATGTTGTCGCCTGATTGGACAAAACAGTGCAGGCTATATTATCTGATGTGCAGTCTGATGGCACGGGAAATTGCATGTGTGAAAATACAAACAATATGTTGCATTCATATGACATTACAACATTTTACTATGCCTTCATATCACTTTAGACTGAAATGAAGAATTAAATGGTACAAGTTGCTATTTAAGGGTAAATATATCTTTAATTTCTTCTCAGGAAACAAAAATGAGTATAAAGTCTTCTCAGTATAAATACACAAAAGTGACATTATTTTAATAGCTTCAGAAAGTGGCACCATTATTCAGCCATAAAGATGTGATTGTTGTCAGTTGAAAGGACATAAAGCCATAAGATAAACATGGCAAGTTTGTGAACCTAAACCTGAACAAATAATAATAGGATCAGGGCTCTCACACATTGAGAGTGTGACACACGCAATTCGACGTGTTCACACGCACACACGCCACACATGGCATCTCTCACGCTGATTTTTTTTTTTTTTTTTTGGTGCCCAGAAAATCGGTCTGTGTGGCTCAGTTTATGCAGGCACCGCGCGTTTTCAGCGAAAAAAACTCCCCCTGCTCCAGGCGCACAGTCCGAGCAAGGCCGGAACAGACGCGCCGTCCCCCGGGCACGTCCTGAGCCTCAGTCCCGGTGCCATGTCTCCTCTGAGACGCACCGACTCCGGTCCCGGTGTCTCTGTCTGTGCGTAACGTGTCCCCCCCGACGGCTTACGCGCGGAATACGCGCGCCCCAGAGCCGAACTGCCCATGGTGAGCCGCGGTGGCCCCAGAGCCGAACTGCCCATGGTGAGCCGCGGTGAGCCGCGGTGAGACGCGGAGAGACGGGGTGAGACGCGGTGAGACGCGGTGAGACGCGGTGAGATGCGGTGAGACGGTGCATTAACCAGACTCTTACATGAATCCGTTAAAAATGTCCCGCTCCCCCCCGACCCGGTCCCTCCTCCCTGCCCCTCTCAGCGAGTGTCTAAGCGCACACTGCACTCTGTCAGTGATAAGGACAGCGACTGAATACGAGCAAAGACAAAACGGTGATGATAAAACAAACTGAGAACCATCAGGTAATAACTTCATTTATATAACTGTCATTAGTTGCTTTGTAGTTTAAGTTTGCTCTTTAGACAAACAGGGCTCTCAACACACAATTCGACGCTCACACGGCCCCCCCCCCTTTCCTTGGAAATTACAGTCTCACGCACGACCCCGCTCAAAACTTGAGAGCCCTGAATAGGATTCAACATTTGTGGGTCATAAGTCTGGATATTTTTTTGTGAATCTCCCATAGAGTGATTTAGGCCTCTGATCTATATCTGAAATTTTGGAATGTGTACGCAACCTGTTAGTGAATTCTGGCAAAAATGGATTATTAGAACAATCTTTATGTTAGTATCGCTTCTTGTGATATTGGATTAAATCACAATTAAATATGCAATAGCTGAATATAATCCATTGGTAAAAACACAAAAAACATAGATTTCTTGGCAGTGATTTGCATTGTACACAGACAGTAATCCTAACTGATGGGATCACCTGCACGTACAGAGACGAAGGACCACACATGAGGACACCTAGTGGACACACAGGATACATGAATTACTAGCCTGTTAATTACACTGTTTATACATATATTTATGCTAGTCCTATATATAAAATTCAGTGCACGCAAGCATACACACACACACACACACACACACACACACACACACACAGAGTCTGTAATCAAAAGGATATGTAGCTGTCAAGAGAAATCTATAGACGGATGAAGTAGTGCAGAAAATAGTCATTTTACACATGACAGAAAATCAGTTGTGAATATTTCTCAGAGTGGACGTCTAAGCCATAAAGTTTGATGATCATTGAAGTGAACAACCACACAATACTCCCCACAGTAACAGGTGCCACAGTGAAAATACATGGGTTATTTCAGAGTTATTTCAGGTACATGGGTTGGAGACAGTTTGGCTGTAGGAAGTGAAATATAAAAGCACTGAATCAATATTCATGGGTTTCAGCTTCCTGTATATCATGTATATCAATGTGTTTTAGAATGATGAAAAATTAAGATGCTGTAGCAATGAACAATTACAAACAAAATATGACTTTGAATGGTGAAAAAAATCCTCACAATGTTGCCTAATCTGAAGATGAAACCAATGAAGAGATGATATTTTGAGGACTCATATCAATTCAAAAGATATATTTTGTTTTGAATTACTAATTGATATTGCAACTAAATGGTGCTACATTTTCTTATACTCATTAATATGTCAGTATATTGCATGCCATAATTTGATTATTGACTTTTTATATTCTTTATTTCAGGCTGAAATCTCCAGCTCTGATTTAAAAAAAGTAAGATCTACAGAATGTTCAAAACTTAGATTAACTGTTGACAGTTGGACTAAGGCTCTTTTCACTGAATCATGAGACAAATTGTATGCACTACTCCGATCCACTTCAGCCCAATGATATGCCTCCTGCGCCCTTCTCTCCAATCTTGTGTGTTTTTGTCTCGCTGTCCAAGTGTTTACTCTGGTTGGACCTCTTTTTTCTTCTCTAGTGCTATCTCTTCCATCCACTTCCATCCTGCAAGTCCTCGAGCTTACAAAACCTCCTTTTAGGACGGCACAAAGGCAGCTATGTCCTTCTTTGTGTCATGCTTGTTTCCCTGTCTCGCCTATGTTCTGGCAGTCAGCAACTCACGCCTGCTTGCACATTCTCCACACACACAACTCCTCTCCTCCGCCTTCTCCTTCTTCTTGTCCAGACTGCAATAATAATGTGTTTAAGTGCAGCTCAGCATGGCACTCAATGGGGACTCTTTTCTATACCACCTGCCATTTATCTAACCCAGGGCTGGTTTACAGGTGGATAGATAGACACATCTCATGGCTCAGGTGTTTGAAGAGGTGGAGAGAAGGCCATGCTCCCTACTGGCCCCCCTAAGCAGCTATTCTCTGCTACAATTTCACATACTGCAATAGTAACCCAATTCCTGATGTGTATACTGTATGTCTATGTCTGTGTCTATGTTTGTCCCACCTACACCTTTCCAGTCTGCAGTCTCTTTCAAAAATCCAGCTAAGATTTATTTGCTTTTTTTTTTTTTTTAAACACAGATACTTTGTCCATATTTCTTTTTCTTTTATAAATCTCCAGCAGCTGTTTTTTGTTTGCACTAAAGATCATTTGCAAGATTAACGATGCTTTGCACCATTCTCAAGTGGAGAAATGTTTACTTACAATTCTATTTTTTGCTTCATAGCCTTATTTATCAGGCTGAATGTAAACATCAATAGTGTGCTTACTGTAGATAAAGACATTTCTTTAGAGAATTCTGGATATTTATTGCGTTTTTCCCATTTGAGCAAGAGGCATTTATTTGGGGAAAGGCTGCACACTGTATTGTAATTCATCCATAATGCTTTTGTCACAGCTAAAACCATAACAGGGAATGTGTTGTGCTCAGAAAGAGAGGAGTGACACAAACACAAGCTATAATGGTAGCTTTAAATGTAACCTTCAGAAATATTACCCTTGATAGAACTGTCTGCTTGTATCTGCTGTCAATTTGTAGAGCAAATTGGCAAAAAAGATGGTTTTGCCTTTCATGGATGTGAACAGTTATTACCACTTTGTCTCTAGCCTGTCCACAGCCCTGCCTCAACCCCCCCAGCACCATCCGCCTGTTGGTTGCATTGATTTTATCTGTAAATGTGAACTCAACAGCTCACAGCAACACTTTTCAAAGGACTATAATATACACAGTTCACGGGTGTTAAGAAAAATGTATATGTGTAGTGTCCTTTTACTGTGTTATATTTGAAATTGAAAAAGTAAAATACCTACGTATTCTGTGTAGCAAGGTCTACATGTTTTTGGGCACCTATAGCATGCTGGATATATTCACATTTTTACTTTCATAATGCATTTAGGGCTTTTATTACAATAGGATTTATTTCTTTTTTCTTCATTTTCAAAGGTTCGATCTCCCAGTAGTAACTTTATATTTCCCATACAGCTAAATACTCTAGTGCAGACCTGGGCATTGTGCAGCTCCACATATGGCCGTTTGGTTGACTCGGACCAGCCCCTTTAAGCCACATTGGAAATACAAAATAAATCATTTTACTTGATGCATAGATAAAGCTGCATTGCTTTTATTTTAGGTGTTTTTTAAAATGAAATTGTTTTGTAAGGCAGCCTCACTTTTTCATCGCTTAGTCATGTATACTCTTACCAGTCTTACCAGCTTGTCAAAAACAATGCTATTTACTCTTTTACTCTTTTTTTTTTTTTTTTTTTTAAGAAATACAATATTATGCAGAACTAAGTTAGCATTTTGGCCCTCCACAATATTTTCTGTTTCTCATGTGGCCCCATGGAAACAAATAATTGCCCACCTCTGCTCTAGAGGTTGGTCTAAGATGCAATGTCCATTCGAACCTCCAGAGGGCAGTTGAGGGTTTATTTTTTAATAAACAAAGCAGGGATCGTACAGACTATAATCATACCCTACAGTGGCAACCTGCAGCCACTATCAACTGAATGAGAAGTTGGGAACATGTAAGGAAAATGCTCATAAAATACACGTACGCCCCTGGCATAGGTATTGACCTATTAGAAACAATAGGTTATATCTTTAATTACACGATACATTCAAGAATTCTCTGCAGCCACGTACACCCACATTGCTCATTGGAACTTTTTTGTTTTTGTTTTTACATTTATAGCAGAAAAGTCCCCGCGGAAGTATGATACTGAACTCTTTACAGAAGCCAAATATAAATGGGGCTCATAATAGCCCTCCTGCACGCTCCGCCCACACTGAGTTGTCCTGGGAAACACTAACAACTGTAAGAAAGTGCAGCCACTTTGTGCGTCTCTGCGGGTGCAGCTTTGGGACGGAACAGAAAAGCGCACTGGCGGCCACACATTACGCGCAACCAACACTCTGGAACTTTGCACAAGAACTGCGAAGATTACCGAATCCCATTCATTGGGAGGATTATTATTATGTGCCCAAAAGCCGCAACTTCATGCTGAGCGTCATCTGTCGCCGTTTGAGGTAA
Source organism: Paratrypauchen microcephalus (assembly GCA_036785185.1). NCBI lineage: Eukaryota > Metazoa > Chordata > Actinopteri > Gobiiformes > Gobiidae > Paratrypauchen > Paratrypauchen microcephalus. The sequence continues at coordinate 5,841,646 of JAVJIX010000013.1, read as the reverse complement.
GGGCAGGATCTTTCACACTACAGGGGCCTATATTATCATTATAGTTGGACTGAAAGGGCGTTTACGTGCGACTGTAAAAGTAATTTGAACCAAAAAGTTGTGAAATAGCGCATTCAGACTGTTTTACATGTTATTTGGTAGCCAGGACATCCTCATTGAAGGCACTGGCCGTGTGGGAGCTTCTCATGTTTCTGTGAACACAGCGAAAGCGAGGGAGGACAATGTGGTGTGATAGAAATGTAACAGGATACAAAAGAGACTCGATTGTAGCCTGATCCACTCTATCATTTAGAGGAAGAAGAATACAAATGCCAAAATAAGTTATCGTGAGATCTGCAATAGTTAATGATAATGGTAAAAACAGGACTAAAAAGATCAATACAGTGATGTGACATGATAGTTTAGTTAATAGGCCTAAGTAAGTTACGGTGGATTCAACACCCAAAAGTTTAATTTTTAATGAATGGATATATAAATAAGTTATCTTCCTGTGTACTTTTACACCTCCCTGTATTAATATTGGCCTACTCACTGGGACACTTGAGGACCAGATACAGCAGTGCTCAATAGCATCAGCTGATCTCACCACATGCTTCCATTTACATGAGTGGGAGGGTCTGCTCACATGTAGGCTTTAAACAGTAGCCCACTAATTCATTTGCACTCGCTTGACATCACCCATTTGAACTTTTAAATGGGCAGAGACTTGCAGTAAACACTACTTACTGGTTTCCTGCTTTAACACACCCAGTATCCTTTGACAAACATGTGACTTATTTTCAAGTCTTAGATTTCAATGTTCAACAATCAAACAAAAGTTACGCTCATGTTACATTTCCATTAGGCCAATTGGTGCATCATAGGCCTATCTGTGCTATTTAACCTAAATTCCCCACTGTGTAAGATGTCAGAAAAAATAGACTGTAATGAAGAAATAATTACAGTTGTTTTTATTTTTTTTTAAATTAAGTAACACTATGAAACTTTGAAACATACGCCCTTACTGTGAGGTGGGCGGCTTGTCAACCCTTGGAATGTTTCACAAAACTATTTTACTCTTTTTGTCACTAATTACTTTTTCATAAGTTAAACCATATAGATTATTTTCTGCTAACTCTTCCACCGTCCATCTAAAATGGCTTGGGTTTTCCTGACCAATAACTTGTGAAAGTCTTGACAAAATCTCAAGTGCCACTGTGTCGGATGAGCTGAAAGGATTTAAGGATTTGAACCATGTTTTATTGGTTTCCCGTCAAAGAAATGGCCTTTATCTGCTGTCGGGGCAGGTGGATGACAAATACTGGACATGGTTGAAATCACAGCCTTCACAATAGTGCCTTGACCCCGGTGATTGTCTGCCCCCAAACTGCTTTTGTGACAGGCACATATCCGGCAGGCCTGACGTCAGGTAACCAATCGCCTTGCAGCTTTTCAGTGTAAACATTTTGGCCTGTTAAACTTGCACAGTTTATTTGTGTGAGCATCAATAATTAATTCCTTAGGTCAGCAGTGACTGACTAATAAGGAGGCTGTGGCTTTAGGGGGTATTAAAGAAGACTTATTGTGTTTGTGTCTGCTGACACCCATGAATCGTTATGTTATAATTTGGACATTTTAAATCACAATATTGATCTGAAATTACTTAATCAAAGAAATGTATCAAAAACTGTGGTGCCCGATGGGAGCTGATGTGGTCATAAACGTCATCACGACAAAGTGCCATCCTCCTATGGATAGCTGCACATCATGCTAGTGAGCCACAGATTTTTTTTTTTTTTTTTCATTTGTACCAAAATAACAATTCTACATGCGTATCACAGATTTAAAAAATACGATTGGAGAATGGAGTTAGTACAGAGCAGGGGGCGTATGCTGGTGGCAGTAAAAACAGGGGTTGATTGGCAAAATGGCATCTTGAAAATAAGTGATTAAAGATTGCTTAAACATGCATGAATCACTACAAATAACAACTTTGGGTGAATAAATGGTGTTTGGTTAAAAGCTTTGAAAAGTCAATTTTGCATAATAGGTCTGCTTTAACGGCCTGTATAAGAAAAGCAGGATTGAAGTCAGATTGTGCATGCGCCTATGAGACAACATAGGTGTGTTTTAATAATTTTCTTAGTTTGATAATGTTTAACTTTTATGCATTGGTAGTATGAACTCTGACTTCACCTTCAGTATCTGACCAAGGAAGTTTACATTTCAAGTACAGAGGCTGAAGATGAGAAGATACTGATTAGTTGTGTAAAACAAACAAAACACAAACAAACAAACAAATTTCTTTTTAATTTTGCAATTATTGAGCAGTCTTTAAGGTAAAAGCTCAATACTTGTTAATGTAGAAGGATAACTTAGGGTTAGAAGCAGGCAGATTATTGTATTGTATTATTAAGTATTAATGTGTGAGTGCTGTTTTGAACATATGCAAAATTTGTTTTGGTTTATTGTCGTTTGTACTTTTGGAGGAAATTTCACAGTTGTTGTACATTTTTAAACTTCAACTAAAATACACAAATACATGTTTTCTACACAGTTGGACAAAACATTCCTAAAAATGTTTTATAAGTTACACATATAGGGCTGAGATACAGAATTGGCACAGGCATTTTTCATTTAACATGAGTAATATTCATTTTTGTCTGTATCACCCAGCCCTACTTAGGATAAATTATATTGTACTCATATGGAGTTCTGGGACTGCAAACAGACTTACACTAGTAAACATCCTGCCACAACATAGTTTTTTTTGTTTTTTTTTTATTCCGGAGACTATCAGTAGAGGCTCCCACTAAACAAAAGCTTATTAGAGCACTGCTGTGTCTCTTCCAGCTGAGACCTCTTTGTGTGCCAGTTCGAGCTAGAAATATGTATTTAGTTCTAGTACAAGAGACAAATGAAAGAGGATTGGTCCCCCTTTTGGAGTGCCTGTAAATTACCACGAGGATTCCGCTGGCTCCAAGCTCAGCCCAGTCAATTTCTCAACTTCACAAACCCCCTAATTTAATGATGATCGAGGATGCACGCACTGTCAACCTTGTAATTAGTCTGTATCTACTGTAGAATGGCAGCATTAGAGGATAACTTACAGGTAGCACATCTTGGTGTTTTGCTGTTTATAGTTTTTTATATGTTCCTGGGTGATACCTCATTCCCTGCTGTTATCTTCCATAAAACCTAAAGTTAGTTTTTGTTAAGCCAGGAATCACTGGAATCCCCACAGCATGCCAAAGAGCAAATGCACTAGTTGTTCCAAAACAAGCCATAGCTATTGCATTGTGTGGTTTGTGGTGTCTTATAACTTCTGGGTTGTTGAGGACACATGTTATGTTAGCTTTGCCAGTTGTAATGAAAACATGGCTTTCTAAAACTTACTGGTGTTTCTATGCTCTATGGGTGAAAGAATAATTAAGTGACACATATAGGGCTGAGAAACAGAATTGGCACAGGCATTTTTCATTTAGCATGAGTAATATTGTGTTGTATAATCATTGTCAGATTTATTTATTTTTTCTTTACATTTTTTGTCCTGTCAAGCCAAACATGTTTATTTCCATCTCAGGTAGATTACAACATTTTTTTTCTGCTTGGGAACGGTCCCAAAGAGTTGATGTTCAGCATTATCAGTGGTAAGATCATTTCAAAATAAAAGTGGTATCAAAGTGTTCAATTATTCATAGACCAATTGTAATTATGCTGTATATCAGATTTTATTTGTCATTGTGAATGGGAAAAAGCTGTACTAGAAAAATAGAGTAATACCTGAGACATGCAGTCATTTACTTTGCCACTGCATTTATACGTATATAAGTGTTGACTTCCGTAACGACAACAGTTTATTCCGTGACTATTACAGTTAAATATTGAATTTGCTGATATTGTGATATGACATAGGTATGCATATCTTTGCTGTGTGATGAAATTCTAATATGGCATTAAAGCTAGCAAAGAACCAATAGTGTATTTTGAATAATAAAGAGATACAGCAGCCACCTGATGTGTGGCCCTAAGCTCCGCCCATCTTCTGACATCAGCCTTTGATCTGTCTGCTGTGTGTGTGAGCACAGGGCCATATTTAGCTGAGTGTAATCAGTGCACTGAGCGCTCACATGCCCGCTGCTTAGGATACCTGCCTATGTAAACACACCTGCCTTTTCTGATGCGCTCAAAATGAACTTAATGTGCACCTGAAGCATTCTGCACCCAGCCTCCGCCTGCCAACTCACTGCGGGTAAGCTTCCTCCTGTCGCTTTCATGTGAACTTAGCTAACACAACACAAATCAAGTGTTTTTTGAAAGTATAAACACTAAATCAAGATTGATAATTTAGTGTGCATATTGTTGTTGTCATTTTTATTTTTATGTTGCTGTTTGCCTTTTGGATAAGTCCCAGGGCAAAGTCTGACTGATGCACCTGCAGTGTGTTGCAATGTCTGCCTTACTGATAACCTCCATGGTTTTAATAACAACCTGTGTGCCCATGTGAATCTACTGTTAAAATCCATTCAAATGGAGCCGGGTCTTGAAAAGCCAAACTGTTAATCTATGATGACCTACATGCCATGATCTATCTACTGCTACTGTTAGCTTTATTTTTTATTTCCCCTTTAGTAGATGTTGCAACAATTGTACTTCCCCAAGTGCTGACAGTGTGGATAAATTAAAGAGAAATCACCATAGAAACAAAATTGTGTCACCTTGTGAGTAATTCTGTTAAAGGTTAAGGGCCCCACAGAGGTAATCAATACAGGGAAACAGATAGAGTGTCATGCATTCTTATGGCTAATTTAGAGTTTCTTATTGACTTGCTCGACATGACTTAACTTCAGTGACTCACAAACTGGCATTCTTTCTTTGAGTGTGGTAAATGAAACATTCACTACCTATATTGACAGTGTGACACTTTAACATGAAAGCCACAAGAAAGTGAAATACAGTATTTTATGTAATTCAACTTTGAACACTGCCATTGCTGCATGATATCACTGCAAGTATTAACCTCGATCCTTTCTCTCTTTTACTTATAGGCTGTCTAGATGCTCTTTTGTATTCATTCATATGATGCTTTTTTCCTTGTCTAAATCATATTGTCGAGCGAGTTATTGTGGAAACATGCCAGTGAAGTTTCTTATTGATTTTCTTGTCTTGGCATCGTGCTGTGTAAGGTGAGCTCCACATCATTTTACTGCTGTTATCTTTCAGACTTTTGTCTTAAACTGAATAGTGTCCTGCTGATTTTGCAGTTCAGCTGTAGAGCAAGGTTGGAGCCATATATGTAGTGTTTGCAGTGTAATACCTTTCCTCTTAAGACGGTTATATTTACCCCAATGCAACACTCAAGTCTGGCCATTTTTGCTTAGGAATTAAATTAGGGTCATGTTAAAAGATTTACTGTTTAAAAAAAAAAGAAAGAACTAGTTCATTTTAAATGGTTGCTCCTCACTTACCTTATGCATTCTGAACATCATAATTATTCACCACAATGAGTTTATAATCCACTTTTCACAAGTTTCATTGACAATAAATCACTGGATACAGTCGGCACACAGCAAGCCTATTTTGATTAAGGGCTGCTTATGCACAATATCTGTATTTTTAAGTTTGCTTAAATGCATGAAAAAATTGTGGTTTGCTAAAAAGTTAAAAGTCTATTTTGGTCATTACATAACTCAGCCAAAAAAAAACAAAAACCTATAAAGAGTCTCCATGTTCCATGTTTTGGTGCTATGGAAATAGAGTAGACGTGGGCATCAGAGCTGGGGCGGAGCACTGATCAAGGCTGCAGCACTGATTACAGGCCGGGCCCCTGCTTGTTGCTTGTGTGCCCCGCAATAAGATAATGCTATCTGGGCGCACAGGTATTTGGTTTCAGTGGAGAGGGTAATAACTGTCACCAAACACTGAGCAGAGCTTTCATCCCCCGGCGTACTGTTGTCGGCCAGTGCTGGTGCACAGAAGAGGCTTTTGTGTGAGGGGGTGAGCTTGTGTCACCACTAGGGCCTAATATCTGCCTGTAGAGACAATAGCAAGGTCTGATTAAATCAAACAGCCGTGACTATCTAAATGGTTGTCAACATGCTGTGTCCGAGTTATGGTGGTGACATGGTTTCGTAGCTAGCCCTGACTAATTTAGCAGTGACTCGGAGAAGAGGATGATAAACTGCAAAAGGGAATGTGTGCGTGTACTTTGCTCTCTTTGGGATGTTCAGCTGGGGGTGTACTGCGTGCTGTAGACTTTGCTTAGTAACTAGTGGTCACTGTGGAATGGGGATGGAGGTCTACACTGAATGGGGGTAAACAAACGTCTGGGTTAAACATCAAACCATATTGAGCCTCATGGAGTGATACCAGCAGCAACAGTAACTGACTTTATTTGAGTTTTACTATTATATTGTTATATTATTGTTAAACAATATAACAACCAGAAACTGTGCGCTTCCCAGAAAAAAATCTTTCCCTTTCCCATTTCGCACCATTTTATATGAGTTTTATTTGTATACGATATAAAATTACGGGTGATAGCAAGAGGGTAATTTGGCAAATGGCCATCTGAGATTTACAGGGCATGCATTATGAGATTATTGCCTTCAATTTAAAATGTAGTAGAAGACAAACATGTGTTAAAGGGGTATGTTTAGTCTTCATTCTATTCATTTTGCACTGGTTTAGTCTTATGGCCCAGTTTTGATCTGAAGTCTGAAATTACACTTATGATCCATGAGGTAATATAAAATCACTAAATATAAAACCTGCATGGTCCACTCATTGAGCTGTTATGGTGAACAATCATTCCTTCTAACTATAACTTATCCAGATAACAGAGAATCCACTGGTGACCACTTTCGAGATGATGGGTTAAGTAAACTCAAATAAGTAAATAGAAAAGGTAACAGGGGTTTTGGCCATATTGTCTCATTGTGTGCAGAGGTGAGGTGCACACTTCCTGCACCACCCCCTAGAACAGTTTCTTTTGTTAGGCTGGTTTGGTGTTGGGTGACACCTCTGCAGTCTGAATTATATCAGCTCTCCTTTCAATGATATATAAGTAAGGAAGCAGGCTGGAGAAACTCTTGCCCCAAATTGAATTTTTTAGTTTAATGTGTAACCGCTCAAATTGCATCACATAAAAAGTGAAATAGGATAAATATTGTTGCAGCTTTTAAACCGTGATCTCAAAGACTTTATTTACAATTTTGTCTTGAATATTGCCTTATGAAATCTGTTGGAATGTAAAACACTTGCACAATGATAGTCCCTTGTTAAATATAGCTAGTTTGAACTTTATTTCCTATGCAGATGCCAGTTTCTTGATAAGATTAGTAGAAAGCTATTCTCCAAAGTGTGCTGTGATAATGGCCTTGTAAATGACTCAAATGACAGTACTATGCTGTAATGGGCACGCACATTTTGGCAAAAGGTAACAGGGCAGATGCTACCAGATTTGAAATGTCTCAGTCAGTTTGTTTATCATTCCACTTTCAGACTTTGACTAGGTAATAGCTGGACCTTTATGTCGCTGAGCAAGAGCAAAACCCTGACCTCCATTCGGTTTAGAATTTTGACAAGATGTGGCCTTTGAATAGGACTCAGGTGGTGTTACAGGAAATCTAAAGGGCTGGGAATAACAAAGCAGATAGTGTGGGTGCCATAGACTCACAATTCTACTCACAGTTCTATTTATTACCAGAAATATTTGAAGAGTTCTTCCCAGAGCTATGCAAACATGCATATACCATAGTCTGTTTGTCTATTGTATTGAGCTGTACACAGCTAAATGTAGTAGGGCTGCAACTAATGACTATTTGTGCTAATTGATTAATCAGATGACCATTTTAGTTTTACTAAATTAGACCCAGATAAATCTTAAGTTAAAGTGAAAAAAAAACAAACAAACTTATTTTGAGCTGGTGAATCATAAAACCTCCTCCCTCCGCACCATGATATGCAGTCTGTGTTTGATGTACTCACCCACTGCTCCACAGGTTTCATCTGTTTCTTACTTTGTAACTTTTTCCCATGATTGCTCATAAACATATCATAAGCTACAGCTTTCAAACTCGCTCTAGTGAAAAAAGAGACAACAACAAACATTTGCTTTGCTTATTTATTGTCTCTTAGCATTGGATTGGCAATGCTTAGTATCTTTATGTTGTGTTTACCTAAAGTTAACTAAAGTTGAATATAATTGGTTAAATTTATCTGCCACTCACGGCAAGCATAACAGAGGCTGACCAAGGAGGAGGAGAAAGTTTCACCATGACGATTACACCCAAGTAACATTGTCACAAGGATCAGATCATTGTGTTTATTTCACTGACGCACGTTAAACAAAGGAGCTCTGCCATTTTGAACAAAACCTCATTTCGCTCATCTCAGATTGAGTTTAGTGCTTTACAGTTTGATTCTGCAGGCACCCCCAAAGTTTCCTCTGATTTTTTTCTTTCTTTTTTCCTCGTAGGCAACCATATTTGTTTTGATACAGAGGAGCATGTGTGCCCCTTATTGGCTAATTCACCTGTCAATCACAGCTATCTGAACTCCGTAACCTGTGACCAGACTCACATCTTTGTTAAGTATTGGAGAAGTGGGTACACTGGATCCCAGGCAAATTAAGATTTATAGTACAAGCAGCATCTGACTATTTGGTTTTGTGCAATTATGTGAATGTCAACTCCTCCAATCATATTCTCATGGTGATGGCATCATAACTACCTTAATGTTTCTTAACCCACCTACGCACACATTAAGTGTGTACAAATCAACCTTCTCAATAACATGCTGTGCTAATACCCCATAGCACAGTCAGGCTGTTAATCTTTATTGGCAGCAGGTCAGCTATAGACGGATTAATCTGTGTTTACGTCTTCTATAGAAAGAGTCCCAGGCCCAGGAGAGGAATCGTAGTACGTTGTACAACTGCTAAATGCTTATATATTGGAGTGTGAAGTGAGTACAAGACAGCCAGATTAATGACTTGTGAAGCTAATCCTGTTCATCCCTCCATTCACGCTGGCGTCACATGGCTGATATAGTCTCTTTTGATAGCCCCGGGACCTGGGTGAAACCATAATAGGTCCTTTCACAAGCCCAACTCTGCATATCAGCACCCTATCCCACCACTGAGCAGCTTTTATCTCTTGATTTATTGGCACATTGGTGATGGTCCGGCACTTAAGTGTGGCCCGTACCCTGTTTCTTTGTATCCTTTCTGCAGCAAGGAAGAGAAAAAAAAAAAACCTTTAAAAGTTCAAAGGCAGTTTTTATCGTAATACGGACGGCCCGGCTGTCCCCTAGAGTTTTAGATGGAGTTAATGGGTTGTGTAATCTCCATAAGCAGGTGTCGGGAGGCAGTAGTTAGCTACAAGATGTTATTTCACAAAATCTGTCTATTAGGAACTCTGCACTGGGTTTTAAGTAACACACATTTATGATAATTAGGGTAAATACTTGCAGTTAAGTTACAGAACATCACATTGTTGTTATGTTGCAAAGAAACAATGAACTATATAAATTAAATACCACTGAGCCAACACATTTACATGTAATGATTGGAAGATATGTCTATCAAAACAATCAAACTGTGAGTTTGGGTCCATGAACTTATTACTAAAGGTGACTGTAATTTAATTTAATAGAATAAGCAGTAATGCAGATGCAGAAATTTTTAGTAGTTAGTTAGGTGACAGGCCCACCTTTAGAATAATAATTAGAGTTAAGAGAAAACAAACCATCTGTACTAAGGACAAAACTTCTCTGTCCCACACACTTTTGCAGTCCCTTCTTAGTATTGGTAATTTATGACCTTTGATCTATGGTGAGCAGTCCCTGTTCATAGAATCTCATCTCCATTATTATATTGAAAAAAACAAAAAACAAAAAACAGTTTCTATTACAATTAATTCTAAGGGGTCACTAATGAAGTGTTGTCAAGTATCTTTCTGTAATTTGCAATAAGTTTAATCACATATTTCTGACTGGTCTTATCTTAATGTAATTGTAATTATAATATAATGCAAGGTGATGTACATGGTTGTGTGGAAAAAAGTCAGTTAGACAGTGGCTTACAGATGTTTTAATATTTTTGGTCCAAGATGCAAGTCCCCATTTTAAATCCAAATGCTATAATAATATCCATTCAAACCTGTTCTGGACATTGTGCCAGTCCCATCAGAGCACACAGTGATGAAGCTGGTTGTGGGCCCACAGCAGAAGCAAGAGGATTAAACTCTAGAGTATTATTAGAGCTACTGATTATCCCCTTACCTGATCCGCCTAATTCTAGTTCCTGTGTATTTATTTAGCCCAAAAGTGGAGAAATGTTTGGATTGGGGCCACTGAAAGTGAATTGGCCTTTTCTCGCTCTGGTAATTTGTTGAGTCCAACACTGACTCTCGTGGTGTTCTCTGCTCCACTCATTAGGATGTGCCCTTTGGTCGCTGCCTCCCCCGCTGTTGGCTACATGTGATTAATGCACTGTTGACCAATAGCAGCAAGGGCTTGTATTGGAATGGTCAACAAATTAAAATTGTCTTCCCAAATAACTCAGTAGAATACTTTTTCTTTTTTTTCTTTTCATATCTCAGCATTCCGTGTATTCATATATCATGATAAATATAAACAGGTCAATGTCTCAAAGTTGAACACAAAGATTTCCATCCCATTTGTCCTGGAGTCTGGAGGCTGTAATAGGTTTGTTTGGATGTAATTACACACCTGCTGCCTGACCTTGTGCCCAGAAAACGGCTTTGAGGACTGGATCTCAGACTGCAAATAAAGGAATCAAATGTGAACATGTGCTGCTAAATCACGCTAAAAGATCTAGCTGGCATAAGCCTCTGAAGCAGAAGCTAAGTTGTGTGTGTTTTTTTTATTAAAGATTTGGTCGATTTTATATGGTTTGTAGCTTGTGCAGTCCATAGAAAGGGCAGCGAGTGCACATGTATAGATATAATTGAAAGTTTTCTTAGTTTTCCCCATGTGCCTTGTAGTGTTTGCTCTGCCTATAGCTTCCTCGTGCACTGTTAACCTCCTAGAGAGCGCTGGGAAGGCTGCCAGGGCAAAGCTTAACTGTCACCTTGTCGACAACTATGTTCTGCAGATGCTATAGCCAGTGCACTGCACTGGGCTGGGAATGCAATCTTGTGCTTTTATAATATTCCTGCACTATATATTTTATCGTTATATAGTGCTGGTGTAAATAATAGATGCTTACAGGAGTGACATGTTTTGAATTGTTACATTCTTTCATTCATTTAAGCTAATCCAAATGAATCACAGAAATATAAGCAAAATAAATACATACATTTTGGCTGGCCCTATTTGTATTGCTCAATTTTGAGTCATGTTTTTCTGTTTTTGCAGTGTCCAGGGACATGAAACTCAGCCCACAACAAGCTCCACTATATGTAAGTATTATAATATAATGTAAGTATTATAAAACTATAGTATAGTATAGTATAGTATTAGTACAATATAGTATTATATTATAAAAAATATTAGGTCAGTGATGGTGGTTAGGATGTTGGCAAACTCTACTTTATCACATACGATTTCCATCTGATCTTTAAAGCTCCTATATTGTACAACACTGACTCTTGTGAGCTTTAAACCATGTTATAATATCGTTACCTCCTCAAAGACATACCTGAAGTTGTGATTTGTTTCATTCACACATGTTTGAGCAGCCCTTTATTATTAGTCCGCCTACCTCTCCAAAGCTCAGAATGCCACTTAATTGGCAGTTGACGGTGTTTATAGTGAATCATTGTGATGGTCAATGATATTGGGGGTGGACTGAGGGCGTGGTGTGCTGCATTCAGTTAATTGCCAGAATCGTAAAAATAAATATCAAACTAGTCCACTGAAAATCCACATGTAACATGCTCAATATATTAGGATGATAAATGCTTAACATTCAGATCATGTTCATGTGCGCCATCCGGATGCCCTCCCGCAGCAGAGCACAGCTCCTCGCCCACTGCCTGTATCAGCTTAGCACTGCTCTATAGTTAAATTTCATCTGGTTCAATACAAAAGCTGCTCATTCACATGAGGCAGGCATACAGCGATGTCCTAAAGTGTGTTTTCTTACCCTGTCTGCAGTTCTAATGCTGCAATGTCGGATTTCTTCACATCGTCACACCTTTTCTGTCATCAGCTCCATTTAATTTTGTAATCAAATTATTCCCATTTTGACATACAGGGGGTCCTCGGGTTACGACGGTCTCGACTTACGATGTTTCGTGGTTACGAACGCGCCCCCATTTAAAAAAATTAATAATATTACGCGTTATTCTGTCTTATGCGGTTTAGCGTGGTAAGCCTCGTGTGCGTGCCCAATGTGGGCGGAAGTACCTGATGTGGGCTCTGATCTGCTCCTATGAAAGCGACAGTGATAAGCAAGCAGCGTAGTGGTCTAATTATTGAGATGGAAAGGTTATTGGTGCTTTGGATGGAAGATCAAAGTCAAAATCCGACTTACGACGAAATTCGGGTTACGACGTGTCTTAAGAAGGGATCAACGTCGTAACCCGAGGACCCCCTGTATTGGTTAGTTTAGTTGCCAGTAGGTAGGCTACCATCAAAAACGTAGATAACTGCACGGACCGGACTCTAGACTCAGAGATCAGCGCCCACATACTCTGACAGCTTGGGGCTGTGACAGCAGAGCAGAGCAGACGTCTCGTATGTGCTGCTCTCTCAGCAGCAGTGGTGGGCCGTCAGGGCCAGCAAGGCCTTCTCTGCTGGCCTAAACATGCTCAGAAAAGTAAATTTATGTTATTTTATTTTCATAAATATATAAACAAAATTATTCTCTATTCTCTGTATTCTTTACGTCATATTATTTCCACTTAGTCGAGTGGCTTCTAATGGTGTTTTTATGGTAAAGTTTTTAACCAATTATATTTCAGCTAGCTTGTGTTGTCAGGTAAATTAAATTTGCTTGAGACCTTCAGAATAAACAGAGCAGGCCCCTGTGCACTGTAAGTGAACGGGCAAAGTCAGGTTGCAATAGCCAATCAGATCTCGATTCTGCGTACCAAGGCAAGCTAGAAGGTCTTATGCTGAACTTGACGTGTGCGCGTTCGGTGATTGGATTAGCACTTGCGCCTGACAATATCGAACTAAACACGGAAATTCAAGAGGCTTTTTGAGTATGCTGATGTGCTTTTTGGAATACTTCAGACAAAATCACTGGATGGCAACCGTGAACAAATTTTGTGACACAGTTGAGCGAGCAAGGGACAGATTCAGTGAAATACGAAGAAACAGTGCCCATCTCAGGTGGTCCAAGTGCACGCGGAGGCCAGGGCGCGGCACAACGTCTCCACACCAGCATTCTGGACAACATTCTTTCCCAGATACGGACTCGATTTCAGGACCACGAAAGGCTGATGTTTCTCTCCCTTCTCGACCCTGGGACAACTTTACGCACTGGGCTGTTTGGCTGTTACTACCCCTGTGTCCACTGCATCTGTCGAGCGGTCATTTTCAGCGTTAAAGCGTATTAAAACTTATGCCAGAAACACGAGCGGACAGAAACGGCTTTCAGCATTAGCCTCCATGTCCATAGAAAAGGACTTACAGATGGACCTGAAACGCGCAGATAAACTGTACAAAAGAGCCACTGAAGTGTTCTTGAGAAAAGAAGGGAGGATCGACTTTATTTTCAAATAAGCAGACGTTGTGGAGAACTATGTTGGTGAGTAAATGCATTTTATTTTTAATTTCTTCTTGTCATTGCAACATTTTCAGTTATTTGCTGTTGTATAGCCTATTCTCAAAAATGCAAAAGATCTGTTAACTTTATTTTCAAAGAATATTTTGTTTTGTTATTGTCTGGTTGGTGTCTTATATGAAACGGCGACATTGCGCAATTTATTAGACAGACTTGTTTAAGATCACACAGCGTAATTTTGGTGGCATTTTGTTTAGTATTTTTAAATCACCTTTTTATTTTTGACAATATCTGTAAACTTAGTTTCCTACTCTTTGTGGATGCATACTTGATGGTTTCAAAATGCTTCTGAAATAAAGTGCTGCTTGACTTGATGTATGGGACGTCACTGAAGGCCTAAGGTTGAAATGCACGGCCCGCCACTGCTCAGCAGTATCGGTCAAGCTTTGTACAGAAAGAGGTGTATAATGCACATGAGCACTGCTCTGTACAGACACCTGTGTGCTCTGTGCGCTCATGACGCATATCAGTCACTTGTGTGGGGCAAATGCAGGTCGTGCAGTCACCCTCCCTGTGTGTTAATGGTTTTGTCCATGTCTGTACGCAAAGCGGTAAAACCAGTAACATTTATATGACAATAAACTAGTGGTGTTAGTCAATTAAGGTATTTAATTGCGATTATTCTCAAGAATGTTATTGTTAACTCGTGATTAATTGCCAATTAATCACACATTTTTGTCCCTTGAATCATCATTTTAATACTCTTATCGACACAGAAGAGTGGATAGGTGCCGCGTTGTGCAAATGTGTTTTTATTGCAATCCATAACAATTGTCAGTGAAACAACTTTGTCTTCAATGTTCCACTCTGGCTTCTTTCATTAAGTATTCTGCATCACTGTGAGTGAAATGCTTCTCTTCTGTCTTCATAACAGTCAAAGTGACTAAAGTTCCCACTGTGGGGGAAATAATGTGCTATGACCGAGGTAGCTCTATTACAGAGGGACATCCAGTAAGCTCCACTTAGCGCGACTGTGTTTGTCTGCCCCGGTGCTTGCTGCAGTAGGGGTGCACTCGCGCTGGGACTTTTGCGCCGTGCCGTGCTCGGACGTGGTTACCTGGGGATTTGTGCCCCGCGTTCGCACTGGCACAGCCGGCTGATGGTGTCATCGCACGGCGCTGGTTTTTTGCATGTTAAACAGCGGAGAGGGTGGGTCCAGCAGCATAGGGTGTCTATTGAATGGTAGGACTGTTGTGGGTCCTGCTGCGGTGTTTGCTCCTCCGTGGGTTTGTGGATGTGGTGGCGGTGCGGGGGAGTGGGAGTGTCTATTGAATGGTAGGACTGTTGTGGGTCCTGCAGCATAGGGTGTCTATTGAATGGTAGGACTGTTGTGGGTCCTGCTGTGGTGTGTGCTCCTCCGTGGGTTTGTGGATGTGGTGGTGGTGTGGGGAGTGGGAGTGGCCGGGAGGCTGCGGGGCTTCTGCCGCTGTCAGTGGTCCTTGTCGGGGGTGGGTACAGATTCACTGTCTGTTTTGAAAAGGACTTTGTTTCGTGTTTTCATGTGGGTGACATCAGCACGCACGCAGGGCTTGTGTGGTGAAGTCATGCATGTGCGCGTGCATGGGCGGCCGTGCTTTGGCCCACGTCCTTCAGCCAGAACTTGTCAGTTTTGTACAAATTGTTTTCCTTCCTGTTTACAGCTGGATCCTGTAGTTTTTCTAACGTTACCAGCTGTGGCCACAGCTTATGAAAAAAAAAAAAGTTCACTAGGTCACAAAGAGCATTAAAAAAAAAAAAAACAGCTTTGTGTTAATTCATTAATAGCTCGATCTTTTTTGACAGCACTACAATTAACACATTCCATAATCTGAGAGACACCCACCTGCGTGGGACCAAATGCAGTGGACACCTGTGAGGCAAGAATGTAAGCGGTCAGTATAGCAGCGGTGGACATTAGTACCTCAGGTGAGAGACACGGTGACAGAACCACCGTGTCGCTGCACTCCCCCTGGGTACGACCAGGGGGAGTGCAGCGGTCAGTGGGTCTGTAGGATGGGGAGGACCCAGACCAAATGAGGAACGCAGCGAAAACTAAAAAGGTTGAGACGTGTGCGCGTGCAGGAGGCGTGGTATCACAATGGTGGCTCTTCATCGTGATCATCGGAACAACCCTATCATGGTAGTTTTCAAGTTAACACCTCCTTTTTCCTTTAGTTCAGTAGGGATTGGCAATTCCAGTGCTGAAATAAATTATTCTATTGAAGGTGTATGGAGTATGAGTAAAAGCACAGTGAAACACTTGTTGTATTGCCACATGGCATCAGAAGTTAGAACAGATTCTGTTTGAGAGAAGAACTCGGCCTAAATATGCAAGGTTTGTGTGTTAAATATGTGTGAATGTACTGTATATGTGAATATGTGTGAATGAAACAAAACACAACTCCAGGTATGTTTTTGATGATGAAACAACATTAGAACAGCTATCAGAAAATAGTGTAATATTTAAATTATGATTTGAAATTTTGTCTGAGCTGACATGGATTTTTGACAGTAACTATTTCATTTAGTCTGTGGCTTGTTGCAATGGGAATGAGTAAAGGAGTTACGAAATCACTCTGATATCAAGAATAAGAAACAGAAAAACCAAGGGATGAAAAAAAAAGTATCATGTAGTCACCACACACAACCAAATAAGAAACAGAAAAACCAAGGGAAGGAAAAAAAAAAAGTATCATGTAGTCACCACACACAACCAAATCTCCACAGCGGGGCACCTGGGTGGTCTACAGCAGGAGCCGGGTCAGGTGATTCAGGTGGAACAGGTACAGCATGTTGCATGAGCCCTATTTGGTTGCTGAACTGCTGACGATTTTATCTAGAATTTCGATGAACCATGTAACAGAGGTCATCTCAGCAGTCTGAAATATCAAGTTCCATTCATTGTTTAAATCTCATTTTCAATGGTATGGGTCAAGTTAAAGGTCTGTAAGAGTGATGACTGATAGGGGGACAGGGCTTGTTTTTTTATGCAGTCATTCCCTGGTTTCATAAATCCTAAATATAGACATTTTATAGAATAACAATTACATAGCTTTGATACGATACACAATAAATGGCTCACGATACGATATTATTATGATATGGCAATATGTATGATAATCAATATATTGCACATGATACTCTGTGATATATTGCTGTTTTTTAAGAACCAAACACATTTTAGCCACAATATCTTCTTTGTCAAACAACTACCTGTGCATAGTTAAAACTAAATACATCATTTTAATAATCAAAACAGTGAATATGTCAAGTGTGTTGCATAAAAAAGTTTCCTTCCACTGAATAAGCAATGCAATTCTCATGGAGTCACAAAAAAATGCTTAGAGTTACCAAAAAATACTCTTGGTTATATCCATACAGCAACCCACAATAATGATACTGTATCACCACATTTAGTATCACAATATATTGTTTTTGATGTTTTTGCACACCCCTAATGAGAGTTTCTGTACATTGATGATTCATTGCTTTCGAAGCGAAGAGAAGAAAGGTCAGTGCAAGTGTGTACAACCTGCATCAGATCTAGACAAATTTATCAGTGATTTACACCCAAAATGCAGAGTGCAACCAGGCCCAGTCAAGCCCCATTAGACTTCAAATTTTGGTCACTTATCACTATGTTTCAGTTTTAGCGTATTGGGCTCTTGCTTACTACTAAAGATGGTAGTAGACTTTCAGATTGTGTTTGGATATATGTCTGTGGGGCTGTAGTCTCGTAGTTATTTAGTCAATCAGTTTTTGTATTAATAGTTTAATTATTTTATGAAGGCTGAAATGCATGCACAATGATAGGAACGAGAGGGTATGGACTGAGTTAGCAGGGGTAACTGATTGGACAGTTTAGTCTGCCTTTTGACATATCGAGACGCTGTTTACTAATACTTTTCCACATACATATATTTTACCATATAGGATTTAGTGGGCACAACATGCACTTTCATGTGTCCGAAGTAAGTCACAATGACACTCTTATCTTCTGTCTCATAATGAATCATAAAAGTATTATTTCTTTTGTAATTCTGAGTTCTTAAAAACATGAAAAATAGAACTGTTCATTTTAAAAAGTTCTGCAAACTTTTTAAAATGAACAGTTCTATTTTTCATGTTCTAAAGTTTTTCTTCACCTTAATGCATTCTGAATATCCTACTTATTTATTTATTGTGACGAGTTTGAGAAACCAGAGCAGAGTTTTGCCATCACTGTAAAGTAACAATAACTACCATGCTAACCACACACTTCCTGGTTATCAAACAAGAAAACTATTTGCAGACAGCACACAACATGCTTATTTGACCTCAAGAACTGCTTATATATTATATCTGTGCTGGGCATGCTCACATACAGTTCATGGAAAAAATCAGATACAGGAGATACCTTTGAGGAGTAAATTTTTGCTCTGAATACCTCCAAAATGGCTAGTCTACTACACTTTCACAAACATTTTATGATGATTCGATGTGCTGCAATTTTAGCTAATGATATGTTTATGTCAGTTTTAAATACAGCTCCGACCAATTTCTTAAGATGCCTTCTGATTCGTTGGGCAGAGGATTTTTGTTGTTTTCTACAGAGCTGCTGATCCAAAGAGAACAAACATACTATTTACATTCTTGCCATTCAGTGTGACACGTAATTACATGATCCACTCTGGAATTTGTATGGATACACAACATCGGCCTTCACATGATGTCTTAGCTTGTGTATTTAAATAGACATTTGCCAATTTCAATGATGACTTTATTAATCACCTCTCAGATCATGTTATTATGTTATTATCATGCCATCTGTTATAGAATAGAATAGAATGCCTTTTATTGTCACTATTCATATGTACAAATTGCATCATACATACTCATATGAGATTGAAAGCATCTCACTTCAGTGCAGATATTTAAGTACGATATTTACAACACAGCAGGATATTTACAACACAGTATAGAAGGAAAAAAAAGTGCAAAATAATTAGTGCAGAAAAAACTACTACGCCTTAGTTGCCAGGTTATTGCAGGTTATTATTAATCTTATATTGTATGCTAAACAGAGGCATAAGCACTGGATCATATACTTAACATCAGTGTTTCGCAAAATGAGTCTACAAAGATAGTCAACACAAAAAAGCATCAATAGGCAACACTTTTACATATTTAAAGAGGGGGTGGGCTTTCAAAACACCCAGCTGTTCTTTTGAAGCCATTAAAAGCTGCCTGTTCCCTGTTGAAGCTCCATGATTAGCAGGTCAATGCCTCAGCAGGTCACTATTAAGTACCAGGCAAGAGCGCAGCCATGAAGACATTTGTGTACGTGCCACGCTGTCCTTGAACTCACTACATTCTGAATCCAGGAACACTAGGACTGCACTTATTCTCCTTTGTACCTTATGAAGCCTGTGCTCTCACAGTTTTGAAAGAGGTTGTTTTTTTTTTTTTCAATACTCTCCCATCAGTTTTTATTATTATTGGGGCCAGGCAGCGGTAGCTGCAAGGCACCTATAGTGTTTCTAGTGATTCCTATTATTATTATTACGCAATATTCTTCCGCCATAGGGAGTCTATGGCAACCCCTAGAACCGTCTGGTAAAAAGTTGTGAAATTTGGCATGCACATTCCAGCCAGTCTCCTCATTACCCACAGCAATTTATAGGCCCCCACCCCCAACCCTCTAGCGCCACCAGCAGCTCAAAGTTGCAGGAATTTTCTGGTACATTTCTGCGTGTAACTTTTGAACCGTATGTCCAATTTTCAAAAACTTGGTATCCCTGGACTCCTTGGGCCAAGCCGAATCCAACGCACCCTGTGACGTCATTTTCCGTCAGGGTAGATTTTCCGCCATTTTGAATTTTATGAAAAACACTCAAAATGCTTCTCCTCCCTCAATTTTGGACCAATTTTGCTCAACTTTGGTCCATAGCATCTTTGGACTGAGCCTCATCAGAAACTTACCCGGTTTTTTGATATCTCTTATCGTTTTGACGTGACAGCCAATCAAACGTGTCCGAAAAGTCGCCAAACAGGAAGTGAGCTCATATCTCGGGAACCGTTTATAGGATTATTTTCAAACTTTTCACACGTATTCTAGTCTGTCCCAGGATTCCCCACAAAAAATTACAGGTCCCCACCTCAAACCCTCTAGTGCCACCAACAGGTCAAAATTTGAGGGACATTTCTGCTTGTAACTTTTGAACCGCAAGTCCGATTTTCAAAAATTTGGTATCCCTGGGATCCTTGGGCGAAGACTGATCCAACGCATCCTATGACGTCATGTCTGCCGGAATAGAATGTCCGCCATCTTGGATTTTGTGAAAATCAATATAATTCTTCTGTTTCTACAACTTAACTTGTAATTTCCACAACAAATGGTGTGCACCCACATTGTAGACAGTCTCATGATGCCCTTCAACAAATTTTACGTCCCCACCCCCAACCCTCTAGCGCCACCAGCAGGTCAAAGTTGCAGGTACATTTCGGCTTGTAAGTTTTGAACCGTACATCCGATTTTCTAAAACTTGGCCTCCCTGGACTCCTTGGGGCAAGTCGAATCCAACGCATTCTGTGACGTCATTTTCCGCGGGTAAGATTTTCCGCCATTTTGAATTTTATGAAAAACATTCAAAATGCTTCTCCTCCCTCAATTTTGGACCAATTTTGCTCAAATTTGGTCCATAGCATCTTTGGACTGAGCCTCATCAGAAACTTACCCGGTTTTTTGATATCTCTTATCGTTTTGTCGTGATAGCCAATCAAACGCGTCTTAACAGTTGCCAAACAGGAAGTGAGCTCATATCTCGGGAACCCTTCATAGAATTATTTTCAATCTTTTCACATGTATTCTAGTCTGTCCCAGGATTCCCCATAAAAAATTACAGGGCCCCAGCTCAAACCCTCTAGCGCCACCAACAGGTCAAAATTTGAGGGACATTTCTGCTTGTAACTTTTGAACCGTAAGTCAGATTTTCAAAAACTTGGTATCTCTACAATCCTTGGGCCTAGTCAAATCAAATGCACCCCATGACGTCATGTTCACCGGAATAGAATGTCCGCCATTTTGGATTTTGTGGAAATCAATAAAATGCTTCTCCTCACTCAATTTTGGACCAATTTTGCTCTAATTTGGTACATAGCATCTTTGGACTGAGCCTCATCAGAAACTTGCCTGGAGCTTTGATATCTCTTATCGTTTTGTCGTGACAGCCAATCAAACGCGTCCTAAAAGTCGCCAAACAGGAAGTGAGCTCATATCTCGGGATCCCTTCATAGGATTATTTTCAAACTTTTCACACGTATTCTAGTCTGTCCCAGGATTCCACACAAAAAATGACAGGGCCTCAGCTCAAATCCTCTAGCGCCACCAACGGGTCAAAATTTGAGGGACATTTCTGCTTGTAACTTTTAAACCGTAAGTCCGATTTTCAGAAACTTGGTATCCCTGGGATCCTCGGGCGAACACTGATCCAACGCATCTCATCGAATTAGGCTGGGTCGCTGCTTGGCCCCACATTGCTGCTTGCAGCTATATTTATTACTATTATTATTATTCAATGTATTACTTATTTTATTATTATTATTATTATCTTTATGCCACTTGTCTTTCTTGTTCAAACTGTCCCTTCCTGGAGCTACTGTGACAAGTAAATTTCTCCTGTGTGAGATCAATAAAATCTTATCTTATCTTATCTTATTACAATCATTTCTGAACCTGGGTTGTCAGTACATTAAAGAGCCACTAAACACCCAAAAATACATTTTTTTTAACTGATTAACTGTCTAAATGGATCTAAAATAGAAGTGTATACCTATCCCTGGCCTTATTTTGGCATTTTAGTGCATATTTGTTAAAAATCTGACTTTTGGATCAAAAGCCGTGTATGTACTGGCCTCTTTAGGATCAATTATGGCCACTACATTTGAATTTCCAGAATGGACAAACGACTGCGAATGAGCCCCACACCATCACCCCATCTCCCACTTTGTTGGATTTTAAAAATTTTGACTGTGGGTGGAGTTAACTCTAACACAGGTGTTTAGCGGCTCTTTAAACTGCAGATTAATAGTTTTTCTCAGTATATGGAAAGGCCATGCCTCACATGAAAGCTTTGAGCCTCTAGAATTCACTCAGAAGCTTCACTTCACTAGCAGTGATTAATGATCGGCTGCTGGGGTTAGTGAGGATTCAGAATAGAGAAAGTGCTTTTAGCATTAAACCAACTGAAATTCTAAACTGAAACTTCAACCGAACTCATCATGTAAGGCTCATTCTGCTTTCTGGTTTGAAAACCAAAACATAACCAATACATGGGACTGTAATGTAGCTAGTCCATTACAAGGGCCTGGAGAATGAGGAGGAAATGAGGGGCAAGGTTTTGGGGTGTTGTTGGTTGTGAACGGGGATTCCTTTGGTGGGTACTTACCTCAGGCTAGGGTGCGCAGGCTAAAATAGTCCCCAGGAAGCGGGAGCCCTTTAAGAAGGTTCCGGGGCAGGTGGCCATTTTGTGTGAGGAGGGGTGCACCAAGATTTTAGAATTTTTCTATTTTTGTATTTTTAAAAGAAAACTAAACACTGCTAAATTAATAAAGAATATATTTATTTACTAATGTCTTGAATGACTATTTGAGCACTGTGGGACAGAGTTATCTTTTTAAATATTGTGGGTAAATTGCACCCAGGTGGCCTGATTAGAGGGTGGGCTCACCCAATTAAGGGAGGGACCTTTAAAAAGAGCCAGTCTCACCTTTGTGGAGAGAGGTGCTGTATGTGGAGATTGCCCTGTGCTGGTTTTTAACGTTTGTATATTTGTAAATATTTTTCATTTTTCTTGGTGGACTGTTAAATAAATGCACTTTTGGATTCTTCATCGACCCCTGACTCAGCTCTACTCTGTTCCTCCGACCGCAAAGTTGCTATCAGGACGTTACAGGGACATCATGCCCAATGTTTGTGTAATTAAGAATAAATCAGCATTAGAGTTGTTGTCAGTAACAGCTACATTTGTGGGAGCACAGATTGGATCAAATCTATTAGTCACATGTTCAGGAAAAAAGAATCAAGAGTGCAAAAGTATTTTAAGAGCAACAGTGCCACATGGAGTCACAATAGGCATGCATTTTCAAAATCAGTTCTACTAAGAACTAATTTCACTTACTGGCATTGGACATTTTGTATTGAAGCTAATCTTATTTCTATTCATATTGTTTTGAACAAAAAAAAAAAAAAAAAGATCTGATTCTGATCAAATACAGGGCAAAAAACAGAACCAGAATGTAATGTTTAGTTTCCAGTTGCATGCTCTTTTTCTACATTTGTGAACTGGGACTGTCAGATGTTATTGTCACTCAGTCATGACCAAACCCCTTGTGGGAAAAAAAATACTTCTCTTTTCGTTTGCGTTCAGGATGTGCACGTTACCTCGCCTTAATATGTTTTCATTTCCACCTGAAGTGCAGCCTCACAAATCCACCGAGGTAGCAATCTGCTCCATAGCAACTAGACCCTAATTTCCAATCTGGGCTGTGGATAAGAGATGAGTTTTTAATGGAGAGAATGTCATGCCTGCTGGCTCGCACCCATCTAGTACAACTCATTTATGTCGGTGCCTGCGCTGTGCCTGTTAAAGCCGAGACCCTCCATGCATAGCAAAACCTGCTGCTTCCTGCACTCTGGATCCAGCCCTGGCTCACAGATGATAACTGCAGGCTATGACTCCTTCCTGCCCCCTCAGGCTTGTGCATGCAGTTGCCTTTGAACTCCCCCCTCCCTTCCTATTACTCAGCAGTACTGGGGGATCCTAACAGTGACTAGATGGTCTCAAGGCTGTTGGTTAGCCTCAGCGCTGTCAACCCCTCCGGTGCAAGGTCTGCAGGGTAGCACTTTATAAGAGAAAGGAGGAAGCACCTTTGACCTGCGCCTGTTAGCGCTCACACTCCAGCCCTGTCAGTGCAGATAGGCTAGCTGGAAAAAATTCAGCACTTCTGATTCTGTGGGATCAAGTGCTCTATTATACTCTTTCATTGTGCCCCCGAAGGAAAGCATCCATATTTTGTCATTGTCTTATCATGTCCTGAAATGACATTACTTGATGTTAGAACTGCTTGTGTTTGTTTTTTTCTGTAAAATCAGCGCCAATTTAGTTAAGTAAGCGTTTCTAATGAGGGAGTCCACCACCTGCTTATCACCATGGAAATGCTATTGCTTTGTCTAGAAGGTTACACAGTATAAATTAAACCACAAGAAAGACAAGCAGGTTACAGCAATAAACTACATTACAATTCAGTTCTGTTGAGAGTAGGGTTGCCAACCGTCCCTTGAAAAACGGAATCGTCCCGTATTCAGAAGCAAGTGTCCCGCGTCCTGTATTGAGCTTAAAAGGGACGCACTTTGTCCCGTATTTTTGTGAGAATCAAAAATATTGTGTAAAATGTCAACTGAATTAATTAATACATGGCGCTTTATAAGAAAACTTACGGTAAACATTCTCAGCCGCCCTCTCCTGCTCTGTGACCAATGAGCTGATAGCACGCTCAGCTCTGTCCAGTGAGCTGACAGCATACTCACATACCACTCATTTCATTGGTCAAGGTGCTGTTGCATTGCGAAAAAAGTACCGGGAAACAACAAAGCAGCATGGACGGCAGCAATGACTCCGACAGCAATTTAGAAGAAGAAGAAGTGAACTTTATTGATCTCACACTGGAGAAATTCTTCTCTGCATTTTAACCCATCCTATATATATATATATATATATATATATATATATTAGGAGCAGTGGGCAGCACACATTAGGGCGCCCGGGGACCATCTCCATGATCTTCTTGCTTCGGCTTGGTCAGGACCTAAGCTGGAGGTACCTATGGTGCATGTTTTGGGTTGGTGGGGGAAACCGGAGTGCCCGGAGGAAACCCACCCAGACACGGGGAGAACATGCAAACTCCACACAGAAAGGCTCGGGCGACCCGGGCATCAAACCCAGACCATGCATGCAAACTCCACACAGAACACACACGGAAAGGTCTGGGCGACCCGGGGATCGAACCCGGAACCTCCTTGCTGTGAAGCAAGAGCGCTAACCACTCTGCTACCGTGCCGCCCAGAAGCCGATACACCGATACACCTTCGACTAGCAGCAATGCAACTACTCCTCCGAGAAAAAAAAGGAAAAGATTGCAAAAATACAGGACGGAATGGGAAGAAGGCAAAAGTTGGGTGGAAAAAGTGCGCGATAATGTCTAGAAAGCGCACTGCACTGTCTGCCGGAGGACTTTTTCCATAGCCCATGGTGGACTAACGGACCTGAATCAACATGCTTCCAGTGGTGGGCACAAAAGGAACATTAGGGGCACTGAAACTAGGAGAACCATTGACCAATTTATTATCCACCAGGCAATGCCAGAGGCAGATATGGTATGTAAAGTAAGATTTTTATTTTATTTTTTTTTATTTTATTTTTTTACCTCTGGTTAAGGTAAATATGGGAAAGTACAATGGATGTGAATATGAATTGTATGGAGAAATATAATATTATTTGCTGTGTAATAAACAAGTACAATTGCTAGACTAGTACATTCAATAGATAAATAATGCATAAAATTAATACATAGATCAATAATAAAGAATACATAATATACTGTAACTGTAACCTTACACATTTCTTACAAGTTCAGATATAGAGATAGTTAGATAGAAGATGCATCATTTGTACTTATTTATGTGAGTCAGCCTTTTCCCACATGAAGATCATTAAGCCCAAGTACTGTTCCACCATGACTGATCAATTAGAAATGTGCTTGAGTCTGGCTGTCAGCAGCTATTGTCCAGACTACACATCCTGAGCTGATTCCGTCCAGTGTAAGTCAAATTTTGTGAGAAGGTAGGTCAAAGTGGGATCATCAAGATCCCCCCCCCCCAAAATGGGTGGTTGACATCTTAGTTTTTATTGGCTGGAATGACTCCAGATTGCATCTCAGAGCATCTAGAGTTAAACAATTTTCCAGGGGGGCATGCCCCCAGACCCCCCTAGCTTTTCAGTGACTTTCAGCTTTTTTCATTACTGGTCACTTTCATCCCTGTTTATATTAATTTATACAGTTTTAAGTTAAGCTGGACAGATATTTTATTCTGTTAATTTTGTTATTTAGTATTAAAAAAAAAAATCATAATTATTTATTTTCCATGTGTTCATATCACTCAAATATGCATCTAATTAAATTCAGGTTTGAGTCAAATAGTTTTAAAAAATCGCTTCACACATACAAAAAGGGCTAAAAAGATTCACTACACCATGAAGGGTGAAGGCAATCGGGCCAGCCGGTCTTACCGATGAGGTGTCCCTTATTTTTTTTTCAGGGAGTTGGCAACCCTAGTTGAGAGTCATCCTTATTCATACTTATTGACTTGTATTTTTTTTAGCAATAAAAACACCCATAATGAATAATAATGCTAGATGGATGTGTTTAATGACCTACCATGAAACATTCCAGACAAAGCAATCTCCATGGATATAAGTAGCAGAAAAGTTGGACTTTTAAGAAGAAGAAGAAGAATGGCTTTATTGATCTCACACAGGAGAAATTGTTCTCTGCATTTAACCCATCCTTATTAGGGGCAGTGGGCAGCACATTACTGCACCAGGGGACCATCTCCATGGTCTTGTTGGCTTGGTCAGGACCTAAGCTGGAGGATTTTTACCTATGGTGCATGTTTTGGGTTGATGGGGGAAACCGGAGTGCCCGGAGGAAACCCACCCAGACACGGGGAGAACATGCAAATTCCACACAGAAAGGCTCGGGCGACCCGGGGATTGAACCCGGACCATGCATGCAAACTCCACTCAGCCACCGTGCCGCCAAATATAAACAAAATACATTGTGATACATGACTTTATTAAATTATCATATAGATGATTTGTTTTGAATAGATTTTACAGACACTTTCCTTGGTCTTAAGGAAAGTCCAGCTATAGTGTGGTAATGTAGTGGGCAACCGTTCACTAAAAGCCCAAGCCCAACATTTATCAGCTCAGTGGTTGACCTGCAACATCCACGTACACTGATGAATGGTTCTACCGGATGTATTGTAGAAACTAAATTATGGCCGTTAATTGTTTGTTAGTTGTTTTGCATATTTTCATGTGGCTGAGAATGCTCGAGCTGTAGAAAATTGTTGTGTTCTCTTGCGCTACTGTCTGCTCCATCCCAGGTAATTTATTGATAATGTGATTTAACACTGTAAGTCGACTAAATCATTAGCATAATAATTATTATTGGTGTAAAACAAGATAGACAGAGCAGTGCTAGGTTAAGGTTAGTTATTGTCAAATTTAATGGGATGCTAGATTGCACTTTATGCTCTTCGTGTTGTATTATTTGTATTGTATTGTATTTGTTTGTTTTTTTGTTTTTTTTGACAGTGCATGCTAATGAACATATACTCAACAAAAATATAAACGCAACACTTTTGTTTTTGCTCCCATTTTTCATGAGATGGACCCAAAGATCCAAAATTCACTCCAGATACACAACACTACTATTTCTCTCAAACATTGTTTACAAATCTGTCCAAATGTGTGACAGCGAGCACCTCTGCCCCGCCGAGACAATCCACCCCACCTCACAGGTGCGCCACATCAAGATGCCGATCCGACATCATGACTAGTGCACAGGTGCGCCCCAGACTGCCCACAATAAAAGGCCACCCTGAAATGTGCATTTTTTTTTTGCTTTATTGGGGGTCTGGGGACTCAGAACCAGTCAGTATCTGGTGTGACCACCATTTGCCTCATGCAGTGCAACACATCTTCTTCGCATAGAGTTGATCAGATTGTCAATTGTGGCCTGTGGAATGTTGGTCCACTCCTCTTCAAAGGCTGTTATGGACGAAGAACACAGGTGCATTTTATTGATGGCATTTTGAATGCACAGAGATACCGTGATGAGATCCTGAGGCCCATTGTTGTGCCATACATCCATGAACATCACCTCATGTTTCAGCAAGATAATGCACGGCCCCATGTTGCAAGGATCTGTACACAATTCTTGGAAGCTGTAAATGTCCCAGTTCTTGCATGGCCAGCATACTCACCGGACATGTCACCCATTGAGCATGTTTGGGATGTGCTTGACCGGCATATACGACAGTGTGTACCAGCTCCCACTAATAGCCAGCAACTTCGCACAGCCATTGAAGAGGAGTGGACCAACATTCCACAGGCCACAATTTACAATCTGATAAACTCTATGCGAAGAAGATGTGTTGCACTGCATGAGGCAAATGGTGGTCACACCAGATACTGACTGGTTCTGAGTCCCCAGACCTCCAATAAAGCAAAATAAATGCACAGTTCGGGGTGGCCTTTTATTGTGGGCAGTCTGGGGCACACCTGTGCACTGGTCATGATGTCGGATCGGCATCTTGATGTGGCGCACCTGATGTGGGATGGATTGTCTCGGCGGGGCAGAGGTGCTCGCTGTCACACATTTGGACAGATTTGTGAACAGTGTTTGAGAGAAATGGTAGTGTTGTGTATCTGGAGTGAATTTTGGATCTTTGGGTCCATCTCAGGAAAAATGGGAGCAAAAACAAAAGTGCTGCGTTTATATTTTTGTTGAGTGTACATTTATAATGAGATACATTTATGTACTGTAAACACACCGGACTATAGCTACTGTATGTGCTGATTTCTGTCCATCATCTTGTGTAAATAACTTAATTTGAACACTTAGTTTAGGTTTAAAAACACATAGAACAACAGTGTGGTGAAAGTCTATTTTGCATTAAGTGTTTTTGTCTTTCTAATCTTGCGTCCTCTGCAGGGCCAGTGCGTTATCACAGTGCAGCTCACTGATGAGGAGCTGGCTGTGGCAGATGAGAGGCACAAGTACTTCCTGCTGTTCAGTGGCAGTACAAAGAGGCACCTGACCAGCACTCACAGGAGCGGCCATGACACCCTACAGGCCCTATGTCCTGGTATGGACCCTTTCCTTTGTGTATCTCTCTATCCCTTTTGGCATATTTTTTTCACATTGTGCAATACGAATGAAAAGCACCTGTGAGTAGAAATGTTCAACTGTTGCATTAAAACATGAGAGCATTTAAATAGGGAGTACAGTAATTGGGTCTCTCTAATTATTGGCAGGAGCAACACTATTTCTAATTTTTGGGCTAGTTTGCCATATGGTAAAAGATATGAGCTGTCTTTTAATTTGGTAAACATGCCACATTGAAAAATAGTTTTTAACTCTACTTTTCAAAAGCTCCTGCAGCCTCAGCCATGTGAAGGGGCTATGAGTAGATGTAACTATACTTACAGATTAGCTTTGCTTCACTGATTTTTCCATCAGAACAGAGCTCCAAAGAGCTGGGCTAGTGACCGACAAGAAGGTCGCAGCATAAAACTCCCTTGACAGCTGAGAAAATCTCTGCAGAGACACTACATTAGTAGTCTGACTGTCATGAGGCTCCTATACAGAACATTAATACAGCTAATATATTAAATGTAATGTAATGTGTGTTGATTTTCTATAATTATTATATATAAGTATACACATTAGCTTACACATTCTCTAGTTGGCTTCTCTGTATACAAGAATAACCTGCTTAAGATTAAGGTTATAAGATATGGTTACCCAGACTGCATGATTTGATTTGTCTTCTTCAGCCTGTTGAATGAGGACTCTGATCATTCTGAAAAATTCAAAGATGAGCAGGCATTGTTTGAGACCTCTTGTACACAAAGGCTGTAATTGTGCTTCTTTGTATTTTTCATACTATTCTTAAAAACCTTCAGTTTTCTCAGTCTTATTTGCGCCTGTTGTCTTGTCTTTAGCTCATGACTGCTGTGAGACCGTGCTTGTCACGCTGTGCTTCATCAGTCCAGCATCAGAGGACTGTGTTGGTCATGTGACTCCTTTGGCAGAGCAGCGCTTCTGTTTTGTCCAGGACTTGGCCTTCGACATGGCCCAGTTTCTGGTAGGTTACATTTCACCATCCATACTGAATATCAGTATGATTAGATGTATAGAGCAATATAGAAATCTAGAGTAGTTTAATTGATTTTTACCTATTATTTTATACAACAATGGCAGTTTCACCTGAAAAAATTATAATATTGTAACAAGTCAGAAATATTAAGTCAAATCAAGATCTACAAATTAAATAATTATTCGAACAAATGCAGCATTCCTTTTTGACCTAATTTTTTTTTTTTTCAGAATATTGTATAGAAAATCCTATAGCACTATAATTTGCATTTGTATTCTGTTTTATCTTCCATCCATAACACGCTATCCCTACAAACAGTACTTAACAGTTGTTTGTGAACAGGTGAGCACTGCAGGATGGACTGATGGGCTGGAGGGGGCGCTGTTGCTGGACGAGTGTCACATTCCTCTGAGGGAGTGTGAACGCTTGGATGACAGCCTCGCTTTGGCTCTGCACCACCTAACACTGCCCCCAGGATGGAGCTTACTGGGCAGCAAACTGTCCAACAGCACAGGTGAGACAGGCACTGAACTGTTTATAACGTGTGTTTTCTAGCTCAAAAAGTGAACCAGGCAACATCAAAACCACTAGTAATATAAACTGGCAGCTGTGGAGTATTGCCTTCACCTGGAGCTATTGTTTTGGCAATTACTGGAAAGACGCTTTACTTTCTGACATAGATAATAGCTTGTAGTTAGACCTGACAGAAATCCAAGTTATATTTTGATAAAGCTGCCAAAACAGTCTCAAATCAGCTCCTGGCAGAAAAGGTACAAAGATGTAATGAAACCTATCAAGTCAGATTATCTGTAAACAGCTCCAAGACGATAACATATGACCCACTTGTTATTGTTGTGAAAAATCGTCCAGTGTAGATGGACACCCGCAGACTATTTTGCATTGAACTCAGCTGTCATGTAGCTGATGCGGAGGGCTGCTTCCCACTGCGGTGAGTGATGTGTGCTCTAATAGGCAGTGCTTCACAATATGTCACCACTTCAATACAAGACATTCAGCTGCTGCGAAACTGCAGGGAAGAAAGAGGAGGGTGGCTCGGCTCTCCATTCATCAGACATGTCAGAAGAGCGATCGCATCAGACTATAGGTGCAGGTGACAGTGGTTTATCTATCTCATTCCTCATGCTGGGGTTGTGAGTGGCCATTTTGCAGACTGTGTAATCAAAGAGTGTAGGCACAATATGATGTTGGGATTATGCAGTTTTACTATTAAATATGATTATTAGGACCATTAAAAAAATGTTTTGAATAGCAACATTATTGGATTTAACCCATACTTCCAAAACTGTATACCTAAAATACTATACCTATGACACTTTTCACATTTTATTTCGGGCAACAAAGATAAATATAGAGAAATACAAATATAAACTGATTAGTACCACTCGTAACATATTGTAAATGTTGAAACTAATTAATATTAGGAACTATGAAAATCATTAACTCAGCTTGTCTCTGCTCACAAACAATACATTCCTGCGCAAGTTACAGCCATGTTATTAAGTTTATGTTGCTTTCATATTTTACAATAATAACTAACTTATTGTTGTTATATCAATAGGGCATTGTGCATTAAAAAACAAAACAAAAAACACTATATTTTATTATAATTTATTTATGCACAGTGACAAAAGAAGATGTTACATGTGTTACAGTAGTTGTCCATTATTGTCCAGTCCAGTGTGTCATGGGTAGAGTGGAGTGTTTTATGCTATTATTAGGAGTTCCTCTGATAAGCGTGCCTGATAATGGACTTTAATTAAAATGGCTGGTGTTGCTTACCTTGGCTAAAATGAAATGGGGTTGATTTCTCATCGTTATGCTGGTAGTCATTAGTTTGATAGTTTTACTATTGCATCTTGCCTTAGATCTTTCTAAAAAGGCAATTTGACATGATACTCGTGTATTAACAAACCACCACTACCTGAAATATTGTGTTAATTTAACTTACGATACCATGGCTCTTATCTGATTGGTCTAATGGTCTAAAGTGGAGAGATTGCTTTATAAATCCTTTGTGGGGTAACCAAAAAGCCATGGACACACAAAAAATGACAATAATTGATGATCTATATTTGTGTCTTGTTCAGACTTGGACCCTCAGGAGACATTGCTACACTTTTCGGCCCGGCGTGGTCTGTTCCAGGTGACTCAGTTTCTGCTACAACAGCCTGGAGCAAAAGAAGCTTTACGATTGACCAACAGACAAGGATACACTCCTTCAGCCATTGCAGCCTTGAAAGGCCATGATTGCCTTCGAGAGCTCCTTATTAGGTGACTGGACGTTTGTACCATTATAATTTATATTATAATAAAGAGTGGCCAAATAATGTCTACTTGTCTTGTAATGATAAACAAGCATGAATCACAACCAAGCTGTGCACATTTGGTTGCACTTTTACTGAATGTTTGATAATAGCCTAACCATAATAAAAGTTGTGAGCAGTTGGTTTCTTTTATAGGCATTCCAAACACAGAAAAGGAAGAATTAAAGAACAAATAGTCATCTGTACATTTTCAATTGTTTTGGACCCCCATGCTACATATTTGATTAGGTTTGTGGTAAAAAAAAAAAAAAAAGCCATCTCAACTCAAAATCCATATATATGCAGAATATGCAGTACTGTTTACTGTTTACTTTTGAAATTATGTAATTGTTACATTGGCTGCCTTTTAGACACCCCAAATCCAAATAGCTTTTGTGTGATTCTCAAAATGGGTTGTGATGCACTAAAGCGAGCATGTCTTGCAAGTGTACGCTGAGGTTATTTGTTATGTATTGGTAATTACAATATTTTCATGAAAGATGAAGTCATTTGAAACTCAGTTAGTGACCTCAGCTGCCAGACCTTGAAGCTAAACTAAAGCATACACCCAAGATTACGCAAACAGATTCGCCTGCCTGGGAGGTGTCTAAAGTGCACTGAGCTGTCTGCATGGGCTAAAAAGACATACTTTCAGCTTCTAAAGCATGAGAGGGAGAAAGCTATCTTTTCACATTTGTTTTTTTTATATATTTAAATGACCACTTTTGATAAGAATGGTGCCACATGTGCTGAAAACACTCAACCACTGTGTTCATGGACACAGCATTGCAAGTACAGAAACACATTATTGTGTAGGGCTGAAGGGAAAGGGGGGAGTTGGGATCACGTCACTGTTAAGTCAGTTTTTTATGCAGTACTGTGGAGTGTTGGCCAATCACACCAGAGCTGTTTCTAAGTGATCTAAGTGTTTGTTTCACTACAGGGCTGAGAAGGACATAGAGACGTGTAACCAGACTGAGACTGTACAGCTGGTCTCTACAGACACCCAGTTAGTTTGCCACCTCCCTCGCCTGAGCACCCACACTCTTACCCTGAGCATCGTACCAGGCCGCGATCCTCCAAGCCTTCAGAGGAGCGTAGAACAGCTGCTGCACTTGATATGTCATCTTCATGCCAAGGTGAGTCATGCCACCCTGCCCTCTGGCAAGCTATCTCTGCCCAGAAGCTCCTGATGAACATTGTTTGTCTTTTCTCTGCCCTCCCTTTTTAACCTTGATAGTTTGTACAACCAGTGGAACACCTTATGTAATCAGTAAGCCAGTAATTGATAAGGAAGCTAATGTTTTTCATCCTCCCTTCCTCTCTCCTGTAGGGAGTTTCTACACCAGAGCTACAGTTTGACTCTCTGCACACGGCTGCCGAATGCTGTGAGGATATAGAGACTGAGATAACCTCAGTGGAGCGACTACACACTGCCGCTGCACCAGAGTGCCTGGATAAAAGAAAACAAGGGAGTGGGAATGAAAACTGTTCCGCGGGAAACAGCCAGAGCAGTGCTGACTGTGGACATGATGAGAATGGGAACTCAGAAACAGACTGGAGCTTGTGTGGGGGGACCCCAGAGGTAGAAAAACCTGAGGAACCTGGCCTTAACCCCTCACTGAACTGGGTGTGCCGTGCTGCAAATGCTGGGAGTGATTACCAGAGAGCAGAGGAAGAGGGAAGGCAGTGGCCAGTCTGCTCCACTCACAGTCTGTGTGATAGGAGTGGAGCACATGAGGAGACAGTGTGTGTGGGAACCGTGCCTCCAGCAGCCTGTGGTAAACAGGCAGAAGACACTGATACGAGAAACACTGGGATCCAGGAAGGACAGGAGGCCACGGAAAGGAGAGAGAGATCTGAGCAGGAAGCTGAGCACAGTGGAGATAGAACATATGGTACAGAGAAGACCAAGCCTGCTGGACTAATAACATCCATTGAAGCCACAACCACCTTCACCATGGGCCAGTCCCCTTCTGCTGAATGTTCTGATATGTCTGATACATCTGACT
This sequence comes from Paratrypauchen microcephalus, assembly GCA_036785185.1. Lineage (NCBI taxonomy): Eukaryota > Metazoa > Chordata > Actinopteri > Gobiiformes > Gobiidae > Paratrypauchen > Paratrypauchen microcephalus. The sequence goes on along the minus strand of JAVJIX010000013.1, from coordinate 5,807,605 downwards.
GTGAATTAAAGGACAGCTACAAAGAGGAAGAAGACACAGGTGAGCCCAATGTAAGAGAAGAGGAGAAAAAAGACACCAAAGAGTTAACTGACTTAAGCTGTGCCTCGGGGGAACAAAGCTTACCGCTGACAGTCTGCAGTGATGTAATCGCAGTATGTGATAGTGCTTTTCCACCTCTCCTGATAGAGGGCCTCCATGAGGGGGAACCTCCACCCCACACAAACAGCCTGGAACAAAACCAGGAAACAGCTGGTAGGGATTATGCTCTGGAGGAGCAGTGGGGCTTGACTCCAGAAACAGGTTGTCATTCTGGGAATTGTACCGGAATTTCAACTGGTGAAGAATATGTTCAGTGCACAGAGGATACTTCTGCTGAAATTGTGCATGAAATTCAAACCACTGATGTGCCTACAGAGGAACTAAACCACCTGGAAGAAACATCTGTCTCTGATTTTCAGACTAATATCTTTTTGGGACCATGTCAAATTGTGCCTAGCGCTGGAGTGTCACCACATGCTCATGTTGAGCTGGAGATGATCCATGTTACATCTAGTGATGATGATGCCAGTTTTCAATCAGTGGAAAGCTCAACAACTGACATTTTTCATCCAGCAGACCAAGCTTGCACTGAGGGACAATCTTTTACAGGACTCAGGAGTGAAGAACCACTTGTTGAGAAGTCTTGTGACATAGAGTCACTCACAGTGGGTGTAGAGCTGCCTTCAGATTCTGCCATTGTCAATACTCGGACAGTGCCCCACTGCAGCCAGACTGGATCTGGGCCTGGACATCAACTGTCACCCAGTTCTCACACAATGGACCCTTTGATTGTTGAGGCCAAAGAAGGCGAACTGTCCCCCAACCCTTCCACAGAGGAGCTGTTAGAGGAACCACGGGCTGAGAACTGGGTCTCATCAGCAATAAAAGCTGATGATAGCCAAAATGAATTTAACAGCTCAGACAAAAATGTGTTTACAGACAATTCAACATCAGAGGTTGAACATGTCTCACTAGTTCCAACTCTTGCAGTATCTAATTGTGACATTAAAGTTTTGCAAAACTGTGAATCTACTGCATATGGAATCAAAGATACAAATAAGACAAATGAGGAATTACCACATTCAGGGAATACCACTACATCATCCATGCCTTCTGATGGTCTGGATAACATTTCAGCCAGAACTTTTTCAGCCCAGTTAAACAACAATGTGACCAGTGTACCTGATAGAGAAGAGGGATTATTGATCCACTCCCCAGACTCTGTGGATGGTGCTTCAGAATCACAGGACAGCCAGACACAAGGTGGGAAAGCACTGATTTATTTCAGTTCTTCTTTATGTTTGTTTTTGTCTCACATGTTTACATACATCACAGGGTAGTGCGTTTATCAAAGTCTAATACATGAACAAATATAGTACATCAAATTAAGTCTGTCATGCAAGATTAATGGCAACAACTCCACAGTTCACAAAGCTGAACATAATATAACACAGTATTTTACTCACAGATGTTGTTGCTTTTAAAGTAGGAAAAGAAAAGCTCAATTTGTTGCACAATGGGGAAATTAAATTGTTGCAAAAGCTAAATACACCAGAAGCTAATAAAGGATGGTAAATATATATAGACTACAACATTACAGAAGTATTGTATGCCAGTTTATGTGTTTTATTAGCTGAAGTTGTAAAGTTAATTTGCAGAACATAAGTATGTGTAGAGCATGTAGTGCATTACAATAAGTTACTACGGTTATTACACTGGTTGTACAATATACGTGTACCATGCATACACATTCTACTAGACACATTCAAGACCACATGACACAATCAAAAACAGGAAGGCTGTGATTTCACAAGCAAACACACAGTTCAATAGATGCGTCTTTGTAGAAGGAATTTGGACTTTACAAAGTTCATTCATTTTAATATATACAGTAAACAGCAATATACAGTAAACCATCAGCAGCTGCAACAAATCCATGCTGCGAAATTCATATACTTGCTTGCAGTGGGCAGGGAGTCGGAAGATATTTTCAAGATAGCTTTTGAAGTTAAGACACTGTATTTATTGATTTGTTTAACTATAAACAGCATAATTCAGTGAAATTAACAGTTCAAATACACAACATAAATACTGAACATATTTTGCTACTTTCACTTGGCACTGGGGGTCCTGATTTTGTCGGTTATTTTAAGTGTCATGGCCTGAAAAGTTTGAAAACCTTTACAATAGAGCGCAAGCATAATTAACACAAACACAAATGTTAGAACTGAAAGCTATTCAGTGGAACACTACAGGAAGATCTTCCCTTTACTCACATTTATGATACATTTGTTTGCATTTATTTACCTTACAAAGCGCTTCTTGCATTGTGCTGTGTGCTATTCAGATATGGAGGATAATGTAGCAGCAGATGACGAAAGCAATGACGCTGCTGTGGAGAACACTTCTTTGGTAAGTTCCAAATGTATTTGTTGTTTTTCGCTCTATGGGTGTAGATTTCTGGTCAAAACATCTGCCACTTAACTATCAAAGTTTCTTGATGCAAATGTTAGAATGTGTTTTGTATTGTGCAGAGGGGTTTATAGCTCATTGGGTCATTGTGTGTGCATGCATTAGTCTGAAATGTTGCTGACTGACAGATTCCTGAGCAGCCAGAGAGTGCAGCGGTGATGCTTATTCCTGGGTTGTGGTCTGAGTCAGTGGCTTGTTCTGAATGCCAGATGTTGGACTGCCACAGGACATACACAGATGCAGAAGACTGGGGTTGCCAGCAGAGGGCACTGTAGTCTCACCTGCTTCACTGAGGCAGTCTCACTAGGCCAGATGGAGAATTTAATGACCAGCCATTTGATCCCTTGAAATTTCCTGTAATTTATACAATGGGCTGGCAATTTCAACCCATCCTGATGATAAACGCAGCATTTGCCATGGTCATGGAAAGCCAATTGTAATTATTAGTCAATGCACTATAATTAGTAAACTGTATTCAATTAAGTTTTATTGCACAATTCAGAAGGATAAGCACATTTTAAACCTTCTTTTGAGTAGAAGGTTGGAGAAGTTCATTTTTGTTTACTGCATTTATTGTTTTGCAAATTTTGTTTTTTAAGTGTCTCATTCTGTTTAGATTTGGTTGTACACGCATAACATGTAAACATAAAATCTTACTTTAACCAACAAAAAGTTTACTTGCATAAAAAATATTAGAAGTTTTCTCAGGTAATGTAAAAATAAGGTATTGTGAGTGTAAAAATTGCTGCAGTTACACATATTTTGGGCATATCTGAACAATTGATAAGAGCCAAGTTTAAATGTCTTCATTTTACATACAGCTATGGATTTTATTTGCTATTTGGGTACCCAAGATCTTACTAAAACACATACAAATTTTAATTCCACCTTTTTTTTTTTGTTAAAACTTTAATAAATTAGGCTTAGCTATCAACAAATCCTTGTTTAAAATTGTTCAAAATTACAATGAAATAAAGAAATATATTTAGGTGTAGATTGGACATTCCTGTTGTTTCCAAAAGCATATATGTTGAGAGAGTGCATACTGATCAAAAAAGGAAAAAAAAAATCCTATAATGTCTGGCCCCATTTGGTTTGTGCACACATCATTTTAAGTTGGTTTTGTTATTTAGATGTTAAAACCTTGTAAAACCTTGCCTTTTCTAAATTGACAATGTTGTTTGTGTTCCTCTCACTTTTTATCTGCAGTTAGAATAGAATAAATGAGCTTCTAAAGTTGGCTTACTTGACTGTCATTTCCTTTCATTGGTATTCACATCACAGTGCTATCTGTAATCATCAACGCCTAGGTTAGAACTAGAACTGTGTTTGACCCTACTGCCTTGTGTTTGCTGTCATTTGCATACAAGAAGCAAAGTTATTTGATGTTATTAAATGAGATCATTCGTATCGGCTGATAACAATGAACTAGCATAATATCCTACAATGCTGACCAAGTGGTGCACCGATAACAGTCTCCTTCTTAATGTTGAAAAGACCAAGGAGATTGTTATTGACTTCCGGAGAGGCCCCCACCCAGCACCCCCCACTGTCCATTAACGATGCTGCTGTAGAGAGGGTGAGCAGCACCAAATTCCTGGGGGTGCACATCAGTGAGGACCTCTCCTGGACAGGACAGCGAACACTGCCTCACTGGCAAAGAGGGCTCAGAAGCACCTCTATTTCCTCCACAAACTGAGGAGAGCTGGAGCCCCCCCACCCATCATGACGACCTTCTACCGAGGCACCATTGAGAGCATTCTGACCAGCTGCATCACTGTGTGGTACGGGAGCTGCACTGAACAGAACAGGAAAGCCCTGCTGCGCATAGTGAATGCAGCTGGGAGGATCACTGGTGTCTCTCTCCCCTCCCTCCTGGACATTTTTAAAGGTCCCATGGCATGAAATTTTCACTTTCTGAGGTTTTTGAACGTTAATGTGAGCTCCCCTACCCTGTTTAGCCCCCCCCCCATGGTTAAAAGTTGTGAAATGTCTAAACTGAGCATTTGCGATCCTTTTCTGCGTTACAAAAAATCGGAGCTCAAACGGGCAAGTTTGATCAAGGCACCTTATTGACGTCAGATCGAAAAAAGAAATGCAAATGCAGTTCCACCCCCGTCTGTCTGAACTCAGCGTCTCTGTAAATCACGCCCAGAGAGTTTGGACTGCGAATGCGCTAGGCAATGCGAAATGCGTTTTTTTATTTGCCTGGAGGCACGTCCCAGTGTTTCTAGGCTCGGAAGTCCTTTATTTGAGCCTCTGGACCTTTGAACAGCAGTGGTTTAATTTTATTTTTTGTGGAAATGTGTTTATTTTTCAATGGAACGCTTCAAACCTCTCACCCGTGCAAAAACAAGGAAATGGATCAGCTGTGGGCTCTGAGCTCTGAGCGGAGAGTTTGGCCACGCCCCCACCCTCTACTATTGGCCATCTCTTTTCTCCTCATTTGCATTCAAGCAACAATGCCCAGAATAAAGAGTTTGAGAGAGATATTTATGACTCTTTCTCATCTTATCTCTGTTTCTCATGCACTGAGTGTTGATTTTGAAGAAGGATTCATTTACAGTATTAGGGAACCATTAAGGAGCCATATAAAAGCATCAAGAAGTACCATGTCATGGGATCTTTAACACCCGCCTCACCCGCAGAGCATCCAGCATTGTGGGTGACCCGAGCCACCCCTCACACAGCCTCTTCAGCCTCCTGCCCTTGGGGAGAAGGTATCGAAGTCTCCGGGCCCACTCCACCAGACTGTCAAATAGCTTCATCCACCAGGCTGTCAGGAGGCTGAACTCTCACCTTACCCATCTCCCACTCCCTTCCCCCCATATTGGCATAACCTGTATTCCATAAAAAGACATATCACTCTAGACACTTTAAAAATTGCTGCTAAGGACTACTGTTGCACTGTTGCACATTTACTACTGGAATTTTTCTACTGTTGTTTACCACTGTTATTGCACATTCACTACTGGAATTTTACTACTGTTGTACTGTTGTTTACTACTGTTATTGCACTGGAATTACTACTGTTGCACATTTATTTTTATCTTAACTTCAATGCACATTCTATTGCACATTACCATCTCACTGCTGTATCTTCCATTGCACATTTTTGATGCACACTGCACATTTTTGGATATGTGTAAATAGGTATTTATTTATTATTTTGCACTGCTTTCAGATTTTAGATCTTAGATTTTAGTTTTGGATTTAGATTTTTGTCTTGGATAGTTTTGTTGTGTTTTGTCTTTTTATTGTACTTTGTACACTGTACACTGTCCTTTTTGCACTACCTGGCCAGAGAGAAACGAAATTTCGATTCACTGTATGTTGAACACATATTGATACATATTAATAACACATATTACATACAGAATTGACAATAAAGCTGACTTTGATCTTGATCTTTGATCTAATATCCTAATACTACAAAGCTGTGACTACTCCTGTAGTCTCGCTCTGAGACAGGGAAAAGTGCGAGGCTGAGGAAAAGCTTGAGTTGGAAAAGTTGTGAGGCGACAGGGGGAGGAGAGGGAGGGCACGAGGGCGGAGTGGACGGAGAGGAGAGGAGGAGAGTGGGCAGGAATATGTTTCAAGGCGACTTCTATGGCCAGATGTGAAGCCTATAGCACACAAGCTCTCTCCATCTCTCCATTCACCACTCTTTTTACTGGATTTAACACTTTTCATTCATCTGGGGACAATGTATGAGCGATACAAGCGGAGATACAGTCTCTGTGCCAAGGGGGAGAGAGCTGTAGACGTGGTTTTGATAAAGGTAGGGCGTAAAAGTAACTTTTTGAACGTGGTTTTCTAGCTGTGTTCTGCCAACTTCTGTAATGATTGCTATGAGTCTTAAAATCATAGTGTTTGACTTGAAAGACAAATTGAGGGAGAAAAGTAATCAACAACATGCTCCAGGAAAGTTGTTGAAAATACCTTAAGAAATATTTCATTTTCATCCTCTGTCATAAAGCATTTGGAATTTAAAGTAGTGTCAGAAATGTTAGAACAATCTTGCATCTCGTGTTATAGTGACAGGTCTTGCAGCGGTGCACCCTGGGAGATAATTGCATACTTGTGTTTAGAGTGGCCCTCCAAACACAGTGCTGATTATTTTGGTGAGGAGGTGTAGTTTCTGGTGTCAGAGTGCACCAGTATGTTTGTAACAATGACACATTTGGCTTCCCTGATGTCTGTACAATAACATTAACACTAGTTATTCCTGGTGTTTTTATTGACAATAAAAACCTATAAGGAGTCCAGTTACTATAAAAAATAATGCATATAATTAAAGGGTCTGAACCATTTTTTTCATGTTTTTGCACAAAAGTCTTGTCGAAGCACAGATATATGGCATAAGTAGCTCTTGAGGTAAAAAAGTAAAAATCTGGTACAGTGCCTTTAAGATAAGTCAATGTTAGAACTAAGAACTGGTGCTCCCTGGACTTTATATAAATTAGAACATTATTATGCCCCAATGTTGGACTATTTAGCTTAAGCTTATGTATATGTAACGAAGCTTAAATGCCATTTATTTAGCTTCATTACATAGCCCTTCCTCTCGGCCCATTACTGTCACTTCTACCTTACAGATAGAACTGACAGAAATTGTATAACAACTTAAGCGTGTGGTTCTATTGGAGAGCTAATTTTGTCATCACAGGTCATATATGCAATAGATTCTTAACCATTTCCTTTCAATTCCTTTCTTTCTCTATGTTGTTTTGAATTTAAACCCCTTAAAAACAAACATTTGTGACTAAAAATAATTACATTTACAGTATATCTTTTAAGTGGAGGATCCGACATCATGGAGATATTATTGTTTTGCTTCAAAATCTTCACATTGTGCCATTAATTTGATCTCAGCTGTGTTTATTCAATTATAGATGTTTATTGCTAGAATACCTTGAAAAACATGTGTTCTTATGAGCGGTGCAGATAAGTTTAAAGCAAGAATATGCATGGAAACAATTAGGTCCTCCACCAGAAAAGTTGCAATGTATACCTTTAAATAGATACATACCCTGTCAGTATGTATTCATTTTACTGTACTAAACTGTACTGTACTATGAATTATACTATATTATCTGCAATCTGTGAAATACTCTACTTACACCTTATTTAATCCTACCTGTACCTTTGTATTTTATTATATTTTATTACATATTTTTTAATTATATTGTTTACCTTTTCCCCTGCACTTTTTGCAACACTTTTTACCATGTACTATTATTGCATGCTATTAGTATTTCTTGACTATCTTAGCGAGTCAACGATTCGTCTAATCCTAAGCATTTCATTGCATTATTGACCTTGTGTTGATCCTGCATATGACAAATAAACAATCTTGAATCTTGAATCTTGAATTTTGGGCATACTGTAGAAGGAGATGAACCGTGCCATGGAGGTAATGCTTGTTATGACACCTTGAATAAAAACAGTGTGAGGGCGACCTTTACTTGGTACACTGTCACTTGCTAAACTTGCCCCTGATGTCAGTGCCTCATTCTCTCCCGTGGGTGCAGTAGTGAGGATGAGTGTGGGAGACGAGAGCGGATGAGAGGGAGAGAGATGGGGTGAGTGATCTGATGCTGGCGGATGGTGGGAACCGGCTGAGCTAGGCCAACGGTTTCCTCTGGATTCAGATGGAAACAGGCACGGTGCCAAATGACTTCATTGCAGCCACTATTTCACATCCCAGCGTCTCCTTTGGCCCAATTCACCAAATGCACCATCACAAGGGCACACACTGTGAGCAAGCATGTCAATTTAAAGGATACTACAGTAAAATGAGGTCCCTGCAATGCCTAAAATAGCCATCCTAATTCCCAAAGTTCACTATTTAGGAAGTACACTGTAACAATGGCACAGTTTTTATTATATATAGAGAAGCAACTTTAAGAAGCAACTTAAATATAGTAGCTGCTAATGAGGCACTGAACCCTGCAACAAAAGTGTGAGCTGCAGAGGAATGTTTTACAAACGATATTCTTTACTAGTTTTCCTTTGTGTCTAGTTTTCATAACCTCAAAACTTAACACTTCCTAATAATTATATCATTATGATGAACCTAGTATAATGAAACTGTACTAATACATGTATTATTTGGTTTCATATGTTTTCTAAAGGTTAATGCATTAAACTGGTTTTATGTAACTTTTCTAGATCAAGATCAAGATTGTTTATTTGTCTTATACATCATCAACACAAGGTCAGCAATGCAATGAAATGCTTAGGATCAGAAGAACCGCTGACTCGCTAAGATAGTAAAGAAGTACTAATAGCATGCAATAATAGTACATGGTAAAAAAGTGTTGCAAAAAGTGCAGGGGAAGAGGTAAACAATATAATAAAAATAAATGTAATAAAATATAATAAAATACAATGATACAGGTAGGATTTAAATAAGGTGTAAGTAAAGTATTTCACAGATTGCGCATAATATAGTGTAGTGTAAGTATTGCACGTGGGTTATTGCACAGGATATTGCGCAGGTAACTGTAGCATTTACAGTGAGGTAGTGACATACATGATACATTCATATAGAGCAGCAGCAGTAAACATTATGCATAACGTGTCGTGTTTAGTGCAGTATTATTGAGAGTTCATTGTTATTTAGAGTATTATCCAGAGTATTAGTAGCGTTTTATTCTAGTGGAAGGTATGGCATGTGCTTGTCTCCTTGGACATGTTATTACTTTGCCCCGGATGTTCCCCAGTATGGCATTAATTTCCCTCTATGTATTCAGTTACACGTAAAAACAGGCATTCTTATTGTGAGGTACAGGTTAGGTCTGTACAGATCTGCTATAGGCTACTGTAAAATATTCAGAGCAAACAATAGCATTTCCATGGAGACAAGCAGATGGCAGACCCTACACCTGAAAAATAAGAGCTTTAAAACGTAAAACTATATTGTTTTGAATGCTATAGCCTTTTGATTACTTTTTTAAATGTTTTAAAAACATTTTCTTAAAGTGATTCTTAAATACATGCTTAGAGTGACATTGTAAATAGGGTGTACTCTGTTCTTGTGTGGTGGTGAACCTGCTGACCGCTTTACTAAAGTGACATTGATCTAGACTATTTCTAGACAATATTGCATTGACATTTATCATTGTAAGTTAGGAAACACCTGGCCGCTAACATATCTCCCCTCAGCTGCCACAACTTTTTGAACAGAAATAAAAGAATGTCTCAAGTTGTGCTTTGTTATCCATACCATCTCTAATCCTTATTTTTTAACCAGATGTGTTTTTATTGGGTACAGTAGATTCCCCCGATACTACAAAAATGCACAGAGCTGGGCTGAAACTGAACTGCCATACTTAAATACTTCTTTAAAGTTTTTGGAGGCCTGTTTTTGATCTCTATTTGCCTTATTCTTTGTGGAATTTGATTTGTAGGTGTTAACAAATATCATAAACAAAATAATCATGCTCTCATTTATGTTTAGTTTGCCAAATACTATACAGTTCCAGTTACTTAATTACTGTCACTAAATAATAAATTACCTGTGTAGTGTAGGTGTTTTTCAGTCAGCACTATTTTGTCTATCTGGTGTTCTGCTGTCACTGCTCTCCTCTAAGATTGCCCCAAGTTGCTTTTTGTAATTTGTTACAATCACTGGCATCGCCTCAGTTCTGTACTGAGTCTGAATTGGAGCGAGTGTGTGTTTGTGTGCGCTGGTGTCCTCTGTGACCGTCTAATCTCTCCTCGTCAGCATGTTTGTACTCCTCAGTGGGGCCTGTTTGATATCTGAACGCAGCTGTGGAAAAGCCACTGTGTGCACTTAGTGTGTGGGGGATTTCATTTTGTAGCTTGTGAGGCTGGAGAGCTGGAAACACGGTATAAAGTGTCCAAAGGCATGCAGCTCGGTCACTGAGAGATGTTGGTAGAAGATGGTGGTTTCTGCGTTTCATTGCTTCATTTATGGATCACCAAACACTTCACATTGACATGAGGGGGATACGTAGGAGTATTCTGGAGTTTTCAAATCTGATCAAATAATTCTTCCACATTAGAGCTTCACAGTAAATGATTTCACCAATAGCTAGTGAATAATATAGTATAACATATAGTTACTGTGTCTGAACCCAGTATTTTCAAAATAAATTACAGTTCTGGATTATAATCTCTAAAAGTACATATTTTTGATTGTCCCAGTGACAATATTCAAATATTATGGCTATCCATCAGAAATGAAAAGGGGCTGTATGACTTGGTTGAGGTTCAAGTATCATAAAAGTGTAAAATAAATCACAAAAGTGCACACAGACCTTATGTGAGGTATTAAAGTTTTTAAAGATGCACTATGTACAGTAACTGCTCTGCTTGTCTCCATGAAGATATATTTGTTTAATGCCACACTGGGGAACATTCCATAGAAAGTGATACTAACTCTATAACATCCATTGTGATATTATCGAATGTTCAATATATCTCCCATCTCTGATCTATATATATACAGCATAAGTGACAGTAAGTCAAATGTTACTAAATGTTTCTTTTTCTAAAACATCTGTAAATTTGTCAAATTACATCAGTACTAAGCAGGCAGGGACATATCTACCCCACTGTCTTCTGTTTTTCATTATAGCTCACTGTAGTCACCTGGATAACAAAATAGATTGTACACTTCATCCTTTAATGCACAGAGCAATAGAATCGCGTCCACCTCTTAATCGCACTCTCCAGTGTGCAGATAGTACAACACCACATAAATATATTCAAAGTTGTGGTTTGCCGAAGGACCACATTTGAAGTCAGATCTCATCATCTTTATCCTGACTCCTCTGCTGGAGCTCATAAAAACACTATGAGCTTTCTCCGAGCCAGACATACCCACATTCAACGCTGCCACTCAACACTGCATGAGTGAAGTCCAACTGTAGCTACTTTGCCTGTGCGTGCTAAGAGGGGCTGCATGTGGCTTCTGCGAGCTTTAACCGCTCTCTCTCTTTAACACACATGCCGTTGTATCAGCTCAGCGACCACAGAGGAAGCAGTGCACTAGGGTTGTGTGTTTTTACCACCAACCACAAATTCTCTGACAGACCTACAGTGTCAATTTGACTACAGTTTTTATTTTGAAGAGAATAGACTAGGAGAAAACACATATAAACTGACCTGACTGAGTGCTGTTAGGAGCGGTGTTATTGTTACCTCCCATCCTGTGATGTGAGTAGCACTTCCTTACAGCCGTGCTCGGGCGGCATCATAATTTCTTTGTGGGTGACGATCACATGTTTGCAAAGGCTGATTCACTGTCTTCCTGTTTCTCGTGTAGATCCACCGAGACAGAGAGGCGACTCGTGGGCCATGCAGCGCTCTGCAGTCAGGTAAGACTAATAAGGCTTTGAATCATCATTATTGCACATTGATACTGGGAACTATGAGGTAATGCGTTAAGGTGGCCTAGTTTCAACTTGAGAGTCACTTTTTTATCATAATTTACATAATGCTGCTGCTGTTGGTGATAAAACCCAGACTGAGGAATATTGTTTTAGATAGTACTGAGAAGCTTCCTTTGAGTCTGAGATTGGAGGAAGGGGATTTTTCAGTCTATAAGTAAGACCGTTATTCAAGTTTGTGTGTTTAACCATGTACAGTTTTGTTTTGCTTCTAGCATTTGTAGTTATAGTCTATATGTGGATATTGTTCCTTCCTTTTTAAAGCTAGTGTAAACAAACATTTGTTGCTTTGCTGTTAACTCTCTTGGGAGTGTCACTATCTGGTGTGCTCTCTTTAGGCTATAGATATTGATTATAGGTCAAACTAAATGCATTATTTTGGAAATGTGTTGTCAGTTTAATTTTATGGTATAGTGTTTTGTAGTAAATGATACAGCCTTGCACTGAGCTTTCTGGCTATTATTATCGTTTAAATGTGTAACGATGTATGCATGATGTAATTAAAAAATGCATTCATGTTAAACCAGATGTGAGAAAAAAGGCTTATATTGTCTTGAAGCGATGGGGCAGTGATGGGAAGGTCAAATTTGCGCGTGTACAGTGTATGCTAGGCCTCTGTAAGAGTCAGTAGTCTTGAACCTGGCCCTAGCTCCTTCCTTCAGTTCAGTGTCAGATTGAGACTCCATGACACTTCCTTCATTAGTGTCTGTCTATCAAGCTGAAGGTAGATTGCTGCAAGAGGTTTGTGGGTGCCTCGGAAAGAGTCAATGCTTCCTTGAAAAGTGTCAGTTTAATTTACAGTGACATTCATGCCTCTGGTTTACGCTGCTGCCTGTAATGTTACATTTGTCATGCCTTGTTTAGCTCTGCTCATGCAACTAACCCTTATAGGAGGAGACTCTCAGGGTGTGCCGAGGCAAAATGATACAGTTTGAAAACATAGACATGTCAGCAGAGGTGGAAATTACATCTATTTAGTGAAAAGCATTCACTTCCATTTTTGGACGCGTGAGGTCATCATTTTGTCTTCGGTCTTATGGAGTAGCCTCAGTAAATCGTCAGTCTTCAAGAATGCTGTGAATTGCATATCAATTTAGAAAAATTTATAGACAAGTGGTGGGCGATACTGTTAAAAAATAATATCTTAATATTTACCTGCATTAAAGTCTTATCTTATCTTATTATCTCAATAGTCAGGCCATATTTTAACAATGCATCAGAAATGTGCTAAAATATATTTCATGTAATAGTTGTGGTTCAAGTCTAGCATGAAACATGAATGGGCCATACATTAACCAAGCCAGGGATTTTTAAATTGGCTGAATGTATGGGTTTTTTAGACAGGGGTTTTTAAATTGGGGGAATTTGGTGTACGCCTCCCCTTAGAGTAGGTAAAGACAGCCGAGACCCCCCTTCCCCAAAATCCCATCCGCCTGCCCTGCCCCACACAGGCCTTTGAAGTAAATGCATCTTTTGTGTTCCTGGCAAAGATGAGTTTCAGTAAGAACTGATAACATTTTTTTTTTTTTAATATTGCAGTTTCATATACTTTTTAAAGTGCATTCATAAATTATTTTTGCAACAGTAAACAATTTCCTTCACTTCAACTTCATGCAGGCCTAATTGAGGCTGCTTTTAACATCACTGAACATCAGTAGACCGATACAAATCAACAGAACATGCTTAATATTTGTAATCGGTGCCAAAACTACCACTGACAACACCTGATGGCTGAAATCATGTATAATACTTTTCTGTGACTGCAAATCATTACGCTTCCTCTCAAAAAACTCAACTGGCTTGTTCACTAAATTTGCGTGCTTTGCCTCAATGTGACGCTGAAGTTTTCATGGTCTCATGCTGTCTTTCACAAACACCTCTTTGCAGACCGCACACGGTGGCAGAGGTGCAGTCTCGGAACCCGACCAGGTGAAACCCAACTTTAAATGATCAGAATCATATTTCCTACGTTTTTTGTTGGGTCCTGTCTCCTCCTTGCTGCTGATTTCTGTTGAGATGGAATCAGAAAACGATGCATTTTACAGCTAATACACGCACGCACAATTACCAATATCTATACTGCTGCCGATGTGTAGAGATGTGGACCGTTAGTTTGTCGTGTGCTCTTTGGCGCCACCCAGGGGAGGCGGGCCTCACCTATTGAAAACTGCTGCATCATACCATTGTTTGAGAGATTACACTTCTTTCTTTCTCTCTGGTAATTTTAATAGTTTTAATTATGGACAACATATTCAATATTATAATTGCTCCTGCAGCCATCCAATATCCATTTTGCAATGTATCCTCATCTTTAAAAAAGATGCAAAAACTTTTCTCTAGTTGACAGAATTACATTTTTGTTTTTGCTTTTGCATTTTGGCTTGAAGTGGCCCAAGGGGCTGTAATCCCCAATCACTGCATAAGAAATCTGTGCCTTTAAAAATACTGAATGTGATAAGCCAACCTTATGCACATGGCTAGAATTTCCTCTGCCAGTGAATACGCAGACAAGGAGCCAGAAGTGGCAATAAAGCACCCAAATATGTCTTGTACTTAGGAAAAATATACAAGCTGTTGAGAGTGAGTGGTGATAAGATCTGCACTTAAAGAGAACGCTAAAGGTGGCCTCAAGTGGTGACTTATCTCCACTGGCAGTGTACTGGAAGATGCAGTGAACGCCATTGGGGAACACACAGTCCGACTGGCAATTTATCTTGTGGCTCATCCATTGTTCACACCTTAGATTTGTGTGGATTATATCTTCATTGTGCGTTTTGGCTGTCCTATACATCTTACAGCACATTTTTCCTGGTTCCTGGCCATGGTTCTCCTAGTGGGCAACGCTAGAGGCGCTGTGCCTTTTACTGTCGTGAAAAAGTGAAAAACAGAACTATTTTATTTTAAACAGATCACTGTGGTCCAAAGTTATTACTAACCTTATGAGTTTATAAGCAGAGTTTTCCTGTCGTGGTAAAGCTAACAACTACTAGCATGCTAACACGCACTTACTTATTATTGGACAATGAAACACAGACAGCATGCAGCAGACTGAAGAACTTAGACTATACATCCATAATAGGGCAAGACAAATTTTGCTCAACTACCTGAGAAAAAATCAGACACAAGATCTTTAAGAAACATAACTAACACAGAGTTCCATAGAACATACTATTTGCAGAACCTGACTTGTTATAACTTCCACTAGTCCGAAGTTCCTCTTTCAGTGAAACAATATAAAGAGCATATTTTCAAGAGTAAGGTTACAGATGACCACACTGATTAGCAGTGAAGAGTATTAAAAGTTAAGGGTGAAGACTGCAGAAAGAAAACAATGAATTTGTTCACTTTAGTTGATGGTTTTGATGGTTTTGTACACAGTTTCCTTTCTGGAATAGTTGTCTAAATCTCTTGCTAAATCTCTTGCTTTGTGGATTGATTTGCATATTAAGGGAGAAATAATTCAGTGATAATAATTCAAAACTTCAGATGCCCTTCGCCAGCCATCCATTGTTGTGAATGGATAGTCAGAAAATCATCTCTATACCTTATCTCAACTTTCATGTATAGTATTCTCATTCACTCCTGTAGACCCAAGTCCACACACAGGGACTTAAATCTCTACCACTGTTTTGTTATAAACCTGGATATTCCTGTATTGGGTTTGTCCTCCAGCCAGAGGGTAACCAGTTCAAACCATCCCAGACACCCACATTGACCACTCCATTTACAGCATGTGGCTGGTTATGGCAGGACAGGAGTTCGGCCAAAAACTTAACACAACTTTACATGGTTTCCTGTGGCAGCCTCTGATGAGAAAAGTGAGTGTAGCAACCTCTTATGAGAAAAGTGAGTGAGCCAAGAAAGAAATTAAAATTGCATAATGAATATTAACACATATCCCATGCTGTCTTTCTAACTTAACCTTTTAGAAATGTGGCACCTATAGTTAACAGTGAAGTCAATTTAAATACACGCTTATTCATATTCAGGCCACAGAAGCAGACAGCCACCCACTAACTCATCAGGACTTTACAGCTGTTACCGCGCTCTCTCTCTCCGCATGGGTATAGCATATGTGTATGTGTGGCTCTGTTTAAAGATACTGGGAGACAGCTGTCAAAGCTCACAGGCTCTTGCTAGTTTTGGGCAACAGGTGTGAGGGGGCAGGATCTCTCAGATCTGTCACCAATCTTAAGCCAGTCTTTCACATCCAGTAGGCGCCTGTACTGCCTTTAGAGTGTAAGTATGTGGAATAATGGTTATAATGCATCAACGTTCGGCTTACCCAGACACCCTGGTAAATGATGTCCCCAGTCCTGGGGTCAAAGGTCAGTCTTTTGTTTTCATCTTGTCTTGTTTTCCACAGTACAGATTTTGTGGAAAATTACTATTTTTACTGTGCAAGCATTTTACATGCAAGCATTTTAAAAGGTTTGTAGTGGTTCAAGGTTATTCCTCTGTTACCGTATCCATTCCAAGCATTTTAAGTACTCAATGCAAAGAGTTTATAAGTGCTTTTCGCAACTTTCAGAGGCCAGAGTGAAGTTTGCTGTCACACTAAAGCTAACAATGCAACAACACACGTTTCCTTTAACAATAATATGACACATTTCCTTTAACACTTAACACAGAATTAGATATAGACAGCACGCAGCTGACATGTTTTGCTCAAATACATGGGAGTACAGGGCCTTTAAGTCTCACATAAAGATATTTTTGAGATTTATACTTATACTTCTTTAAGGTTAGCTTACGTATGGAATCCTGTACAAAGAAAAAACACAAATGGTTTATTGTCATATAGAGACCTAGATGGTTTTGAAGTGTGCTTGGCGTTTCTGTTGCATGGTCTGTGTAACTGCTGTGTCACTTGTAGTCACTTCCTCTAAGCCATGTTCCATTTGACCTCTTGGAGTTAAGAGTCATGCCCTGCCACTCCAAACAACCATCAGTATGCACTTCTAAGGCTTGTGTGAGTGGTCAATAGCTGCCTGCCAGACACTCCAGTGCTACAAGCCTGTTTGCTCATGTGTTGTGTTGAGAACAAGCTCTAGCCGATTGACTTGCCACTCCCTGAATACTCCCAAAGCAGCTGACAGGAGCTTTAGGTCTGATTAAAGGTGCACTTTGTCAGTTTTTGGGTGGAGGGTCTGTTTTTGTCTCCATGACGATGTTATCACTTTGCCTGGACCTGTGCCTGTTTTTTCTCCATGTGTTCTCCAATTTGCCTTGTCCCAGTACAGATATTGTATATTGTATAAGCAGCAGGTAAAAGTCAGTAAGTAAAAGAGAAGTCAGCTGTGTGCTGTCTGCATCTCATTAGTCTGATTATCAGGAAGTGTGCGTTAACATGTTAGTTGTTGTTAGCTTTACTGTCTCAGCAAAACTCTGCTCTGGTTTCTGCGAGTTATATGCCTAAACTGAATAATTAGGATGCTCATAATGCATAAGGTAAGTGAGGACTAACTTTGCCCCACTGCAAACTATTTAAGCAACAGATAGAGGAAATAGAGGTATCTCCATAGAGACAAGTAAGGTGCACCAAAAGCCGAGTTACAGCTCAGATCTGTGGAGTAGGGACCCCAGTCACAGTAAGAATCAATGTTTTGCATGTATTTTTTAGCAATATAATCACAATTGCACGATAGATTCATATTGGGAAATATGTCAAACAAAGCAATATTTTCATGGCAGACCCTCCACCGATAAAGTTACATAGTTCACCTTTAGGTCTGATAAGTCTATAGAACCACAATTTTTTTCTATAACATAATTTTGGATGGCCAGACATAGACAGCATGCACACCCACAAAACATTTCCTCTTGTTGACATAATTGCTGAGAACAGTCTTGGGGGAAAAACACTGACTTCCTCTTTTTGGCTAAAATAGACACCAGAAAAGATGCATAATAACAACCTTGGTAAATGATGTCATAGTTATTCTTGGCACAGTGTTTAAGACCCCTGTACTTCATCAGAGTCCAGGCCCGCTGTTCAGGCTGGGCCTGAAATGTTATCAGTGCATTGGAATGTAGAATGCCATATTAGATATAACTAGAATGCAATGATTGTATAGGCCTTCCACAATATAATTTTTAAAGTGCGATATTTTACGATATAACATTAGAATACATGATAATATTGAAGACAACCTGAAGCATGATAATCCCTGAAAATTGTATAGTTGATCTAGCAATTATTTTTGTACATTCCTTTGACACAACAGCAAAGAAGACTGTAATACCCTGTTGCATTTTTGCTTTTTTTATTGCACCATTTACTTTTTATTCTACATACATAGGCATTAACATGTGACTGCAGATAAACAATAAACTGGGTATGAATCAGAAATTCTTGGAGTCACTTGTGGGTAATTGAGCATCTGAATGTTAAGTTTGGAAATCCAAGTCAAAGGAAATGCTGTAAGAAATGTCACCCCTAATTGGCCCCATAGTGCATAAAGGTACATGCAAAAACACACAAGCAGCCATTGTTTACCCTTGCCACCCAGCACAAACAGCTTTGGCCAGGACAGTCCTCTATTGATCTGCTCGGCTTTCACACCTTCTCACATGTCTGTTCTCACAAGTTCTTAGTCTAAACAGAAAGCTCTGTGTTTAAGCAGAGAAACTACTGAAACCTATATACATTGGTTGGGTATTTTGTATTACTTTTTTTTTTTTTTTAATTGGGATTGATGTGTGTTCTTCTGTCTTTCAGAATCTCCCCAGACTTTTATGCTACCAAACAGGTCCAACAGTGCTACGAGCTGCCCGTCCACAAATCACAGAGACTCTGGCAGCGATTTAGAGAGCTTCATCACTGCAGAGTCTGGATATGATGGCCTCCTCAGAAAGGTCAGATGATTGTACATACATGTGTTTGGCCCCAAGTGAAAGTAAAGAGTTTTTGTCAATCTGTATACTCTCGTGTCAGCCCCACAAACAACTACAAACTTATAATCATCTTTTAGTGCTAATGGGAAAAGGTGAAAGAAGGTGAATGTTTCTAAGAATAAATAATACAGCAGTTCAGTCAATACAAGACGCAGTCCAAAGGCTAATTTTCCAATTTATTCCTATACTTTTCTGGCTGCCATCCATAAATCTACATTCTGAAGCGAGAAACTAGTTTTGCAGCCCGTCTTTTGGGATTATGTACTGTATATGCAATCACAATTTTGACAGTCAAACCCGGCGTTTTATTTATCTGCACCCTGAGGCTCAAATGGCTTTTACAAAGCGTAATTTTAAGCCAGCGGCTGCAGACAGCTGCTGGGCAAGTGTATGTTTTACTCCCTGCTCCTGTAAACAAGGGCCATTGTAATTCATGTATAGTGCATGTACAATATGTATATGATATGTGAAATATGTATGTTATAATATAAGGGGCAGGGGTGGGCAGATTATGGGCAATGGTTTATACATATATAATATAAAGTGCATGTGCATGGCAATGATTGTGAGAATAATTGAATGATCATATATCACTAATAACAATGACTAATATCAGTAATACTACCTAAAATACAATTATATATACTGTATATTTCTCCTGTACAAGATCCCGTCACAGTCCATGGTGTGTAGTTCTCAGCTCATGTGCTCTGTTCACACACATGAACCCAGCTCTGGGTCTCCCACAGGAAGTGCTGACTGCAGTATGAAGCCGATCTTTCATTCACATCCTCAAACAGAAGCAGCTCTATCTGCAGCGCTCACTGCAGCTGCTAGCACAATAGAGCCAGTTAAATGTCTCACCTACAAATTGGCTTTAAATGAACTACTTTCAAAGCACATGCAGGGGCATTTTCCCACATGACCAGGCAATAAAATAACTCCTAAGGACATATTACCTTTGGTGATTGCAAATTGCCCCTGCTATCCTTTTCCACTTACTTAGTACTATATTGAGAGCTCTCATTTATTCAATGGCATATTTATAACTTATGTTTGAATGCCCACAGAGCGATGAAGCTGTGACTGGAGGGGACAGTGCCAGTGAGGTGTCAGTCTCGTGCTCCTCCACAGACGACACTGCCAGCATTGGGCCGTCCAGCTCCAGCCCTGAGGGGAGCCAGGGTCTGGGCCGCTGCCACTGGAGCCCAGAGGAGAGGCTAAAAGCTGGGCCCAACACCCCTGACAGCACTGCAGGAGAGGCTGAAGAAGAGGCCAAAGACCGGGTGACAGAGGTGCTACGACGCTCCTGTCTGTTACGGAACAGCCGCCGCTCCATTTCACCTCTGCGCCGCCACAGCTGGGGCCCCGGCAAAAACTGCACTGGAGACGTGGAGATGAACCGCAGGTGAGTGCACAAATACATTTTGATCTGTCTAATGTGTAGGAACAGTAGCATTAACTATAGCATCTAAGGGGTTATTTGGCAGATGTCAGCTGCCTTAATGTGTACAGTCCTGGTGCATGTTGATGTCACTCCCTGTGTGTGTGTTCATATGTATTCTCCAGTATTGAACAGCTGTCATCTGTTTGGTCTCAGAGGGAGCTGAGCAGCCACAGATGAGCACATACATACATGAGTTTAGCATACATGTCATCTGTTTACACATACACACCACTTACCAGTTCTTTATTTGGCCATTTTAAAGGGATATGCCACCCCCAGGTCAAATTTGGGCATCTCCCCACAGTCCAGAGACTAAAACAAGTGATGAAAAGCGTTTTCCTGGTCACCCAGCCATTGTCCGAGTCTGTTAGCACTGACTGCCGCGCGAGCTGCTGCTCCTCCACGTTAGACTGGAGGCAATGGCACCAGAGAAAGATTTCGGCCAAAAGGAATTAATTTGCTCGATGCTTTTCCCAATTACTTTCTGTGTAGTGCGCATTCATATCGAGTGCAAATAAATGTGCAAATCAACACGGAGAACTTGCCTTGGTCATTTTGGGTGGGAACTATTTTTCAGTGCGGAAAAAGACAGACGAAGCACGCACCACGCGGACAGGGGAATCGCTGTTTACGCACCAGGAAGGGAGTTCCCCCGTTACGCTGGTGCTTTGTGCTTCGGCTTTATTTTTCCGCACTGAAAAATAGTTCCCACCCAAAATGACCAAGTCAAGCTCTCCGTGTTGATTTGCACATTTATTTGCACTCGATATGAATGCGCGCTACACAGAAAGTAATTGGGAAAAGCATCGAGCAAATTAATTCCTTTTGGCCGAAATCTTTCTCTGGCGCCGTTAGACTCCAGTCTAACGCGGAGGAGCAGCAGCTCGCGCAGCGGTCAGTGCTGACAGACTCGGACAATGGCTGGGTGGCCAGGAAAACACTTTTCATCACTTGTTTTAGTCTCTGGACTGTGGGGAGATGCCCAAATTTGACCTGGGGGTGGCATATCCCTTTAACCAAAGCAGTGCGTTTTTTTATTTGTTACGAGCTTTTGTTTACAGAGAACATATAGCACTTGAGAAAGTCAAAGAAGCTAATAATTAGCCGATCTAAATAAAAACTGAATACAGTATTCAATATACAATATCACCTTTTGATGCACTGCTGAACAAGAGACCCTTTATCACAATGCTATGTCATTCATCCCCAAGGCACAGATGCTAATGTCTGTTAGAGTGCATATCCCATCCACTGGAAAGATTAACATGTTAACATTCATTAACATGAAATAACAATTCCTTTCATTACTCCAAGTGACCCACTTCCTGTCTCTTTCTCATTCATCATCTACAATGCTTTGCGTAGGTCTGGTCAACAGAAGACCATATTTTACAGGAGGTGTTCATAAGCTGTGTCCATTTCTTTGTGTTGTATAGTTTACAAATAAGATAAGATAAGACTTTATTGATCTCACACAGGAGAAATTTACTTGCCACAGTAGCTCCAGGACATTTGGACAAGAAAAGAAAGTGCATGCAGGCAGGAATGGGATAAAGTAAGTAATAATAAAAATAGTAATAATAATAATAGTAACAACAAGCATCAACATGGAAATAATAGTAAGGGTGAAATGTCTTTCACCCAATGCCCCAAAACACAATATTAATTTACAGTTGAGCTAGGATCCAGTAGTCAGCTGTTGGGTTAGTGGACTAACTCTGTACCACTGTGCTCCTTGTCCTAAAAGTAAAGGTTTCCATTCAGAGTTAACTGTTTGACTTTATTGTCAGTAAACCTTAGTAATAAACATTATAGTAACCCAAACTGGGCATTGATAAACAGATTCATACTACTCTAACATAACAGTAATGTTTCTTCTCCTGCCGCTGCCTCACCCTGGGCTCTGCTCCGTCTTCACTTGTCACACCCCTCCTTGCCGTGTTAGTATGAGAGGCTGCCCTCCTGATGGCCCCTGCGGTGGCACTATGAAATTAGTTAGTCCCCTCAGGTACAGTGTGTTTGTGTGATTGTGTTTTGTTTTGCTCCAAGCACATGGCCTACTTTCAATAGGGGATATTTACATGCTGCTTGATTTGCATGATTATGTGTGTGCAAATCTTTTGCAATGCGGTCAGACAGCAGCAAAGAGCTGTGGCAGCTGTTATTCATGTTTCTTTGCTGTGGACCCTTGGGCTAGAATAAAATGTAATAACAGGTAAGGCTCACCTGACAGATATAGCCATCACATTCTTAGCCCTGAGGATGGGTCAGTGATAATCACCACCTCACCGTTCTCTTAGAGGAGCAAGGGTTACTGATGCTGGAATGTATTGGCCTGATGATTTGCTGGATAATAGAGTGCCATACAAAGCCAAGGGCTGGAGATAGGAAAGATATACGGCTGCAGCTTTAACTATCACCCGTGCTGTCCGGGAGCGGAGGGGCCACAGTCACGTAGCATAGCTCATTCTGAAATGTAGCTGTAGTTTTCCTCTCCATAATCATTGTATTGGATTTTTTAAGGCCTCTTATTCCCAGTCATAGATCGATGTAATTGGGTTTGTAAATCACATGTGTAGAGCTCTATGCTGATGCTGATGTTGGAAGTCATTTGCTGTTACTCCAGCTGTAAATCAGCAGCAGAGCCCAGTGATAACTCAGCTAGCTAAACAGTGCACAGGGCCAGCTCTGTGTGTGTGTTTGTGTGTGTGTGTGTTTGTGTTTGTGTGTGTATGTGCACGCACCAACAGGTATGTGGTGGAGTGTGGATCTGCTACTACCCTGAAAGAGGTGACAAATGGTGTGAGCTCACAGCGTCCCTGTGCCATCTCCTAACCACCAGGTCACTGTGTCTTCTGTTTGTTATACAGCTACAGCCTGGAGGGGCTGAGTGGAGTGCAGGGGGAACTGAGAGGTTCTTCCAGGCAGAGCCCACAGATCCTGGAACCTTCAGGTACCCATAATAACGACAGCGATGAACGGGGCTCGCTGATGTCACTGACCGAGGAGCCAGAGGAGAGGGTGCAGCTCCGTAGATTGGACAAAAAGGTAATTTAGGTGGTTTAAAGGAAAAGTAATGTTTTTTTTACAATCTGAGCCTTATTTCAGTAATAAAACAAGTTGTTTTACTCACCCATAGCACTTTGGTGTCATTTGGAGCAGTTTCGTAGAAGTTGTGTTGTAGCGGTATCCGTGAATGTGAGTGCTCGGGGCATAGCTTTGCGGTCTCCAATTAACACAAACTTAAGCACTTTTCAAATCAGAGAAGATCACTGTGTCAGCGTAGACTTTAAGTGGATTCCAAAGCGGCCTGAAACCCGATATCCAGCTATAGTTTCATTTGATGACGTCATCAGAAAGGACAGCGCGCATGCGTGAACTCAGCTGTTTAGAAGATAAACACCGCTGTCAGCTCTCGGGGTACAGTCCGTAAGAAGCTTAGAAGACGAAAACATCTCCGCTTGAGAAAATAGTGCGAACATGCATTTATCCCGGTTGCGAAAACAAAATGACATCTTGGACGAAGTTGAGCTTTCACAGGCTTCCTCATCAGAATCCTGACTTATTGAAAATGTGGCTACTTGCTTTGAGAATGGACCCAAACATGACAGGGAAAGCTGTAAGACGTCTGGACCCTCGTGTTTGCAGTACTCACAGTTAGTATTATCAAAATATGACTATACTGTATAGGCATAACAAACCAATTCAATGCAAACAAATAATTGTGTGTTGGCTCAACTGAAAGTTGCCTGTGTGGTCCAGCAGGCTTTGGCTGGCTCCTCCAATTCAACTTCGGAACATGAAAAAATGTTTTTATTACACCACGGTTCATCATGGCACGAATATCCTCCAGAGTTGACAGACACAGATTTCTGTTATCATCACCCATCTCCTGGCCGCAAATCCCACTCGACACAGCAAAGGCATTCTTCCTCTGTTGCCATTGACATACAATGTCCACATAAACACCACGAGGTACTGTCTCTTCGTAGACGGGCCGTCTCTTGCTGTTCTCTTGTGCGCTGCTCCTCAAGCTCTCTTCGCTTCCTTCTTTCTAATATCTCTTCCTCCGTAAACTCAAGCTCAAAAAGGTAGGGACGACCATCATACTCAAATAAGTCCTCTTCAGTCTCAAAGTCCGAATCTTCAGCCATGTCTCGCAACAGAAAAGTAACGTTCAGAGCGGTGTTAGCTTCTTTCGGACTAGCGGTGTTTACCTGCTAAACAGCTGAGTTCACGCATGCGGGCTGTCCTCTCTGATGACGTCATCAAATGAAACTATAGCTGGATATCGGGTTTCAGGCTGCTTTGGAATCCAATTAAAGTCTACGCTGACACAGTGATCTTCTGTGATTTGAAAAGTGCTAAAGTTTGTGTTATTTGGAGACCGCAAAGCTATGCCCCGAGCACTCACGTTCACGGATACCGCTACAACACAACTTCTACGAAACTGCTCCAAATGACACCAAAGTGCTATGGGTGAGAAAAACAACTTGTTTTATTACCGAAATAAGGCTCAGATTGTAAAAAAGCGTTACTTTTCCTTTAAATCACATACTAGCACGCTTCTATTTTAACATTCCAGCCTTGTCAACAGGTATTGCGTAATCTGAGAACAATTTGTAAACAAAAACATTGGGCTTTGGGCATAGGCATTGTACGACCTGATATAACTCTATTGTGAAGTGCTCTTTCTGTCTGTCACAGTCTGAAATTGAGTGTCTTGAGTGTTTTCAATTGAACGCGTGCCTCTTGACTTCACCTTGTCTGTTGTCTTGCAGAAGTCACAACGGTATCTGCCCATGCGTAACAGCTGTCCTCCCATGACCCTGCCACTTACCAAATCCGTATCAATGCTTGCCATCAGCAACCGTGACATTGATGGTAGGTGTACATTCAAACCAACTCAAATGGTCTAATCTATGTCACATATTTGTTAGAAAAGTAAAGTGAAGCTTCTTGCTCCAAATAATCACACAGTACAGAACCAGCAAAAATAACAGTTTTATGATTTTGTTTTTCCTTCAAATCTCCCATATTTCCCTCACCTCTTTGAAAACACTAAAGTTAGCGTTGTACTGAAAGATTTGTGTTGTTGTCCCCTCGCTGTTGCTGCCAGCAGTTGGGCGCCCGAGACGTAAGAGGCGGATCTCTTTCTCTTTTAGTCTTTCCCCCATCCTCACAAAATCTCAGCTTATTTATATGGAATCTTCATCTAGTGACGATGAACATGGCATCAGTAAGTACTAACTCCATGTAGGAGAAACAACAAGCTGTTAAACCCCACATTTCCCAGTTTTTGGCTATTCATGACTGTCGCTAGACTAGATGACCCAAATCCTTGACCCAGTCTCTTAGTATTGCATGTCTTACACCCAGAAATTCCCTTATAATAAGTGTGTCAATCAATGGCATGCAAAAATCCAACCCAAAACAGAATTGTGTAAATACCCTTGAGCATACCAATCCAACCTCATTGTGTTTTTTTACTTTTATAAGGACACCTACTATGCATAAATTACTTTTTAGCTCTTTAATCTAATATTGTTGTCCTCACAACAAATACAGATCTAGAGTTGCATTTTGCTTCATCCATGCTTGTTTCATTAATTCCTTAGTCCAAAGACATCTTCTCTGAGCATTCAGAAACATTGTTTGCCTTTAGCCCAAATTGTTGCATCAAGGGTAAAAATCCATACTTTGACTGTATGGATTTGGACTATAAACCCTAACTGGACTTGTACTATGATCAAATTGTGTTCATAATCATAACAGTAACTTTGGCTAATGGCTTTATTTGTTTGTTTTTTGCATTATTCATTCTCATTGCTGACAGCAGAGAGAACTCCAATGCCTAAATGCGTAATTGGAAACAAAAGCTGATAGTGTGTTTCACAAATGCAAACATCATAACTTAAAAAATGTGAAATACTAATCACAAGGTGAGAAAAGTATGGGAAGTAAAGCCACAAGAAAGCATAATACTTGCTCTTTAACACCACACTACTTTGTGGTTATTAACAAGCACATATATTCTACATTGTGTAGTCCTTGAACCTGCTTACACCTTTTTCTTTTATCTCAGGTTTACATAAAATCACAATGAGAAAAATATTACAGTGCACGAGAATGGAAAAGCTACTATCATTTCAAGAGATAGATGTATCCATAGACCTTCCACTTTTTCCCCTTTCTCTTATCTGTGAGATATTTTTAAGTTCACTGTGTCCTTGACTCTCTTGCTGCTAACCACAATGAGCTTTTAAACGTACTGTGTTGTTTTGAGTTTTGCTGGAATTACAGTAAGAAGCTTTTTCATAACAGTTTGGAATAAATAAATAAGATATCCATGGCTGGATATTAACTTATGTTTGCATAACAACACACATCAAGAATATTTAGACTTTACTTTTACTGTACTTCACATTTAATTGTTGACAAACATTTCAACAAAATCTTGGCGTATCTTGGGAATCTATTTAGCAGAAGCTACTCAATGACTTTGGCATCTATTTTATCTCTCTCTTCCAAAGTGGTTTTCCAAAAATAATTAAATGCTGTGCTCAAGAAACTAGTAGTTATTTTGTGCCATTAGTCTGTATCATTGCCCACATTTGCCTAATAATCCAATGCTATTTTGTCTGCAGCCATATTGAATATCTGTTTTATATCATCTGTTCATATTTTTCTCCAGGCATGCGGCCATTTTCGTGCACCGCAGGATCACTAGCCTACAGGTCAGTTCAACATCCCTATTTCTTTTCCTGAAAATAAAATCTCATTGTGCTGTAAATAGTGTCAAATAGGAAGAATGAATTGTGTGTTTTGCAGTATATCTGAGGAAGAGCCTGGCATGGAAGAAAAGAATTTGACAAAAGTCGGCCGGACCTTCAGCTACCTCAAAAGCAAAATGTACAAAAAGACCAGGGTATGTCATGAACGGTATTTCTTTCTCTTTTATGTTTTCATCGCCATATTAGATTTTCCATTTCAAACATTGATGTCATACTGGCTTCACATTTAAGTACAACCTCTGGGAACTGCAATGTGTCTTCTTCGGTTTGGCTTCAGATCAGCTCCCTGAAACAGAAATAGCAGCAAGTGCTATTTGATTCACTCAGTGTTCAATGTCCAGATTAACTTCCTTCATTCTTTATTCCCAGTTGGCTTGGTTTAAATCAAAATGTTCTCTGCTCTGTCCAAATGTACCAATATATGCACTACTGCCTAATATACACTGTAATTTTACATATTAGTTGCTAACTAAGCAGGAATTTGTATACTAGTCAGTTGCTATTCAGTTAGTACTTATAAAACACTTAAATTAATACTGCTCATTAATATTATAGTATACGCATGTATGTAAAACCCACAAATACTATTGCTAATAATGTTAATGAACACTACACTTTAAAGATATTGTGTCAGATTTTTACTTAAATGTGAAAAATGTAACTAGTTTATTTTAAATGGGTCCTAATTTAATCGTATGCAATCCTCACATCTTAATTATTTCGATTATTCATCGTGATGGCGCCTTTTACTGTAAGTTTGCTATGAATACTGTGTGATCCCTAAATTTAAGCGTTTTCATACATATATACAGATACTATTTAGCTATAACATGGCAAAATATAATTGAAAATACAAATTCTTAAGTTTAAATCTGTTTCTTTAATTGTCAAACAGTGTTGCAAAGAGTTTGGCTTCCCCTAAAGAAATACCAATGGTTGAACAGGAAGTTGACACAGTTATAAAGTTTGTGTCTGTAGTGGTCGTAATCTCTTCTCTGACCTCAGGCACAGCTTTAAGACTGGAGCGAGGCACCAACCTGGGACTGTCCCTGATATCACCGAGCCATTTGACAAGTTTATTCCATACGCTTATAGTCACATTTATATTTTCTGTATTTTATTTAATAGTTCCCAAAATGTAGTGGCACTATCGCTAGAAATATGATGTAGTGGTGCTCTATTTTTTTGTAACCTTTCTAACTTTGTAACATTCTTGGCAAAGCAATATTTCCACAGATACAAGCAGATAGCGGACCTTCCGTCAGGGAAAAGTTACACCGTGCAACTTTTATAAGGAGTCACTGGATTTGTAGTCTTATTCCAATAAACAGATGAACTAAAGTTAATAAGCTGTATTCAAAAGTGAGAACTATACACGGCACAATGTTTCCAAAGAGGTACTACTACAGAAAGAGCGCCTTGTAGTGCCTTTAAAGGTCCCATGACATGGTACTTCTTGATGCTTTTATATGGCTCCTTAATGGTTCCCTAATACTGTAAATGAATCCTTCTTCAAAATCAACACTCACTGCATGAGATATGACTCTGACAGTCTTCATGAGGCTAGATATGTGTCTAAAATGCTTTATTCTGGGTGTTGCTGCTTCAATGCAAATGAAAAGGACAGAGAGATTGGCTAAGGAGCGGGGGGGCGGGTTTCCCCCGTTGGAAGCGCAGCTCTGCACCGCTGTCTGCTCGCTTCCGTGTTTAACACAGGAAGACAGATGGGAGACTTTGCAATGAAAAAAAGCATATTTACACAGAAAATAAAATTAAACCACTGGTATTTCAGAGGTCCAGAGGGTCGGGTAAGGGACTTGCGAGCCTAGAAACACTCGGACGTGCCTCCAGGCAAATAAAAAAACGCATTTCGCATTGTAGCGCATTCACAGTCCAAACTCTATGGGCGGGATATACAGGGACGCTGAGCGGAGACAGAGAGAGGGGCTGGAGCTGCATTTGCCGATCTGACGTCAAAAAGGTGTCTTGTCCGAACTCGCCCGTTTCAACACTGGTTTTGTGTAACGCAGAAAAGGACCGCAAATGCTCAGTTTAGACATTTCGCAACTT
This sequence comes from Paratrypauchen microcephalus, assembly GCA_036785185.1. Taxonomy (NCBI): domain Eukaryota; kingdom Metazoa; phylum Chordata; class Actinopteri; order Gobiiformes; family Gobiidae; genus Paratrypauchen; species Paratrypauchen microcephalus. The sequence continues at coordinate 5,778,464 of JAVJIX010000013.1, read as the reverse complement.
TTAGCCGGGGGGGCTAAACAGGGTAGGGGAGCTCACATTAACGTTCAAAAACCTCAGAAAGTGAAAATTTCATGCCATGGGACCTTTAAATTTGTAAAAAAAAAAAAAAAAAAAATTTAAACAAATGTGAAAAAGGCAATTTAGATTTACCGTTATAAGTTTCAAAACTACACCAAATTATTATAACAGGGCAAGTTGCTTAATTTGTATTCCACATCTGTATAATTGTCATACTGTACTCCAAGTATGCTGGCATAGCGATCATAGTCTTAAAATTGGATTGTTGCAACGTTTTGTCACATTGCCTATGTCCAACTTAAGACATAAATAGCAGAAATAACAGCTCTTGAAGCAAGCCAGTCACTTCCTCATCATAGCTTCCCAGATGGGGCCTGAGCAGTGGTAGTGACAGACTCTCAGTCTCTGCTGCCAGGGATGCTATACAGGAGATTCACAGGGGGCCATGGCTTTTCTCTCAGATGGAAGGGTTGGCTGGAGGTAAGTAGAAGAGAATAGTCTGTTCCCAGTCTGCTAAAGGACCCTGTCACAGCGTTGGATTCAGAGTGACTGCAGTTCCCTCTTGAGCTGATTTCCTTTTCCAGGGTAGTCGGGGTGTATTAGAGCACGCTTCGGCGGTATGTCTTGTAGATTAACTTTTGATTGTCACACAAGATTAACCTGCCATTGCCGGGAAATGTTAATGTGAATGCCAGAAGTTGGAAGTAAGCTACACAAGTGTTCAGAAAAGTGTGTGCTTTTATCTTAGTCACAAAAGGAAAGTGCAATGTGCTAAAGAGCATGATTTTAAGGAAAGCATGTAAATTTGATGTCTTTTTGGCCCTGCACTGACACATTGTTGTTGTAGGAAGTGAAAATGACTGCTTAGTGTTGTAATGTTTCTGTGGTGTAGTCAGCCTGAAGTTATGTTAAGTGACTGCACAAAATAAGCTCTAGTATGTCAGAGCTTTTGTGGCTAGCTCAAACCAAGAGGCTCAAAGTTGGTCATTAAAACTAGACTGGAAACTCCATTTTTCCATTGCAGTTGGGTTCGGGTGGAGACGCTGTGATGTCAAAGAGAATACAAAGGGTCTTTTCAGCATGACTTTATGGGAGTAAGGACAGACTATAGATATGGCCAACATCTGAAGATCTTTGTCAGGTTTAGCGATGCTACAGAAGGACTGCCTTGATGAAAAGGTTAAAATTGTATTTCCAGACTTACAGTCTCCAATAGAAAAAAAAATCTTTCTCTGATTAATTAGGCCTGGTTGAAAAAAACAGTGACGAAGAAGAAACTTTATTGATCTCACACAGGAGAAATTCTTCTCTGCATTTAACCCATCCTGTTATTAGGAGCAGTGGGCAGCACATTACTGCGCCTGGGGACCATCTCCATGATCTTCTTGCTTCAGTTTGGTCAGGACCTCAGCTGGAGGATTTTACCTATGGTGCATGTTTTGGGTTGGTGGGGGAAACCAGAGTGCCCGGAGGAAACCCACCCAGACACAGGGAGAATATGCAAACTCCACACAGAAAGGCCGGGGTGACTCAAATCTTACGGCCATACCAACGTGCCACACGGGTTCGAACCCAGAACCTTCTTGCTGTGAAGCGTGAGCGCTAGCCACTCAGCCACCATGCAGCCACAACTGATGTAAAGAATTAATGAATGTAAAAAAAACAAAAAAAACAAAACAATAATTGCTTATGGCCCAATTGTGCCGGCAGTTGTATTCGTTTTGACTTTATACTGCACCCATTACCCCAACTTTTTATGTATTTAGCAGACTATGTATGCCATCAAAAGACAAAGCAGTAAATACTGTCACAAAATAAGCATCTGAAATGGTCTTTTAATGAGCCAATTTGTTGTCAGCATAAATAATGCATCACTTAATATGCACACCCCATGCTGTGTGGCAGATCAGTGTAATAATGCTGCTCTGCTGGATTCAAATTGGGACTTAGAATATCTTTGGTCTCCAAAGTTTTTAGCCACCCATGCAGAACATATTAAAACATTTATTCTACAGTGTATATTGTGTATTGTGTAAATAGTGGCTGTAATTTGTCCTTTATTATATTTTGGTTGTGCAGGAAAAGGAGCGGGAGAAGAAGGAGAAGGAAGGCAAGGAAAAGGACAAGAAATCCACAAATGGTCATGTGTTCAACTCTGTGTGCTTGTCCCAGTTCAGCCAGTGCTCCCAGTGCAATAAGACGTTTACCAGCAAAGAGGCTTACCTCTGCGCTTGTAAGTTGCTTGGTCTCATCCTTATATGACATTGTACATTTCCTTTGTTTTGTGTATCATATAAATGAGTGACCTACTGGAGTGATCTCCCATGGCTAAATACTAATTAAAGCCTTTTATGTGCTGGGGTTCTTTCATAAAAAGGAAATTAATCTTAATTTGGAACACATAAACTCCACAAGAGCCATTTGATTCTTATATAAATGTGTGGATAGGCACCACATCATTATCTTACAGTACAAAACAATGTGGATTTAATATAGATCTATATACATGCAAAGACATTTTCATGGTTATTAGAACTAAAACATATTTATAATTTTATTTAACAATACATATACTGAATTGTAAAATTCCCAAATACAAAGGTGATAAAAGGAGAAATTCAATTTGTCAACTGGACCAGCACTAGAACCAGAGCTGACAAAGCCTCTCGGATGAGCGGCGAAACGTTTTCGACCAAACAAACTTTGTCCAGTTGACAAATTGAATTTCTCCTTTTATCATGGATTCTACCTGGACGACTGAGGGACTCTTCACGCAAATACAAAGGTGTTTAAATGACCCAAATGTTGTTTAAAAGTATACAATAAACATAGTGTACCAGACCTAAGTGATGTGAAGTGTATTTGAGTGTGGTTCTGTTGTGAGAAGAATGATTTAATGCTACATCTTGAGGTGAGAAGCAGTGTAACTGACTAAAGGGTCACCTCTGTCTGCCCCTCTCAGACTTTTGAACAAATTCACATTGTTTTCCACTGAAGCAGCAGCCGTACCCATAAAGAGGATGTAGTTTATTGCACAAGCATTTGGCGCGACACCAAAAACTGCCTCAAAAGGAGAAACCTGCTCTGAAATGGATCTCAGTTATTCTGCAGCTATAACAATCTGCCACTGTCTGGTCGATCAGAAGAATAGCTCTACCTGTTTTGCATGGTGAACACCGTCTGGCATTCACTTTGCACATCCTGTCTAAATTTGAACATAATAAATACCCTATACATTTAACTTTGTGTTAATATTCATACCATGTAGCCTATTTAAATGTGCAAGCTGCATATTGTATTCAACCTTTTTGTTTTCATGGAGACCAAACCAGACAAAGTTACAGGTCAGATCTGTGGAGAGGCAACTCACAGTCAGAATGCCTGGTTTCTAGGCATTTTTTGAGCTATAAAAACCACCTGTAATTTAATAAATGTAAGGTAGAGCTGTTTAATATTATACCGTGGGACATTCCAAGCAGAGCAATGGCGTATCCAAAGAACCAAGCAGGTGAAGGACCCACAACCAAAAAATGACATGTAGGCCTACACAAACTAATCTTATACTTTGAACACAATATTTAGTACAATAAACACTCGAGGACAGTTTTCATGAAAGGTGTTGGGTGAATTTCATTATGGAGATCCTTTATGATAACTTGTATTCCCCCAAGAGCCATGGAGATGTTTGTTTGATTGAAACTTTCCCATGCACTCGAGTGTTTATGTCAGCCTCTGGCCTGTGTGTCCAGCAGCAGTGTTACTGCTCGATTGCATCACATACCATGCCTGGGTCTGGCTTTCATTAGCGGGCTGGTGGAGCTTCCTGACTGGCAAAGAAAACTAGCCAGAGTTTTGAGTCAGAACTAACACCCCCATGGCAATCTCCAAAAGCTCACTCACTCTTTCTCTTGCTTTTCTTTCCAGACTGTAATGCTTCCGTCCACAAAGGCTGCCGAGACAGCCTCCCAGTCTGTTCCAAGGTGAAAATGAAGGTATCACTTACAGTTATCATAACCAACCATTGTAATAATTCTTTTATTTATTTATAGATTTTTATCTTGTACACTTAACTTGTACATCTGTGTTTGTTTTTTTTCTGCTTAGTTACCCAAACAGCAATTAACATTACCAGATTCAAGCTCATTTCCTACAGTCACCATGAGAAACAAAAGTAAGTACCATGGCAGTATTATAATTAATTTGACATCTGGTAGTAGATACTTCAGTATTTTTATGATCAAAGGAGAAGTTAAATTTGTCAACTGGACAAAGTTTGTTTGGTTGAAAACGTTTCGCCGCTCATCCGAGAGGCTTCGTCAGCTCTGGTTATTGTACTGGTTAGACCCTGCTTATATCTAGCTGCCGGGAGGCGCGTCCTACAATGACAAAAGCTCTGAAAACGATCCCCCCTAATCTGTCTCTTTGTTTTTCAAATTACTCTGACAGCTGGTTTCGACCCCCTATTCAACGTCTAACGACCCTCTCCACCCCTCTGCCCTGGCTCTGTTTGACTGGTCTAAGAATCGCATTATAAATGGGAGACAAGTTATGTCTCACTCCCCCATTTCTGTTTAATGACGGATTCTCTTTTTTGACAAAAATAGCCTCTTTAACTCCTCTCTCAAACCAGTTCTTTTCCCTGGCTCTTCAGTATTTTTAATGACATCCTAATGAAATATGTAAATTACATATTCTTTTAAAGGTAATACAGATAAAGAAAAAGATTATATTTTATTTATTGTGTTTCTGGCCTAGCTGGTGCTACAAGGGAACGTCCGTGGTCAGCCATCTTGTCACCTGAAGACCATTCCTCCCTGATGATCCCATCTCGGAGACAAACAACCCTTATGTTTCATGGAAATAACCTCTCTAAAAGTCTGTCTATAAGCAATATTGCTGGGTAAGTGTCCTGTTGGCCTTTATATACAAGTAAATCTTCTGGAGTATTTTATATTGTCACTTACCTCTTTCTGTACAGTCCTGTGTTTGATGAAATGCCTATACGGACCCTTCGCTACCTCTCTCAGTCCACTGACTCTCTGAACAGAACCAACCAAGTCACAGAGTCCATGGAGTCGCTCACAGATGAAGGTCAGCTCTCCAATGCACTTCACATAATGAAAACAAAATCTACTTTAATTAATTTGAGTCTGATTTTGAAACTGAGCTTGAACTGGCTCTCTAACCCCTGTGTTGTGGTGTAATGTTACGTACAGGCACAGAGATGATAGATGGGCAGCTGATGGGCGAGTTTGAGGCTGATGCCAAAGAGCTGGAGGCCGACTCATGGAGTTTAGGAGTGGACCAGCACTTTCTACAACAACTTGGCAAAGACCTGGTCAAACGACAAGACATCATTTATGGTACATACATAGGGCTGTCTAGAATGACTTAAACAATATAAAGACTTTTGTTTGTTTTGACTTTTTAAGTTGATATAAAATATATACATTTAATTGAGGGGCGACAGTTACTTCAGTTACATCTCCAAACCTAAAGGCTGGAGGATCAGTTCCCACTTGGACCAAACCCTGTTGTTGTGTCCTAGGAAAGACACTTCCTATACCTTGCCGAATATGAATGATGTGAGTGCATGAGTGATTGGTGGCGGTCGGAAGGGGTAATGGTGCAGGTTGGCAGCCTCACTCACAAGGGCAGCTGTGGCTACAATAATAATCTACTACCGCAGAGTTTGGACTGAAAGAATACTGAATACTACAGTGTAGAGAGGCTTCATCAAGCATATTTTAAGGGCAAGATTACATTACTATTACATATTTAATTTATTACATTTTCATTAAAATATATTGTCAGTTAAAAACACAGTATAAAAACACATGACATAACCAGATTTTGAACTCTTAAGTCATTGCATAAAAAGAGCTACGGTATATTGTACACAAAAAGCCTTTACCACAAATTGCTACTTCTTCCTTGTATCAAAATTATTTGCACATCACGATGATGTGAAATCTTAACATTTTACCATTTTCAATTTTCATTTTTTTCTAACTTTTGTACTGTAACTCCCAACTAATTCTGTGTTCAAATTTTACTTATCGACTTGCAGAGCTGATGCAGACAGAAATGCACCACATCCGCACACTGCGCATCCTGTCCGAAGTGTACAGTAAAGGCCTGCAGAAGGAGGTCCAATTGGAGGCTCACACACTGGACAGACTGTTCCCTGCTCTAGATGAACTATTGGAGTTACACACACAATACCTGCTACGACTACTGGAGAGGAAGAGGGGCTGTCAGCAGGAGGGAGGGGCCACAGATGGAGCAGTCATCATCCACAGTATAGGAGACATCGTACTGAGTCAGGTATGGAAATCATTCCATGAGAAAGTCTGTTTTTGTTTGGAGTTTGATTCAAATTGAAACTTTAGGTGTGTTAAATGCCCTGTTTATTTTGAACCATGAGTAGGCCTGCTGATATTGACTGATATTGACTTATCATCCATTTAATTATAGATGGAACAGTCTTTTCTTTGTACTACAAACATGCAGTAAGTCTGGGGTAGTAACAAGCAATTTTTGCTACTCGCTAAATGTGACTTATCCAACAAAACTGCTTTTAAAATGGAACTTAATGTTAAGGGGCAGTTTATTGTCCCCGTAGTGATATTTGTCTTTTGCATTTAGAAGAATAGAAGAACCCATTCTTTAATGTCATGGGGCTATCTTCCAAACACGCTAACTTAGTATGCACATGCCCTTTTTCATTCATACATTTCTGGACCTATTTTCTATAATATTATTTGTGCAATGAATTATTATAATGCAGCTGCTGAATCTTACATTTAGTCTGACAATTATTTTGTTCCAAGTTGAACATTTTCCTCTGACATTTGGCCTCTGGTGTGTATGCACTGGGTTTTCAAAATGGTGTGTATTTTAAAGTGTGTGAATGGGACATAATAATAACTGTGACCTGCATTGTTTGTAAATGTACAATATGTCCTGGTTTAGTTCTCAGGGCCCAATGGTGAGAGCATGAAAAGGGTCTATGGAAAATTTTGCAGCTGTCACAACGAAGCTGTCAATTTCTACAAAGATCTACTGACAAAAGACAAACGTTTCAAGACCTTTATCAAAGTAAGAACAAGTAATTTACAGTCTTCATCATTTTTCTTTTCACTATACATTCATGTTAGTGTTAAATTACAGTATACAGATATTATGGCGATGGATGCACATGTTTAACACAATATTGGATTTCTTTAGAAAGTAGTTTTAAGTGTGAATGAACTCTGTTGTTCTTACTGTTGTTGTGCTCTAACTACTTATTATTTCTTCCAGAAAAAGATGAGTAGCAGCATAGTGCGGAGGCTTGGTATCCCAGAATGCATCTTGCTGGTGACCCAGAGGATAACAAAGTACCCTGTTCTCATCCAGAGGTTGTTGCAGCACACTAAAGGTGAGAAGAGCACTGGAGTCTACTGGCTTTGTATTTACATCATATACAGACACTCAAGTTTCACAAAGTGAATCTCAACCAGCAAAACTTATTATATTTCCAACATTTTCTGTATAATTGCCATTGTAATAAATGTTCTGTAGTGGGCTTAAATGCGTCCTACATTTCTAACAATCAATTTCTCTACATCGTGAAGTTTGTTTTGTAATGAAAAACAAAATTCCTTTCTTATTAGTTCACTTCGTTCACAGTTGGTGGATTAATTACCCTCCCATCCCAGAGAAAGGAAATAAGACAAAATGAGAACAGTATAAATGATTAAAACGTAAAGATATCTGCCCCAACATATCCCTCTTGATGCGTAACCACATTTATTATATACTTCTGTGGATGTATTTCAGTAAATAACTGAAAAATTCAATACACTGTTGTGTGTGTTTACTTGTGGAGTGGGATATATTGGATTAATGGATTGTTGCTTGTTATGTAATAAATCAAATGTACCTGGAAAAGCTGATTTTCACAGAGTTTTATATCTGATTTGAAGCACTGCTTGTCATCTCAAGTGCGGTCTCTCTAATCCCTCCCCAAAGCCTGTTTACAGTAGTTGTATCTGGGACTGAGGAGCTCTAGACTTAATCTCAAAGGTGTTTTAAGAAGACACTCGCCTGCCAACTCAAGAAGAAATAACCGAGCTCAATCACTGCAAGAAAAAATGTTCTAGTAGTAAAGAACACGGCGGCCCAGCAGCCATGGGAGTAAGATTAGTCTATGGGGAAGAATATATGCATACTCCATCTGGCCATAATATAGAACGCATTTCCTGGGCCAAAACTACAGAAAGAAACCCTCTTAAACTTTTGTTCTGGTTATACAAGCAGGAGAGAACAGATGATAAATTGCTTGTGAATGGGTATGTGAATGGGAAAACACTATTACCTTAAGTCTTCTTTTTAACAGTGGCGTCTAGCTGCTAAAATTGGATATAACAAGGGAGGAATTATCAAACCACTCAAAACTATTTTAACCTCTTCTGATTATTTGCAAGTATTTTGGTTTTGTGTTGATCTGTCGTAGAAAACTCTGGTTTTATAGCAGCCTGTGTGTAATTAAAGCTTTTAAAAATACTCTTAGGAGGTGGTCTCTACAAAATGGAAATGCAGGCAAATTAAAACCACATTGGAATCTCTTTGCACCACCTGCTCTGCATAAACACCTCTCTAACTGTGCTACTCTGAAATGCTTAAATATGGTTGCTTAATCTGAAGCCATATTTGACACCTGGGAACATTGAGGAAATGTCAGAGATGGAAAATGAATCAAGAAACCTTTTGTACAGTTTGATTTTGATGACAGAAGCATAAGTCAAAGCACTGAAGTTGAACAAAAATAATATTGTAGTGCCATTAATAAAAAGAAAGAATGTGTTATCCAAATATAATTATAATATTGTTAAAATACCTTTAATTTGCATAATATTTTCATTGATATACATTTTATGTTGTTAAAATTAAATGTTCTATTGACTGAAAATGTTGCTTTCATCAATTTCAATCAATTTCAGATATTGTTAATATCTAACACCCAATATTAAAAACAATGTAAATGCAAAGGCAGTATTATTATTTTTATCGGTTTTGTCAGAGGGCAGCGAGGAATACGAGGATCTGACTGAAGCTCTTCGGTTGGTGAAAGAGGTGATTGCGGCTGTGGATGAGAAGGTGAACGAGCACGAAAAGAGGCAGCGGCTCAAAGACTTCCACAGCCGCATGGACACCAAGTCCATCATGATGATGAAGAGTGGGCAGATCTTTGCTAGAGAGGATCTCCTGAGGAGGAGGCTGATTCACGATGGACCTCTGCAGCTCAAAAACAGTCAAGGGAGACTGAAAGGTTAGTACACTACTGCACTTAAGCAAATCTCAGCCATAAATATTCTATTACAACTTGTGTTCTTTTTTCCCCCCAGAAGTCCATGCTTTACTTTTATCTGATGTCTTCGTCTTCCTACAAGAAAAGGACCAGAAATATGTCTTTGCCATGCTGGTACAACACACCTCTTTACAGCGACTTTACACTCCCACTGCCCTCTCTATTCTAAGAGATACATTTGAAGTAATGCCAGTAGTGATGGTGTTATGTTTTCCTATCCCAATGATTGTGTTGTTAGCATTAGCACACTTGGTGCTACCTGCACCCAATAAAGCTGCTCTGGACTTGAGCACATCCTCTTGATGTGATTCATAATACGTTTTTCACATTCTTTGCATGCAATGTTTCCATAAGTGTACAGAAACTGATGCATACAGTTAAGCTTTTGAAAATATTAACTGAACTAGTTTTCAGATAATTTTTCAACATCTGTTCAAATACATTTTAATACCGTCACTTTGTTAACATTCACTTTACAGAACTGTTGAATGTGACTATTTCTAGTGTAATCTAGTTCTATTTTTGAGAAACCTCTAGTCACATTGTTTCAATTTGAAACCCTCATTGACAAGTTCATATATTACATAAGCTTAACACTAATTTGAGGGGGAAAAAAAACAAACAAATGTCAATATTCTGTTCCTTCCATTGCTCTTCCAAGTGTGAGCAATCTGCCCTTCTTGCATTCACTCCTCCCCTGTATCCCCTTGGCCCTCCCCCTATCATCTGTTTTTCTTTTTTCATTGTCCCCACTGTATCCTGCCTGTCGCCTGTAACAAAGTCTCCCTCTGTAGGACCAGCGCTCCACAGTCATCTCCCTCCAGAAGCTGATTGTCAGGGAGGTGGCCAACGAAGAGCGCGGCCTCTTCCTCATCACCGCGGGCATCGAGAAGCCGGAGATGATGGAGGTGCTGGCCAGCTCCAAGGATGAACGCAACAGCTGGATACAGAAGATACAGGAGGCTATGCATTCCATGTAAGTTAAAACTTTTTGTAAATTGTATGGTGAATATTTGGTTGGGCTGTCAGGCTGTACAATAATCAAACCTAAAGTAAGAGAGAAAGAGAGAGAGTTTATCTTCAGGAAATTGGTATTTAAAGACATTTTTATTTGGTCTCTTATAATACATATATATTGCATCAAAAAAAATGTGATTCAAGTCTATTTGTCATATTACCCATCCTATTTTTGAATATATCCTGTGTTCTACTGTTGATTAAGTATTGCCTTCTTCTTATGGTGTCCTACGTCAAATATTATTTCTTGACCAGTTTATCCTATACTCTTGATATATACAATTTTTCCAGATTCGTAATTGTATCTAGGTTAGTTAGCTTGGTTGTAACCCAGGAGTTAGGCCCTTTCCTGGTTTGTAGATGGTAATGTACGGTAAGCTGTGACTGAGCACTGTGCTGTCAGGAGGATTAGCACTCCTGTACCTGGGGATAGGATGTACTCAGGGACAGTCTGATGCTGGATCGGCTTCAAGGGCAGTGCTCTACAAGCAGGGGATTATTCCTCTGCAGCCAGCGGGGAGGAGACAGATTTAGGGGTGCAGCTCATGCTTGTCTCTGGCTTCTGACAAAACAAAATTGAGATCAAGCTATGGCCAGGCTGGAGGAAGATGTAAACAAAACACAAGTCTGCAGCCTCTCTGTCTGTTCTTCCATAAACTTTGTATATATGTTCACCTCTAAACATAAGTCTTAGGTTCTTAAAGCAGTGCAATCAGTAAAATGTTACATGGCTCTGTAAAAAGTCTATTTTTCACCCAGGGACAAAGATGAGGATGAAGGAATTCCTAGTGAGACAGAAGATGACAAGAGACAATTGGAGACCAAAGCTCGTGAGATGAGAGGTCTGGAACCGTCTACCTTGTTTTTGATCGAACAATAAAACTAAAATTTTGATGTGTAATTGGTATTTTATTCATTGATTTTCCATACAAACTGCCCTTCTCAGATCTGCTGAGGCAGAAGGACACAGAGATCTTGTCTCTGCTGGAGCAGAAGGTGCGCCTCTTCAGGGGCATGTGGGAGGGTCTGAGCTCTGCAGAGGAGAGCAGTCAGCAGGTGGGGCCTTTCTTCAGGTCAGACAGCAGCCAGGAGCTACCCCGGGGGACAACCATCATGAAGGATGCACTTCTGGAAGGTAACTTTATCTAGCCCCCAAAGCCCATTTGTCTTTTGTATACTGCCAAAGTATTGTACCACACATTTTAATAGTAGAAAATGTTTTTGTAATATTTTCCTGATTATATTTGTCAAAAACAAGTTGTAGGCGTAGTGCGTATTGTAGTTTCCACTGCAGCATCTACAGCCTGCAGCAGTAATTGTTCTTACTTTATGGGAAATGGCAGAAGTAATTCTATTTCTCATTGACTTCAGATTCACCTGACTGACCAGCTTTTGTTTTAATCAAAATGTCATCATGGTCTGTTTTGCCTACAACATAGGCATATTTACATTACTGAGTTATTAAAGTATTTAGTAAAATAAAGTCTTTTCAATGGTTGCTTGGCAACAGGATCCCATGGAAGACTGAAGGCAGAGGTGCCTGGGAGGATTCATGAGTGCTGGACTAAGCTCTAACACAGTTAGCCTGTTTAATTCATTTAGTGACCTGTGCATGTGTGTGTGGCAGTGGAGACATTACAAGCTCTGGTGAACGGCAGTCTGGGAGGGGCCATGGCCAGTATCCAGGAGGGAGAAGGAGTGGGCCCAGTGTGCTTGCCCCGCCGTGCCGAGACCTTTGGAGGCTTTGACAGTCATCAGATGCTCAGCAGTAAGAGTGAGTTCTCTGCATTCTTGTATTTATTGTGAAGTTACATTTTGGTTCTGCTTTCCTTTTGTGCTTAAATTTTCCACAAAAAACAATGGAAGAGCACCAACTCCACTGGATAAGTTAAACATACAGTTTATAGTACTGTATAGCATTGTCTGTTAAGCATTTACCACAAGAGAAAAGCTGATGCTTCCTGGGGGAGACTTGGCCTTGGGCATCATGTCTGAACTAATTTCCTGGTAGAACAGTGTCATGACAGCTGCCAATCATTCTTCTACCCAGTATTCAACTCAAATAACTATATTCGTCTAACATGTTGTGCAAAAATCAGTTATTGTGAATCATTGCCCCAATTTTGTTTCATTCTTTAATGTCCAGAATTCAGTTGAACAAATAAAATTATAATCTTTTTTAAAATTGTTTATCCATATCAGATGGAGACAAAGATGAAAGCCTGGAGGCAGCAGGAGATCTTCGCAGGACAGAATCTGACAGTGTTCTCAAGAAGGTTGGTATTTTTGCTGGCCATTATTATTCATCCTAAACTACCTCATTCTCATATCCATCTGACACAGTGACAAAGTGGTTCACCTCAAAGCTCCTGCATTGATTTCAGGTGATAGCCATTGTGCATTCAGGGGATTTTTGTGTGAAACTGCCTTGTGGGTTTCCGCTGGGTGCTCCAGTTTCCCTGATCACATTCACAAAGGGTCATTCTTCAACTAAGTGCTCCACACCCACATTTTGGCTAAAGATCTAGAGAATGGTCCCTCAAGCAATGCTATGCAGATCCTGCATCAATGAAGCATGATTCAAAGCCAGAAAGATAAAAAAAATAAAAATAAAAACAGACCTAGAGGGAGGCTGGGTCATTTGTTCTCAAATGTTGACAATAGAATGAATTTAGCCGCTTCTCTGACTCTACTGAATTAGCCTCTTGACACTTCCTGCCAGGCCCTGTCGCTAATAGCAACCATCAGTAGTAAAATTCAATAGAAAAATGGCTTGCCTGTAGTTGCACCCGCTATAGTCCTCCTAAATTGGATTTTAGCCCTTCTATTATCAGTTTTTAAAATATATAGGAAAAATGCAACTACCTTGGGGCAATGAGCCACAACTAAAAGTGCTAATAACTCAGAGATTAAATTCTGTTTTAGTGTGCTCAGTGTAATCGAGGTTATGCTATTTTGTATCATACGAAACAATAAAGCAGATTTTAGAGTGCATTTAGTCTAAAAGTCAAAGGTTAAGTTTCCTGTATGAGAAATTTATAATGCTTTAATATTCCTCCTGCTCTAAGCCGTGTTTATTATTATTATAACAGTTATGTAGCAGGTTTGTTAATAGTATATAAATACAATACAATTTAACATACTGTATAATTGTTTTTTTTTAGCAAACATAGATACACAATGCATTAATGTCTATGTGTTTGTGTGCAGGGAGGAAATGCTAACCTTCTGCTCATGCTGAAGAGAAACAGTGAGGTAATTCTGATATGTCTTTGTCTTCAGAATACTATCTTGTGGACTCATTTCCAGATCTCAATAGCCTCCTTAATCTAACATTTGTGTTTATTAAATAGCATACTGATCTGTTAAAAATAACTTATATTTGTTATACTGTATGTTATTTTCAGTGCTGCTGTTTTCTTTAATAGCAGTTCTACAAAATGATTGTCATAATTAAATTGTCTATTTCAAATATGCTCGTTGTCTTCTTCTTTTCAACAGCAGGTTCTCCGTAGTGTCTCCAATCTACATCTCCTGCTTAGCTCCCTACAGGTATAAGCAGTAGCTTTCAAGTTATATTTAATGGTTGATTCTATTTTGTCAGTCGAACATATTGTGTGAATATAAATATAAATGTGTGTGACAGGCAGTGGTGGTACAACAGGACAGTTTCATAGAGGACCAGCGGCAGGCCCTGAGTGAGCGCTCGTCCTCCTCTCTGTCTCTGTCTCGACCCTCCTCCAGACCCAGCTCTCTGATCGAGCAGGAAAAGCAGCGTACCCTGGAGAAGCAGAGGCAGGAGCTGGCCTCCCTGCAGAGACAACAGGCCGCACATGCAGACGAGAAGAGAAGGAAGGAGAGGGAATGGGAGCAGAGGGAGCAGCATCTCTCTGACAGGGAGGCCCTCATGCACGTTCAGGTAAACTGACCATCAATAATAAACATAATGCAGAGACGATGCAGTACTAGGCTGTGATCACTGGGCACTGAAATAACTAGATCTTGTATGGATTGATTCTTGAAGGAGGAGGAGATCCTACAGCAGCACAATAACCTGTTGCAGGAGAAGCAGGAGCTGCAGAACAGAAAAGAGGAGTACCAGAGGGACCTGGAGAGACTGCGAGACGCCCAGAGGAAACTAGAGAGAGACAGGGAGGCAGTGCAGAGACAGCTCCACAGGATGGATGAGTTGCGCCTGGCGGAGGTTAGCACAAGCACTACACAGAGCACTACAGCTGTGGTCCTGTTTAGACTTAGACTTAAACTAACTTTATTGATCCATAAGGGAAATTATCTGAGTTATTAGAGTAGCTCACACACCACAATATAATATGTAACAGAGTAAAAAAATAGCAAAAAAGATAGCAAGAGAGCGGTGTCAAATGAGACATAATTATAAAAATAAAAACAATAAATGTATGTGGACAAGTCAAAATAAAATAGAAAAATAAGTAATAAAATATAACATGCTCTATAGGTAAAATCCTCCAGCAGACCAAGCCTAAGCAATAAGATCATGGAGATGGGTCACCAGACGCCTGAAAGATGTGCTGCCCACTGCTCCTGAAGGATGGGTCAAATGCAGAGAAATAATTTCCCTACAGGGATAATAAAGGATAATAAAAAACAAATAAATAAAAATAAAAAAATAAAATCACAGCTATATATAGGAGACAAGAACGTACATGTGCTCTGTTTTTGCTTCAGTCACAGAGCTCTTAAAGACAAAAATAAAATAAGTTGAATAAATTTCAACTTGTAAACTGTGCTTCTGCGGCTTTAGGAGGTGTTCACGCTTGTACACACGCCACATCAAAACTGAAAATAAACTGATACTAACATCTGAACTAGATCAGGACAAAACTGAACTGGACCCAACCAGGGCAAGTGTGAATGCATCTTTAGAGGAAGGGTCACAGTTCCTTTTTACTCTTATTCAGGAATTAACTCACACATTAATTTATACAGAGCAGATGTAGCTAGCATTTGTGTAATTCCACTGTGTCATTCCAGAGGACTCCCTCTACAACTTCAGATGAATCACAGCTCCTTGGCAGCTCTCAGTCTTTGGAGCTGGACCCCCTGGATTTCAGCTCGGTGCCACGGCAGCAGCCCCAGAGGCAGAGCAAGTCTAAGGGGAAAGGACTCAACCCGTTCACCTCCTCGTCAATCTCAAGTTGTAAAAACAGTGACACTAACAACCAGCTTTCCAGAAGTCTGCTGCAGCTGACCAAGAGCAAGGGCAAAGAAGGCAAGGACAAGGACAAGAAGAAGAAGAAGAGCAAGGGGGCTCCATCAGCAGGTGAAATGTAGCTGCTTCTCATTTTGATTCCAGAATAAGTTTGATATAGTATTTACATCATTAAACAACGTAATGAATTTCACAATATAAAACTAACCACTTAATTTAGTCCACTATTCAATGACTATCAAGTGTGATGTAAATATGATGTGTCATGTAGAACTGTTTCTTTCTTACAGATGGTCAGCACCGACAGGAGGGGCTTCTGGATGGAGAGATTTTCTTTTGCTAAAGACTAAATCAAGAACATATGAGCGCCTTCAGGGGGAATGGGATTGAGAAACATTTGCAACATTAGGAGTTAAATTGCAGCACAATGCAATGCAAAGAACAAACTGAATTTTATTGTATTCTATGGGAATATTGTCTAAAATAACAATCTTTGGTTCTCTCCTCCACCCCATGTTTCTATTTTAGTAAGTGGAAGTTTACTTTCAATTATTTTTCACGATTCAGAATGGTCAAAATTTCTCTTTGGTGAAATCTACCCACCATGTGATATCAATATTAATGCACTTTGATTTTAAGTAAAACCTTACTTACACTCTTTAGGTATTTGTTTACAAATTAAGTCATTCACATTAAAAACCCTCCTCATTTTTCAAAGATTAAGTTACAAGGCTATGACTGAAACCCCAGATAAATCCTGTTTTGCAAGTCTGTTTTATCTGTTTTTATTACATTCTTTATCCTATTACTCCTTGCTTTCAGAAAATCGGCTTTTGTCTTCTATTTAAATCTGATTTGTAAGCTGAATAGAAACGTTCCATTCCAAAACCTTTCCTAACAACTTTAAATCATTATTCATGCTTCCTGACAAGTGTTTAATGTTTAAATTATGGATATATCATAGTGGACTGAAGCTCTACAGATGTGCATGTCGATTTTTCAGACTCAACAGCAATGAAAGGACTGAGACATATCTCTGGGTGTCTAATGGCTCCATTCAGATCCTTGAGCATGTTGTGGAGCCTCGGATGAGTATTAGCCTGATCCGCACTTTATCTGCCTGTCAGAGGGCTTTTATGTGGCTGTCATCTTTCATCTGAGTTGAGGCTTTGCTTCAGTTTTTAATTGCATGTAACAGCGCAGGTCGCATACTAATGCTGTCTCAGTCTTTTAAAAGTTCAACTGTTGTTTGCAGCCTCCATCTTTGATTTGTGGTAATAGGGTCTGTACATGCACAGTGAACATTTCATCAAACAGTGTTAATTAATGATAAAACCAAAGTTAGAGGAGATGAATATACAGCTCTGGAAAAAAAAAAAATAGACCACTGCAAAATTATCAGTTTTTCTGATTTTACTACTCATAGGCAGTGTTGTATAAAGTACTGGAAAATCAAACTCAAGTAAAAGTATAGGTACCCCTCCCAAAAATGACTTTGGTAAAAGTCGAAGTCACTGACTGAAATGTTACTTGAGTAAAAGTCTTAAAGTATCTGGAACTTCTTGTACTTAAGTATGACAAGTAATGTCAAAATAAATGTACTCAAGTAATGTAATTAAAAGTACAAGTAAAAGTATCAAGCAAAGGCAGTCTGAAGCTAACCCTCGCTTTGTTACTTAGATAGCACAAACACAGCGCTTGTTTAAATTTTTAAAAGTAGGCACATGTTAATGTTATTTTTTGTCCTTTTGAACTCGTGTGCCCTTTCTCATTCGTTACACTTAGCCTACAGCTATGCCTTCCCTTGAGCCGAAAAATCTAGGTAGCCTGTTAGCTCCAACATCGTCAAATACGCTTTGTGTAACCGAAACAATGTCACACAAAGTTAATTTCTACATGTTATGCTCAAGGTTTCACAACGGTGTCTAGAATGTCCATGCTATGGTTACTGAAATTGGAATATAGACGCTAACAATTTCATTCATCTAGAACTTACCTCGATGTGTTTCTTGAGGTTGGACGGGGAGTTTCAGTAAGATAGGATTTCCACGTTTCTTGGAAGGCACAAGAGGCACTTCATTCGACAGGACGAATACTTCATATCAGCGTAAGAGAACATTGTGTTTAAGTACGGCCAGGGATGCTCATCGTCAGGTCCCCCTTCATTTGTAGCCGACGTGGATGCTGTCTCCTATTCCATCAGAGATGTTGATTGATTAAACTAGCTGCACGAAACCGACAGGTGTAGGCTGATTGTCATGTGCAAGTAGCAAACAAGCCCAGGCACGTCCTGACTTCCTTCAGTCAGTAGTCAGTTTTTGTAACGAGTAACTAAATGGCACATTGAAAATGTATCGGAGTAAAAGTATGCAATTAAATTCGGAAATGTAGTGAAGTAAAAGTAAAAGTTATAATTTTTTTTTTAAACTCAAGTAAAGTACAAAGTCTCCCAAAATGTACTTAAGTACAGTAGTGAAGTATTATTACTTTGTTACTATACAACACTGCTCATAGGTATGTGTTTGGGCAAAAGGAACATTTTGGGGCAAAAGGAACATTTTTGTCTATAAATGACAACATTTGTCTATAAATGACAACATTTCACCCAAATTCCAATAAAAATATTATCATTTAGAGCATTTATTTGCAGAAAATGACAAATGGTGAAAATAACAAAAAAGATACATGTTTTCAGACTTCAAACAATGCAAAGAAACAAGATCAAAGTCATTTTAAAACAACACAATACTAATGTTTACACTTAAGAAGAGTTCAGAAATCAATATTTGGTGCAATAACCCTTATTTTTAATCACAGCTTTCATGCGTCTTGGCATGCAAGTCTTTCACATTGTTCTTGGGTGACTTTGTTCCACTCCTGGTGCAAGAACTGAAGTAGCTCAGCTTTGTGTTTGTGTTGAAATTCAACAAACGCTGGAATGGAATGGCTGTAATACATGTAGAGATGCTGATTTCAGGAAAAAATGCAGTGGTCTATTATTTTTTTTCCAGAGCTGTATATATGCTATTGTAAATTATTACCAATATTCCAAAATCCACAATATACACTGAAATATACATACAATTTACAAAACACTTGAATGGTAACTTCTGAAGCCACATTCCGCCTGCTGGTCGAGCGGCATACACAAAGCAGTGGACTACAGAGCAGCCTGACACTAAACCTCTCCTCTGTTCTTTTTAAGTGCAGTTTGTTAGCTTGCTGTCTTTGTGAAGAATTGTTCTTTTGGTCTTGGCTGGTTTATTACAGTGGTGTCTGCTAAGAGGCTTACAAGGCCAGCCAATTAGCTGCTCCATGTCTTCTGTTTATGGGTATTGCTGTAATCCTGTAAAAGAAACAAGTCAAATTTATTTTCTAAAACAATGTCTACTTGTGGCCAATACGCAGCACTGCACCTACACTGTAAACCCTAACAGTCAATGTAACTCATTAATATTAGCAATTCAGGACCCAAAACCTGATATTTGTCTGATTTTTAGCTGACCCAACGATAAGTTTTCTGACCAAAGCACAACGTTTGAGTCGTGGTGAAAATAATGTTTGATTAAACATTGCCTGGGTTATTAAAAAAACAATGAGCATCTGTCAAACGTGAGCCTTTCTCCCCGTGTCTGGGTGGGTTTCCTCTGAGCACCATAGGTAATCCTCCAGCTGTGGTCCTGGCCAAACCGAAGCAAGAAGATCATGGAGATGGTCCCCGGGCGCAGTAATGTGCTGCCCACTGCTCCTAATAACAGGATGGGTTAAATCAATAGTCACTTCTTCTTCTTGAATAAAGACTCTTAGTTTTAAAGTTAACTTTACTTAAAAAATACAGTTCATGTACTCAAAACTTTTGAGTTGTATTAACTTATCCGGGTTTACAGTGTACTCAACTTCCCTAAAAGTCTGAAAGAATTTAATTTGTTCTTTTTAAATATGTAATTCCTGTGGTGAGAAATTGTCATATTTTTCTCAGCAGGTCATTGCCGCTTTGCAGATAATGTGATGAGCGTGGGCCCTGCGCTCTGTGACATTTTTCCCACACTGCATTTGTAATTGACTGCGTGAAACAAATAAGTTGTCACAGTTGTAATTGGTTATTCAGTTGAAATCAGTCCAATATGTAAGGGCTCTGGGGGATGTCTATGTACGCGACAATCACCTATAGAATGGTCTCCCTCTCCCACGATGATAGCTCTGTCTGTGAGATGAGTGTGTCCATCTCCTCATAGCCTTAAATCAGGACCATAAAATGCACTAAAGCAGAACCCATCTTCTCCAAAGAGGGAAGACATTAGATTTTTTTTTTTTACCGCTGCGAAGAAAAGACGGAAACGTTTTTGTACCGTAGAAAGTGGTACATAAAACATTCCAAATCATCCTGTAAAAAGAGCAATGTGTATATACGATTCATGTACAAATCATATGTAAAAATGAATTTTGTCAGTGATTTATTTTGTAAGAATGTTTTATTTATGTTTTATCGTCATCTTCAGTGTGACGGACAATGTAAAAATGTTGCATATTTCTCATAATAAAACATGTCACAATTGATAATCCTATTGACTGCAGAGTTTTGTTTGAGGTAGTTTTGTTTTAAAGCTCCATGGAGATATGTTTTAAGCATAAACTGTAGAAGAAGAGGAGTGTGAGCATAGCGTTTGGCTCCAGTCAAATGAAGCTCACGTGGGCTGGCAGTCCGAATTTGGAGATGAGTTCCATATTAGGAATAGGAATTCCGTAAAGGACAAAACACTGAGATCAAATAAACAGATTATACGAACATTTTAAGACCAAAATGATGACGCTCACTGCAGTAGTTACAGAGAAAGAGGTGACAATTTTTCAGTGTGAAGTCATTTGGAGCCGTGAGTGCCCCATGCTCACTTCCTATTTGGAACATGGTGACTAGCAGGTTTGCTATATAGAGTTTGTGGTTTTAAGTCATTCTGTGAAATATAGCCAAAGTGCAATAAATATAACCATAATATTTTCTGGTAAATACTGCGGCTTTAAGCAGGTCAGTGTTACTGTGAAAAATTAAACACATTAACATTATGATCAATTTTATTTTATTTATTAATTTATTATTATTAGGCCCGAGTGCCAAGGGTGGTGTAGGGCCTATTGTGATTGGTCCACACGCTCTCCCCTTTCCAAACATAGTGGCACTCATGTCAGTGACTGGTGCCCGCTGACATGGCACGGTGACACCGCCCATGGCCGTGATAGCGGCCTAATTGTAATTGTTCACCCCAAAACATAGGGCGCACTTGACATAGTGCACAGAATTCAAGAACGCCGAAATAGTAATTTAGAAATACTCTGCAGTACAAGACCTGACCAGAAGTGATGCAATGAAACTGAGAAGAACTGTGTCTCCAGAGGATGAAGAACAATAGCTAAAGCTGATCAGAAGACCAATCAAAGTCCAGAAATGTGTCAATAAATGGAAGGTTGATTTGGAATTCTTATGTCATTTTACCAATCATACAACGTAAATATTTTTTGTACAATTTATTTAAAGGGGCATTATGGAAATTCCTTTAACTGGAAAGTTATACAGCATTTTACTAAACTCTATGTAATATTATAAGTTGGATGGATGTTTTTTAAGTGCTCAAAAACTCAAACAGAAAAACATGTTCTTACTGTGAAAAGTCTTCTCTTTCCACACAACAGACTTGCAACTTTCCTCTATAGAGATAGTTTGGTTTACTGCAATACGGTGGACCATTCTTATCAAAGCAATAACATCTCCATGGAGACAAATCAATGGCGCATCCTACTCCAGACATCCTTACATAGTGCACCTTTAAAGACAATAAAAGGGTAAATGCCCTATATGAATACAGTTCTATTTTTTATTAGAGTAATTATTAGATTAGATACCACTCAGAATCAGGAAAAGTTTTATTGTCAATAACAGTGAATAAAACTTACAAACTAGAAACTTACTTCAGCATTATGGTGACACATAAAACAATATAATAATAGCAAAAATAAAGTAGAAAGAGTAGGTTTAAGCTGTCAGAAAGTCCTCCAAAGCTTCTGATGACAGTTTGGCTACAGTTCCTCATAACTACACTGCAGCGTAGGCCTACCTCTTATATGAGCCGTGACAGTGCTCCCTCCTGTGGACAGTACCTGTACCGTGGACCAGAGGCCAGCGCACAGACTCCCCCACAGAGATAATGGTGGAGTTATATGGTGTCACATACTGAAAATGCTTAATTTACTGTAAACTGTGTAATCTGAGCAGGCTGTGAACTTGGGGTAAGTCTAGGCCCTTCATGCTTAGGCACACTAAAATTATTTTCAGCACCCCTAAAATTAAGAGGTCTTTGTTGTTGTTATTATTATTATTATTATTATTATTATTATTATTATTATTATTATTATTATTATTATTATTATTATTATTTTCCACAGGCATATGAAGCGCTAGCTTCTGCAAACAGACCACTGACAAACCAAAAAACAGGATTCATAGCGAGATCAACAGGCAATGTAAGAATGTCAAAACCATCTACTATGAATCACGTATCATACATTGGAAAATATAAGCTACATGGGCAATTTATAAGATATTAGGCCTGTTGTATAATATAAGTAAAGTTAAATGATGTGATGGTAATATATGTTTTTAATATAGTTTAATAAGATATCAAACCTACCTCTCTACTATGATTGACAGCATTAAAAAGCAAAGAAAATGACTAGTGCTGTCAGGTGATTAAAAATGTATCTAATTAATTACAGGATGTGTAATTAATTAATCTAATTAATCGCATTTTAAGAGTGAGAGAGTGTGATAGAGAGATTGAGAGAGAGGGAGAGATAGAGAGAGATCGTGAGTGAGTGAGTGAGCGAGCGATCGATCGAGCAAACGAATGAACAAACCCACTTTGTGATTGAGTTTGTCAGTTTTCAAGTGGTCGCGTTGCTCATTCGTTTCCCAAATTCTGTGAGCGCGGTTTGGTGCTTTGGTGAAGTGCGCACTATCACCGGTAAAGATGAAACTTGTCCGGACATGTTTATTGTTCAAATGGTCCGTCAGGCTGGTGATCGGAAAATTCTTTTTGACAAAAGCTCCAAGAACTATTGATAGTTATTTGTTCTTTTTATAAATAAACTTGCTGTTCAAAGGCCCGAGCAGCGATTTGCTCGCCACACGCCAAATTTAAAATGCGCACGCATTTAATTGCCGCTCATAATTCCAACCATTCCTTCTTCTGCTTTTCCTTTTCTGGGCGCAGCAGATCTGCTGCCCAGAACACAATGCACCAGCCCCCATGAATCCTCCCGCGGGTGGTGGGTCCATGGGAGGATGGCCCACGTCACAACAGGCCTTGATGCACTTCTGTCATGGGGGCTACCAGTGTCCACAGACACTGGGGCGAGGTGGGTTTAAGTGTCTTGCCCAAGAACACAACGGCAGCATTCATCTGTGGGAACTGGGATCACACACGGCCAACCGAACCGCCAACCGTTGGATCAGTAGACAAACGCTCTACCAACTGAACTACTGCCACCCCGCCACTCATAATTAATCCTTCAGACCAGCCTTTGGTAGGATTTCTTGATATCAGCCACTTCAGCTACTGTATGTTTCGGTGGTACGCCCCATGTAGGGGTTTGTCCTGCCATGATGGTCCCCCCAGCACCTCTTCCTCTGCACTCCACTGTCTGAGGCATTCCCTGAGCACATCATCTGTCGGGGCCTTGTCCTGGATGTACTTATGGATTTTGGATGTTTCATCCTGGACAGTGGTTCCCACACTCACTAGTCCTCGGCCTCCTTCCTTCCGGCTCATGTACAGTCTCATGGTGCTGGATTTGGGATGGAACCCTCCATGCATGGTCAGGAGCTTTCGTGTCTTAACGTCTGTAGTCTGTATCTCCTCCTTTGACCAGCTTATGATTCCTGCTGGGTATCTGATCACTGGCAGGGCATAGATGTTTATTGCCTGGGCCTTGTTCTTGCCATTGAGCTGGCTTCTTAGGACTTGTCTTACTTGTTGCAGGTATTTGGCCGGGTCGCTTTCCTTGTTGCCTCTTCAAGGTTGCCATTTGCTTGTGGGATACCAAGCAAATGGCTGTCCTCAATGTCTGCTATTGTTCCCTCTGGGAGTGAGACCCCCACTGTGTGAAGAAGAAGAAGTGAAGAAGTGACTTTATTGATCACACTGGAGAAATTCTTCTCTGCATTTAACCCAACCTGTTATTAGGAGCAGTGGGCAGCACATTATTGCGCCCGGGGACCATCTCCATGATCTTCTTACTTCGGTTTGGTCAGGACTTAAGCTGGAGGATTTTACCTATGGTGCATGTTTTGGGTTGTTGGGGGAAACCGAAGTGCCCGGAGGAAACCCACCCAGACACGGGGAGAACATGCAAACTCCACACAGAAAGGCTCGGGCGACCCAGGGATCGAACCCAGACCATGCATGCAAACTCCACACAGAACACACACACAGAAAGGCCTGGGCAACCCGGGGATCAAACCCGGAACCTTCTTGCTGTGAAGCGTGAGTGCTAGCCACTCAGCCACCGTGCCGCCGAAGCCACCGTGCCGCCGACTACCTTCCCTCTCTTTGTCACCATTCTACTACATTTCTCAAGCCCGAATGACATTCCAATTTTTTTTTCTTTCCTTTTTCTTTCCTCCACAACCTGCTGTCTCGACCCTCTCCCGTCTCCCCTCCTGAAAGCCTGCATCCCCACTCTCACCCCACTCATAAGCAACATCATAAATACCTCCCTCAGCTCTGGCACTGTCCCTCCTGCACTCAAACTAGCCACAATTACACCTCTTCTGAAAAAACCTGGCCTGGACCCTGACAACTTCAGACCCATCTCCAATCTTCCTCTCCTCTCCAAAATAGCAGAACATGTGGCCATACCTGCTTGTCAAAGCTTGATCCTGTCAGATCTCAGAAGCTAAGCAAGGCAGGGCCTGGTTAGTACATGGGAATTCCAGGTGCCACAATGGGGCGCCAGTTGCAAAAAAAAAACTGTTATTGTGTCCTTAGGCAAGACACTTCATCCACATTACCTAGTATTAAAGTGGAGTGAGTGTTGAAGGTGGTCGGAGGGGCCGATGGCGCAGATTGGCAGCCTTGCTTCCGTCAGTCTGCCCCAGGGCAGCTGTGGCTACAGAAAGTAGCTTACCACCAAGTGTGGAGTGAATGAACTGTAAAGCGCTTTGGGTGTCATGAAAGGTGCTATATAAATGCTATGAATATTATTATTATTATTATTATTATTAGTAGTAGTAGTAGTAGTAGTAGTAGTAGTAGTAGTAGTAGTAGCAGTAGTAGTAGTAGTAGTAGTAGTAGTAGTAGTAGTAGTATTATCATCATCACCCAACTCCAACAATACTTCCTCAACTTCAACTTCAGCTTTTCAAAACATTTCAATCTGGTTTCCGCCCCCATCACAGCACTGAAACAGCCCTCCTCAAAGTCACCAACGACCTCCTCCTTGCAGCAGACTCTGATTCCCTCTCCATTCTCCTCCTCCTCGACCTCAGCACAGCATTTGACACCATCTACCACGCCATCCTCCTTCACCGTCTACAGTACATTGCACTCTCCTGGTTCTCCTCCTACTTCTCTGACTGTCACCACTACGTCTCCATAAATAACTCTAATCTCACTTCTCCCCTGTCAGAACTGGTGTTCTCTGAGGTTCGGTGTTCGGCTTCCTCCTCTTGATCATCTACATGCTCCCCCTCGGCCACATCATCCGTCACCATGGACTCCATTTCCACTGTTACGCTGATGACACTCAGGTTTACATTTCCACCAAATCCATCACCCCAGTCATCCTAAGCTTGGGGCTTTTTTTAGCCTTTATTGGTCTCACACACAATGACACACAGTGACACACGGGAGAAATTTGACTTCTGCATTTGACCCATCCTTTTTCAGGAGCAGTGAGCAGCCATCTTTTTCGGCGCCCGGGGGGCAGTACCGTGAAGGGTCTTGCCCAAGGACCCACACTGGTTAGCTCATTGCCCGGGGGGGGTTTGAACCTACAATCTCCAGGGGGAAAGTCCATGACTTACCAGTTGAGCTAACCAGCCTCTTCACCATTACAAACTGCCTGTCCGAAATTAAAACCTGGATGGACCACAACTTCCTCAAACTTAACAGCAATAAAACAGAACTGCTTATCACTGAACACTGGCAGGGCGTAAACATGCAAAACCATTTGCTTGTTGTTTATTTGTTTGTATATTTAACCAACAATTTGCTTTTGGAATGATACAATCAGGAAAATAAAATAAATGCAAAATTCTGCTTGGTACTACTAATAAGTTAAAGAAAATAAACAATTTTGTTCATACTACATGGGCAGAGTTTGCAGAACATGGCTCATGAGTTATGTGATGGGCAGTCAACATTTATCTAGCTCTCATTAGCGTTGGTCCATCCATCAGTTCTGAGTGCTACTGCACATGCTTTTGACAATCGTAGACGACACAAGATTTAGCTTATTCATAAAGGCCTGGTATTATTTTCTGGCTGAAGTGCGGACGAGTAGGTACTTCATACCGGGGCTTAGTCACCTTTAAAGCAAAATTAACGTGTTTTTTTTTACAATCTGAGCCTTCTTTCGGCAATAAAACAAGTAGTTTTACTCACCCATAGCAGTTTGCTGTCAATTGGAGCAGTATCGCAGAACTTATGTTGAGCCGTTCTGTTCTACTAATGATCCCGTATCCGTTAACATGGTGCTCGTATCATATGCTCAGGGCATTACTTTGCGGTGTCCAAATAACACAAACTTTAGCTCTTTTCAAATCACAGAAGATCGCTGTGCCAGGGTAGACTTTGAGTGGATTCCAAAACGGCCTGAAACCCGATATCCAGCTATAGTTTCATTTGATGACGTCATCAGAGAGGACAGTGCGCATGCGTGAACTCAGCTGTTTTGTAAACACAGCTAGTCCGAAAGAGGCTAACACCGCTCTGAACTCTTGCGATATCGGGTTTCAGGCCGTTTTGGAATCCACTGAAAGTCTACCCTGGCACAGCGATCTTCTGTGATTTGAAAAGTGCTAAAGTTTGTGTTATTTGGACACCGCAAATCAGTGCCCCGAGCACTCATGCTAACGGATACGGGATCAGTGGTAGAACAGAACGGCTCAACATAAGTTCTGCGATACTGCTCCAATTGACAGCAAACTGCTATGGGTGAGTAAAACTACTTGTTTTATTGCCGAAAGAAGGCTCAGATTGTAAAAAAACGTTAATTTTCCTTTAACATGTGTTTAAAACCAGCATTTTCAACAAATGAATATGGTTTAGATCTGATGCTATTAAAACTCCAATAGATACTGTTATAGCTTTGGCCCAATCTGAGTTGGCAGGGAGAGGCTGCTTGAAGCTTGAATGCCGATGTTAGCTGCGTTTATACAGTTTCTTTTGCTCTGGGGTGGTGCCGTTTCAGGTGAGTTAGCAGGTTTGACGTGCTGCCGTAATCATATGGAATCTCAGCTGAATAGTGTTGGCACACTGCCCTCATTTTTTCCACCTGTCTTTCTCCTTTGCAATATTTAACCAGGAAGAGTTCCCAAACAGGAGACTTTAGCGACAGGGGAGGGTCTTCAAGCTCTGGTTGGTCGCTTGCAGTAGCCATGGTTCAGGGGACACAAGTTTTTTTGCAGTGTGGTTCGGAAGGACTCTTTGATATCCACAAGGGAACGTGTCCGTGATTGGTTTGCAGTGAGACGTCACCTCCACGTGATCTCAGTGGGGCGTAAGGAGCTCGAGTCACGGACAAGTTCTCTCATGAATATTAAACAGCCGAGCCTTCCGTGTAGCTGCACATGTAGTGGCAGAACGTAAACACACCCAAATTGTGCGAACTCACTCGTGCACAGCTTGCACCGAATGTCCTGCACCGAAACGGTTCGACACGAATACATGCACCGTTACACCCCTAATTACTTATGTGACAAATGTCATAATGTAATCCTATGTAGACATCTAATTCTGACATATTTTCATTTGTGGTAAAAGGAGGAATTCAATTTGTCAACTGAACAAAGTTTATTTGGTCGAAGACGTTTCGCAGCTCATCCAAGTTACTTTGTCAGTTCTGGCTAGCGTGCTGGTGGACACTGCTTATATCCAGCTGCAGGGAGGAGCTAACTACACCTCTTTGTTTTCAGTTTTCTGTCTGGGACAGAAACTAAAAACAAAGAGGTGGGATAGCTGGGAAATTGAATTTCTCCTTTTACCATAGATTCTACCTGGATGACTGAGAAATTCTTCACACATTGTATTTTCATTTGTGAAACTTTTAAAACAGCAACAACCTCAAATGTGGGCACATCTTCAAAAAGGCACATTAGCACCCTCAACTGGTTAAAAAGTTGAGACACACATAAAATTATAATGGACAAAATAACGCTGCCCGAAATGAGAACAGTTTGTGTGCCACAGCGCACCACAGGCCAACTGGCCCCCCAATGCTTGCGAGGGCCGATCATTGCCGCTTGTGGCTATTCTTCTTCTTCTTCTTCTTTTTCTTTTTCTTTTTCTTTTTCTTTTTCTTTTTCTTCTTCTTCTTCTTCTTCTTCTTCTTCTTCTTATTATTATTATTATTATTATTATTATTTTATTGTATTTATTAATTTATTTTCAGTTTAAAGTACAAAACAGAACTAACCTCTACACCTAAGGATAATCTTAAGTAGCTTTTTAGTAGAACTTCAAATGGCATAACAGTAAGATTTTTAATACTTAACTATCAACAATAATATGGGAACTAATTAGCAAAAAGGGCTTGAGAGATTATAATGAAAGCAGGCTCTTCAGTATCAGGTATTGCTGTATGAGATGCTCATCGTCTCTCAAGTGACACTTGGAAAAAAAAATAAGGAAGGAGGAAAGATAGAGCTGAAAGAAGCAAAGAAAACCCAGGCAAAATAGAAAACCAAGGCAAAATAGAATGCATTTTGATCAATTTCATGTTTCGTTGTTTATTATCATGCAATTATCCAGATTTCACAAAAAAGTACAGAAGTCAGATTAATTTTGTAGCCTACTACATGCTGTCTATAGGAGTTGCCTTACTGATAATTAGACAATTTAGCATTGCTAACTGGATTATGCTAATACTTCCTGTTGCTGTCAGTCATGTAGCAGCAGTGGAGCAGCACTGGCACAGGGTAATCTGACAAGGATCAGAACAAACTGCAGTTGTTCCCATGAAGCACTGGAAATAAGATAAGATATGATAAGTCTTTATTGATCTCACGCAGGAGAAATTTACTTGTCACAGTAGCTCCAGGTAGGGACAGTTTGAACAAGAAAGAAAAGTGCATGCAGGCAAGAATGGCA
Organism: Paratrypauchen microcephalus; assembly: GCA_036785185.1. Classification (NCBI taxonomy): domain Eukaryota; kingdom Metazoa; phylum Chordata; class Actinopteri; order Gobiiformes; family Gobiidae; genus Paratrypauchen; species Paratrypauchen microcephalus. The sequence continues at coordinate 5,749,522 of JAVJIX010000013.1, read as the reverse complement.
TAAAAAAAGTAATAATAATAATAATAATAATAATAATAATAATAATAATAATAATAATAATAATAATAATAATAATAATAAAACAATAAGTAATAATAGAATAAGTAATAATAATAAAACAGTAACAAGGAGAGTATTGAAAAACGATATTGCACGTTGGAAAAACAATATTGCACATTTGGACCATACAGTGGAGTTATACAGTCTGATAAAATAAGTAATAATAAGAAACAGTAACTAGGAGAGTATTGAAAAACGATATTGCACGTTTGGACTATACAGTGGAGTTATACAGTCTGATGGCAGTGGGGATGAAGGATCTGCGGTAGCGCTCCTTCTTGCACTGGGGGTGTCTCAGTCGCCTGCTGAAGGAGCTGCTCAGCTCCTCTACAGTCCGGTGTAGAGGGTGAGAGGTGTCGTCCATGATGGACGTGAATTTGGCCAGCACCCTCTTCTCAGCCACCTCCTCCACAGAGTCCAGAGGACAGCCCAGGACAGAGCTGGCCCTCCTGACCAGCTTATTGAGTCTTTTTCTGTTCCGTTCTGTGCTGCTCGGGGCACAGCAGACGACAGCGTAGAGGAAAGCAGAGGCCACCACAGAATCATAAAAAGTCTTGACCAGAGGCTTGCACACTCCAAAGGACACTCCAAATACAAGTTATTTTGTCTGTACAATGTTGCAATAGCAAATTTTAGTGTTCTGATTATCGTGCAAAGAAATGCCGAAATTTAATGGCCAAACAACTTTCTTTAGGCTATGTTGTCTCATATACATTATTGCAAAACTTACTCCTGCTTTGCTCTACTGCGCCATCCTTTAGATAAGGCTAGATCCATCACTTGTTTGTCTGCAGAAACAAACCACAAAACTGTTTCATATATATATATATATATATATATATATATATATATATATATATATATATATATATATATATATATATATATATATATATATATATATAACAAACATATATATATGTTTGGTTCATTTTGATGTGTTTTTTTAAAATGTTTTTCTCCTTTGGGTCATAATCCTTGTTTAGAACCACTTAAAGGTAAAGGTGTAAAAGCCTGTCCTCTTACAGTAAAAAAATAAATAAATCACAATTCACAATCACAACTTGTGTTGCCAATGCTTAAAGCGGTGTTTAGAAGCCACAAGCAAGTTTTTCTCAGTATATGGATATGACATGCTTTTTGTGAAAGCTCAGAACCTCCAAAATTCACTCCCTGAGCTGCTGCTCTTGCACTGATTAATCATAATGAATGTAGGTGTTAGATATAATTTAGGCTCATTCTGCAAAGAATTAAAACACAAAATTATGGCAACAATGCTTTTTATAATTAAGAATAAATCAGCATTATACAATAAAAAAGCTCCTTGAAAACACATTATAGTCCTTTTTAGACTAGTTTAGACCTGGTATAATTCTACCATTTGCAAATATTTTCTTAGGTGATACTTGGTCGGAAAAGTTCGAGACCCACTGACTCATTTAATTCTAAATATATAGATACAGTTTTTGATCGAGTAGAGCAGAGATGTTGCTGTTGTCATGGTAATGCAGATACTGCCAGTGCTCACCAGAGGCAAAAGACAATCCATACAAGAATTATTATGTAGAAGGAGGCTTACAGGAGGTAGTGATTTCACATTTTAGTTATACATTCTTGTTTGTCAGAACATCACTGATTAAAAGATGTAGACATTATTTACAGTCTTGCACCAAATTTGCACCAAAAACATACCTGAAAGTACAGCATGAAACAAAAGTTTTAAATGCCTATGAAGTCCTTCAAGCTAAAACTAAATATGATTACCAATAGACAAATATAATGTTGTTCCTCAATTTGATTATTCATAGCCTCAAATGGGTTGCTTTTGTTTGGATCCAAAATACAGTAATGGCAAAATATTAGTCTGCCTAAAGGGGATAAGACAAAACAAAACAATGATTTTTACTGTCTTAATGTGAAAAAACAGAGCTAGTTTATTTCAAAGGTCCCTCTTTTGAGCTTTAAGCCATGTTATTATGTTGTTACCTCCTCAAAAACACCTGGAGTGTTTTGTTTCATTCACACATGAGTAATGCTGCATTGTTGAGCTGTCTACATCTCTAAAGCTCAGAATGCTCTGTTCCACCGTGATGTCATGAAATGGTAGTTTTCAAGTTAGGGTCATTACATTACATTATACATTTAGTTCAAAAGAGATTGGCAACTTGAGGACTGAGATTATCCAAACGCTTCTATGGAGTTTAAAAACCGAGTTGAGTATTGCGTGACATCGCAAAGTGGAACAGAGTACCGGTAATATGGGTCGTTTAAATTGTGGTCCAAAGTTATTCCTCACTTAACTTATGCATTCCAAGCATTCTAATTATTCTGTGAAGAGCTTTGTTATTATGCTAATAATATTCTTATGTTGTCTGACAGATTATGCAAGTGTAGTAAATTATAAAACAGAACAAGATTGGTTTAAACTGTAATGCCATGCACAAGTGGCTGACTTCCTGCTGGTGATATTAGTAGTGTGTATAAAGCAGTCCTGATTTGGTCCTTGTTTGAACCTCCTGAGGTACATACACTTAGTTTAATTCTATTCTAGTTCTAGTTCAGTCCTGATTCAGTCAAAGTTTAATCTGTTTAAACTGGTGGAAAAATGAAGATATTACGCCACACATTGTGATTTACCTATTTGTATTATATACAAGTTTACTGTACTTGCTACGGGTATATGTGACGTTTTAGTCATTGTGTTTATTGTCTTGTTTATCTGATGTTTTATGTTCACTGTGGGCCTAGGGAGCTCTGCAATTTCAAATCCTGGGTGTGCAACCTGTACATATGTTTTTTGACAATAAAGCTGACTTTGAACTTTTTGAACTTTGAAGAACAAGAACAAAAGCTATGTTTTTGTATCTGCAGTCTGGCATGTGCACAGGCTCTCTGTGGATATTCACATACAAGTTCAGATATGGGTTAAAATAGGTTAAGATTAGGATTTACAGTGCTGAAGTATTTGTTCCTTACCGATTTCTTACTTTTTTGCACTTTTGTCACTCCTAACCATTTCAGATCAAGTAAACTTAAATATCAGACAAAGATAACTCACAAGTAAACACACAATGCAAATTTAAGGGACAATCTTATTACAATCTTATAAGGGAAAAAAGCCATCTGAGCCTACATAGTAATTGCCCCCTAAACCTAATAACTGGTTGAACCACCGTTAGCAGCAACAACTGCAGTCAAGCGTTTGCAATAACTGGCAATGAGTCTTTCACATCACTGTGGAGGAATTTTGGCCCACTCTTCTTGCAGAATTGTTTTAAATTGCCACTTTGGAGAGTTTCCAAGCATGAACTGCCGTTTTAAGGTCATGCCACAGCATCTCAATTGGGTTCAGGTCTGGACTTTGACTAAGCCACTCCAAAACCCTCATTTTGTTTTTTTAAGCCATTCAGAAGAGGACTTGCTGTTGTGGTTTGGATCATTGTCCTGCTGCAGAATCCAAGTTTGCTTCAGCTTAAGGTCACAAACTGATAGCCGGACATTCTCCTTCAGGATTTGTTGGTAGAGAGCAGAGTTCATGGTTCCTTCAATCACAGCAAGTCGTCCAGGTCCTGAAGCAGCAAAGCAGCCCCAAACCATGACACAACCACCACCATGTTTCACTGTTGGCAGGATGTTCTTTTTATCAAATGCTGTGTTCATTTTATGCCAGATGTAATGGGCTGCACTCTTTCCAGAAAGTTCAACTTTTGTTTCATCAGTCCACAAAATATTTTCCCAAAAGCTTTGAGGATCATCAATATGTTGTTGTTGTTTTTTTGGCAACAATGAGATGAACCTTCATGTTCTTTTCTGTCAGCAGTGGCTTTCACCTTGGAACTCTGCCATGCATGCCATTTTTGCCTAGTCTCTTTCTTATGGTTGAGTCATGAACAATAACCTTTACTGAGAGAAGTGAGGCCTGCAGTTGTTTAGATGTTCTGTGTTCGTTTGTGACCTCTTGGATCAGTCGTCGCCATGTTCTTGGGATAATTTTTGTAGGCCAACTGAATGTTCACCACTGTACCATGCTCTCTCCATTTGTGGATAATGGCTGTGTTTAATATTAAAATTTGTTTGATGATCTGAAACAGTTAAGTGCAAAAAAAAAAAAAAAAATCAGGCTAATAGGCAAAATCAGGCAAATACTTTTTCACAGCACTGTAGATTAATAGTCTTATGTACACACAATTTTTGTGAGCTGTTAGCCATGTTAGAAAGTCATTATTTCATCAAAAACATACTCAAGGTCGTGTTTTAGTATTTTCCACACGTTTGTGTAATCCTGCATTATTAGTCTGTCTGTGTCTGAAAGGCTCAAAATACTCCAGTTCTTCCACTTTGTGATGTCATGAAGTGGTAATTTTCAGGTTAACAGCTACCTTTTACCTTTTGTTTAGTAGAGATTATAAATTCCAGGTCTGAAATATTCCAAACTTCCTGTATTACCACATGACATCACATGATAAAACAAGAGTGCTTTCTGTTTTAGAGAAGAACTCAGCCTAAATGCTGAGATTGCAAGATATGCAAGATTTGTGTGCTAAACCTGTGAATGAAACACAACTCCAAGTATGTTTTTGATGACAAAACAACATTATAACATAGATCAGAAAATAGTGTAATATGGCCCCTTTAAGATTAGACAAGTTAGTCTCCAGGAACTGAATAAGTAAATTGCAAATGGTCACATCTTTATATAGCACTTTTCCACCTTCAAGGCACCCAAAGCGCTTTACAACAAGGAACCATTCACCCATTCACACACCAGTGTACACAGACACTGGGGGCGAGGAGGGTTAAGTGTCTTGCCCAAGGACACAACGGCAGCATTCATCTGTGGGAGCTGGAATCGTACCAACCAACCTGTGGGTCAGTGGATCTGACCGCTCAACCACTGATGTTTCTTATGTCAAGAGCGGGATTTGAACCGCCAACCTTTGGATCAGTGGACAAATGCTCTACCAACTGAGCTACTGCCGCCCAAGTCAGTGTAATGTTCCCAGCAAACATGGAAACCCAACATGTATGTGAGTTTGTGTGCGCCTTTGTGTGGTGGTGGGGGCTGTCTCATGTGCAGTGGTACCAGAGGGTGCAGATGGGTGCCTGCTCTTCCGTCTCCCTCTTTCTAAGGTGGAGGATGATTTAGGAGGCCTGTCTGAGCTGTGTGTGGCGAGAGAAACCAGAGAGAGCAATCCCATTACTCCTCAGTGACCCTGGCTTAATGCACAGACCCACACATGTACAGTATGCGCTGATTTTTATAGAATTCTAATGTGTTCGGGATGAGACTATTGGCTACAGTTCGACCACACTGCAGGAACAATGCTGCAGGTCAGTGGGAGGACTAAAATAAAGGGAAAAAGAAAGCAATTTGGTATCATACAGTATTGTTGTAAACATTGTACCATCCACCAAGGCATTGCAGTTTGGTCTCTCAGCACGCAAGTTTCATGTGGAAACAACAAAATGGTCTACTCTTAATTTAATGAACTTTCCGTTTTTTCAAAATGCAAGCCTGATTTATTGAAGTTTTAAATAAAAAAAGACATAATTTGAATTTTTAAACAAATTTGCAGTCAGATCTCTAAAATCCCCTCTGTATATATATATTTTTAAACTCTACAACAAAAAAAAGCGAGAAATTCAAACCTGCCTCTTTCCTTTTCATTTTTGTTTTGAATGTCACAAAAGCGCTCAATTTTGGTAGTTTTTTGTTAGTAAACTACAGAAAATTTTCAAATTGAATTGAACTATTTCTGAAAAGTTAACCTAATATTAAGATACTAATACTGAGATTTTAGTATGCTAAATTCTACACTTTCTTCAGTATGGCACATGTATTTACCAGTAGTGACCCAACAGTTTACCAGGTTGTTCCTCAGCTCTTTCCTTTACTTTTTAAAAATTGTTAAAACATTTTTTCACACAAACATGTTAGATTTTGCTAAAAAAAACAACAACCTTTTAACCCTTGTAATAGCTACCTTGTTTGATGTATAGGCTGGTACCACTAAGATATCACATTTTGAGCACTACATTGAAGTGTTGATCTATCATACAAATCTCACCCTTAGCAGCACAAACCATTTTCCACAGATACTCCTGGGCACTGGCTCGTCTCTTGTTTTCTTATTGGTGAGGCCTGTTGCCACGGTTACGCTCGGCCCGTCTCATTTAGAGGAGCTCTTAATGACCTCAGTGCTGCCTACTGAGCTGTGATCACCGCTCTGCTCTGAATCATCTTGTGCTCCAGGAAAATAGCTGGACATAGCCGTGCTTCTAATCCAACAATGAGAGGGTTAAGAGTGTGTTGGTGATTTTAGATATGGGGAGAAATGTGTACAGTAGCTTTATGCTCTCCACTGTTGTAAAAATATGTGCAACTTGAAAAAACATATATGCAGGAGCAGCTGGTGGTTATTGTACTTTCCGGTACATTTGGAGGTCTTTCTTTGTCAAATGAGGAAAAAAAAACATTCATTCTTAAACATTTTATAACTTTATTGCAATGTAAGTAGTATGTAATATAAGTATCTTGACTGGTAATATAATAGTGTTAATAGTTCAAGCTTCTTGTTAAAGGAACACTATGGAACTTTTCTGCTGGGGGGATCTGCCACCTGCTGGTCTCCATGATGATTTGTCAAAGTATTGCATAGAGCATTTTCTTTTCAATTACAACTAAAAAACTTGAAAAGCATGCATTACTATCAGCGGGCATGGCTAGCTGTTGACCTCGTTGACCTAGCTGTAACTTAACCTGGTGATATCACCTGCCTGTCCCCATGGAGATAGATAAGTTTAATGCCATACTGTGGAAAAATCAAGCAAAAGCAAAATCTCCATGAAGACAAGCAGGTGGTGGACCAGCAGAAAAGTTACATGGTGCACCTTTAACTTCATTGTTGAAAAAATGTGACTGTCACAACTTAACCCGATAATCGGGTTTAACTGAATATGATATAAATTATTATCATTCTACCTATTTTCTACAAGGCTTCTACATGTCACTTACCATTGTCTTTCTTAGACCAAAAATATTTCAATTCACAACAGAAGCCCAAAAACAAAACTGAATACACTGTCCATACCCCTTGAATCTCACAACATATTACATTAACCACCACTGTTAACATTAACTGTCTGTTCTGCTGTAATTAATATGTATCTATCTATTCATGCCAAGACATAGCTTCATTATCTAATAAGTGCACTCTTGTTTTCTCCTTTAGTCTTTATATGCACGAGCTGGTACCAGAGCATAGGCAGGATCTGGTGCTGGAGCAGGACTTAGAAGCGAGCTCATTTTGCCATTAAATAGAGCTAACAAGGTCCGCTGGGATGGTGCAACATGGCCATTCATGTCAGTTTGCAATAGTTAAGAAGCACTGATAATGCCAGGCTGGATTTCCCTATGGTCCAGTGTTCTTGTTTTTACCACTATGAAAGGAGCAAAGCAGGACTCCACAGCCACTGTCCTTATATGTGTATGTGTGACATAAAAAGAAGGGGCCTCTAATGGAGCTGTGTCCCCAAAATCATTACCACTTCATGGGCTAATAGATTTCCTTTGATGCCCCCAAGTTGTTGTATGAGGGAAAAGTCCCACCTCTGGATTGTATGACTTTAAAATCAATAGGAACGGAGGCGCTTTCATTAGAAGCAATTAATCTGGTAAGAAGTTGTCTGCCCCTAGCTTCAAAGATTGCAGTATTAATTAACTGAGAAGTAATGGTACCACTGTATTACTTTAATATATTGGCCAATTGTAAATAAGATGTCTGTATTAGATGCTCTATATACCATATTGTTCATTTTAAACAACAGGAAATGTCAGGACAATGAATGATGTTAAAGGTGTACTGTGGACCTTTTCACCTGCGTTCCATGGAGATGTTATTTCTTTGACTCGAAGTGTGGCATTAAACTTTATACATGTCCATGGAGAAAAGCAGGTGACTCCAATAGGCTACAAGTTACAAGTCGCATTTGTGGAGATGTGAGCAACTCACAGTCAAGGTATTTTTAGCAGTAAAAATACCTTTCTGTATTTTTTCTATTAAGCACATTCTAGACAAGTTTAAGTATGGAAGATAATTTGTTCCATTAGATTTTGAATTTTACATACCACTGAATTTCTCACTCATTCATTCATTTTCTTCCGCTTTTCCATTTTTTCTGGGTCGCGGAGGCAGCAGTCCAAGCAGTGTTCTGCTGCCCAGAACACAATGCACCAGCCCCACTAACTTTAACTCTGAAAAAAGATGTTGGAATTATTTTTACTCTAAATTTTAGTTGCTGAAATTTTAAGTATACTTTCTCAATATGTTTCAAATTGAAAATAAAAATTTCACACTTTAATTATTCAGTACATACTATTTTCAAGCCCTCAAATTCACCAAAATTCGGAGTGTAAAATTTGCTGTGAAAAATTTCACAACAAAGATCCAAGATGCCAAGGCAGAAGTAATTGATCCTGTGTGAGTGAGGAAGACAGAGACTGTTTCCTATTGGCTGTTCTCATCTGTGGGCGGGGCTTGCACTTAACAAATAAAAGAGATGAGGTTTTGATGAGGATCATTCTAACTAATCAGACTGGTCCATTGCACCATTTCCTGCTTGTTACTAAGTTAGATCAGATAATTTTTGGATCGATTGCAAAGATCCTTGGTATATATATACAGTCAGGTCCATAAATATTGGGACATCAACAGTATTTTCATCTTTTTGGCCCTGGACACCACCACAATGGATTTGAAATGACACAAACAAGATGTGCTTTAAGTGCAGACTTTCAGCTTTAATTTGAGGGTATTTGCATCCAAATCAGGTGAACGGTGTAGGAATTACAACAGTTTCTACATGTGCCTCCCACTTTTTAAGGGACCAAAAGTAATTGGACAATTGGCTGCTCAGCTGTTCCATGGCCAGGTGTGTTCCATGGCCAGGACTGTGTGATTCCCTCATTATCTCATTTATAAGCAGACAAAAGTTCATTCGAAGTTTGCATTTGGAATCGAATTGCTGTCAACTCTCAATATGAGGTCCAAAGAGCTGTTACTATCAGTGAAGCAAGCCATCATTAGGCTGAAAAGGCTAAACAAACCCATCAGAAAGATAGCAAAAACATTAGGTATGGCCAAATCAACTGTATGGAATATTCTTAAAAAGCAAGAACGCACCGGTGAGCTCAGCAATACCAAAAGACCCGGAAGACCATGGAAAACGACTGTGGTGGATGACAGGAGAATTCTTTCCCTGGTGAAAAGAAACCCCTTCACAACAGTTGGCCATATCAAGAACACTCTCCAGGAGGTTGGCGTCTCTGTGTCAAAGTCAACAATCAAGAGAAGACTTCACCAGAGTGAATACAGAGGCTTCAGCACAAGATGTAAACCATTGGTGAGTCTCAAAAACAGGAAGACCAGATTAGAGTTTGCCAAAAAACATCTAAAAAAGCCGATACAGTTCTGGAACAACATCCTATGGACAGATGAGACAAAGATCAACTTGTACCAGAATGATGGGAAGAGAAGAGTTTGGAGAAAGAAAGGAACTGCCCATGATCCAAAACATACCACCTCATCAGTGAAGCATGGTGGTGGTAGTGTTATGGCGTGGGCATGTATGGCTGCCAATGGAACTGGTTCCCTTGTTTTTATTGATGATGTGACTGCTGACAAAAGCAGTAGGATGAATTCTGAAGTGTTTCGGGTAATATTATCTGCTCATATTCAGCCAAATGCTTCAAAACTCATTGGACGGCGCTTCACAGTGCAGATGGACAATGACCCGAAACATACTGCGAAGGCAACCAAAGAGTTTTTTAAGGCAAAGAAGTGGAATGTTATGGAATGGCCAAGCCAGTCACCTGACCTGAATCCAATTGAGCATACATTTTACTTGCTGAAGAGAAAACTGAAGGGAAAATGCCCCAAGAACAAGCAGGAACTGAAGACAGCTGCAGTGGAGACCTGGCAGAGCATCACCAGGAACGAAACCCAGCGTCTGGTGATGTCAATGCATTCCAGACTTCAGGCTGTCATTGACTGCAAAGGATTTGCAACCAAGTATTAAAAAGTGACAGTTTGATTTATGATTGTTTAGTTTGTCCAATTACTTTTGGTCCCTTAAAAAGTGGGAGGCACATGTAGAAACTGTTGTAATTCCTACACCGTTCACCTGATTTGGATGCAAATACCCTCAAATTAAAGCTGAAAGTCTGCACTTAAAGCACATCTTGTTTGTGTCATTTCAAATCCATTGTGATGGTGTCCAGGGCCAAAAAGATGAAAATAGTGTTGATGTCCCAATATTTATGGACCTGACTGTATATATATAGAGAGAGATATCTTGGATCTTTGCTGCACATTTTTTTCACTGCAAAATTTGAACTCTGAATTTGTATATATATATATATTGAATTTTTAATACTTTGAAAATGAACGCTTAAAATTTCAGCAACTAAAATTCAGAATAAGAAAAATTAGGGCTGTCAGTTTAACACGTTAATTAGATTAATTGATTACACTGCAAATTAAGGCATTATAAAAATTATGAGTGGCAATTCAATGCATGCGCATTTTAAATTTGGCGTGCAGCGAGCAAATCGCTGCTCGGGCCTTTGAACGGCAAGTTTATTTATAAAAAGAACGAAGGTGAGACTATCAACAAGAACGGGTGATTTGTAGCTTTTGTCAAAGAATTTTCCGATCACCGAAGCTGCTCCAGCCTGACGGATCATTTGAACGATAAACACGTCCGGAACAAGTTCCATCGTTACCGGTGATAGAGCGACAACAAACTATGCTTGCAGAATTTGGGAAATGATTGAGCAAAGCAACCGCAGAAAAACTGACAAACTCAAAATCACAAAGTGGGTTTGCTCACCCGATCGCTCGCTCACTCACAATCTCTCTCTCTTTATCTCTCTGTCTCTCAATCGCTCTCACACTCTTAAAATGCGATTAATTAGATTAATTAATTACAAATCCTGTAATTAATTAGATTATTTTTTTTAATCGCCTGACAGCACTAAAAATAATTCAAACATGTTTTTTCATAGTAAAAAAAAAAAAATCAAAGTGAGGAATTCAAACGTATTTAAAATTCAAAATCTGATGAAACAAATTATCTTCCATAGAAGCATGTAGAATCCCTCAGTCATTTAGGTAGAACCCATAGCAAACGGAGAAATTCAATTTGTCAACTGGACAAAAGTTTATTTAAGTCAAATCCGTTCCGCAGCTCATCCAAGCTGATTCTTCAGTCCTGGACAGATGCTGGTGAACACTGCCTTATATCTACTTGAAGGGAGGAGCAAACTACAATGAAATTACTTACCTACTTGTTTACAGTTTATGTTAGTTAGGTAGGCCTTTTAGATATGCAGTGGGAGTGGAGTGTTTACATCAGGGCTCTCAAGTCTCACGCTTTGAGAGTGTGACACACGCAATTCGACGTGTTCACACGCTCACACGCCACACATGGTATTTCTCACGCTGAATTATTATTATTTATTTATTTTATTTTTTTTCTGTGCCCAGAAAATCAGTCTGTGTGGCTCAGTTTATGCAGGCACCGCGCGTTTTCAGCGAAAAACTCACCCCCCCTCCCCGGAAAAAAATCTCAGTTATCAGGCGCCGCGCCCTTTTCAGCCAATCAGAAGCATTGAGAGTGTGACACACGCAATTCGACGTGTTCACACGCTCACACATGGCATTTCTCACGCACAGCGCTTCTGTGCCCAGAAAATCGGTTAGATAATGCAGGCACCGCGCGTTTTCAGCCGCTCCTCGGGAAATATTGTTCACTCGCCCCCAAACTTTGTACTCAGATCAAAATAGGGTACTTCTATTATGGCTACCACTGCTGTTACATTTATCCTTGCAATAAAACTTCCACCCTATCTTGTTAATATGACCATTACTATGCACTATATTAAGCCTACAGATCCAAATAAAACTATTGAATTAGCAAGAAGTAATTGCTCTCAGCTAGTTACAGATTAGAGAGGTTTCTTTTTTTGATACTTTCTGCCTTTGTATTTGTGTTGCTTGAAGGAGGATTCCACAGGGCCCTTCGAACACACTCTTATCTGGCTCTTCCTCCATCTCGCTGTAGTAGAAGTGGGTCAGAGCAAAGTTTAATTGAGTTCACTGATGTAGAGAGGTGAGGCGGGAAACAAAGGTGGGATTGGAGATCAAATACTCTTTCAATAGCGACACATTCAAAAGGACTCAAATGTTCTTTACTTATCACGATTTCATCTTTTCCCCTGTTCTTGTTTTTTGCCTTAAGAAGAAGCAACATTTTTCTTCAGTTAACTAAAGTATGACTCACATTCGATCTTACTTCTGTCTGTTTTTATTGCATGATAGTCGACCATTTTTGTCACTTCTTTCAAAATGTCAAATACTACTACAGTAATCCCTCGTTTATCGCAGGGGTTAGGTTCCAGAAATAACCCGCAATAAGAGAAATCCGCGAAGTAGGACAACTTTATATTTTACAATTATTATACATGTTTTAAGGCTGTAAATGCCTCACCACACACATTATACGCTTTTCTCAGACTGGAATTAACCTTTTCTCACATTTCTCTCTCGTTTAAACACTCAAACTTTCATAGATTTTCAACAAAATGTATTAATAGTGAAGCGTGGGGGCTCCGCCGGGAGCCCCGCCGGACGCGTGAGGGGAGCAGAGACATGAGTCACTGGATTCCTGCGGATCCAGTGACTCACGTCCCGGGACGTGGCAGTGCCGCGCACCAACCCCTTGGAGAAGTGCGCGACACGTGCACCCCTCATCGTGGTCAAATCCGTGACAGAGCAGCATGACCGGCGCGAGGCCACGCGTACACTGGGGCTGCGAGCACGAGATCAAACTGCGGCGCCCGGACCGCGTCCTCTCCGCCCGAGCCACAAACCAGCCGCACGAAACCAGCAAAGAGCGGCACGTGGTTTTTTACTCCTGTTTTAGACCTGGTCCAGTCCTGGTTTAGTCCAGGTCCAGTCCAGGTTTAGACCTGGTCTAGACCTGGTTTAGTTCTGGTCTAGACCTGGTTTAGTCCTGGTTTAGTCCAGGACCAGTCCAGGTTTAGACCTGGTTTAGTTCTGGTCTAGACCTGGTTTAGTCCACGTTTAGTCCTGGTCTAGTACCGGTCTAGTCCCGGTCTGGTCCTGGTCTAGGTCCAGTCTGGCCCCTGGCCCCCCCGCGTCCCCCATCTATCAATCGGCAAATGTCTACAGTCTCTTAGGCAATCAGGACGCAGAACACAATGTTACACTATTTTAAAAAATGTTATACTATTAAAAAAAATTGAAAAAAAAGAGAAAAAAAAAATCTGTGAAACAGTGAACAGCGATATCTGATGATTTGCAAATCTCACTGCATTTTTGTTGTGATGTTTTTAATCAAATCAAACAATATTTATAAAGCGCTTTTCATACAAAAATGTAGCACAAAGCGCCTTACAGTGGTCAAGGATTAGAAGATTGACCTTTATTGATCTCGCACAGGAGAAGTTGTTTCTATATTTGACCCGGGGACCATCCCCATAATTTTGTTTTGTTATTTAGGCTTGGTCAGGCCCTAAGCTGGAAGATTTTACCTATGGCGCATGTTTAGGTTGGTGGGGGAAACCGGAGTGCCCGGCAAACAGATGGACAAACAAGCAAACAGACAAACAAGCAGACGAACAAGCAACAAACAGATATACAAGCAAACAAACAAAAGAACAAACAAAAGACAAGCAAACAGACGACGGAAGTCAATCAAAGGCCAAGCTAAACAGGTGAGTCTTGAGCCCACGAACGTTCTTGAACATGAACGTTCTCTGCAGCCCTGAGGTCCTCCGGCAGGCAGTACTACGGCCCCAGATAGACAAGGGCCGTAGTACTGAAAAGACGCCTCTCCGTGAGTCTGTGTCCTGACCTTGGGAATGACCAGGAGCCTGCTGGCAATGGTACAATAGTTGCTGCGATATTGTGAAGATGCTAACAGAATTTAAGAATTACTACATTTTCCTTTAAATGTTACTGTTATACAGACGCTCCTCGACATACGAGCATCCGATTTACGAACATTCGGAGTTACGAACAGGGCCGAAAAAAAAAAAAAATCCGCCGCTGATGTGGAAGAAATTCTCAAGACCTCGTAGGAAAAATGCAGGCACTTTAATGTTGAACAGCAGAGGATACACAGGTATGATTCTTCAGATCCTTGTCGTCTCCCATCGTCTCCTGTCTTGGTGCAGAACTGAGCTAAATTTAACCTACAGAGTAGTTAACCATTAACTCATTACTAGGACGCTTAGGTAATGAACTTATGCAAACAACATACATAACATGATAATAAAACACAGGCAAAGTCCAGTTTAACAAGACCACGTCTCTAGGTAATTCACTGAATCAGCATAAATCAGCCATAGTTGTCGTAAACCTCAATGTATTGGTAACTATTGATTGATAACACAAGAACAGAACATCAGCGACCTTTGACGTACTTCATAACAAAGATTATTTTCCTCACAGTTCCCTCCTTTGATCACATAAACACATGTGATCACACTTACATAGTAGAGTGGCAAGATGCTCCCTCTACAAATAAAATTAATCATCCCAATATAACAATTTAACCTTAGCATTCATAGAGCATAACACATCTCAATGTCTTTATGTCAATATATCATGTAAATCATTGTACAAAACTCAGACGGCAGAATAAGTCACAAGGAGCAACACCTTAGGGCTTAGAATTTAGATCATTCATTTATTCAGCCAGAACTTAATTCGTTCAATTTTAATCAGACTAGATTGATGTATCAGTAAGTCAAAATTTCTCTATTAAACCTCTGAGGCAAGGGACAACGCAACAGCCAATTACAATTAAAATAGCAATTGCAGTCACTATGAAAGTGATAATGGAGACAATTGTCGCAGCCCATGGGCCAAACATTTTATGAAACGAACTTGTCCAGGCATGTTCAAGTACACCAGAGTTTCTTTAGGCTGTGGGGACAAGAACCTCTTATGGACATGGTCCGGTCCCGTTTTATATAGAACTTGAGTCGGCTTTAAATTCAATGAATCTGTAGGACCTATAGTGAATGGGATAATTAGTATAATTGGCACACACCTCACCATGTTGGAGATAGTATTGCATATAGACGGAAGTCTGCACATAACCACCAAATATCTGCTCATGAAATGGATTGATTAGTCAAAAGTGCAAAAATTGTCATAATTGTCAAAATTAAAAGTCTGATTACAAAAATTATTAGTGAAACCCTCAATGTCAACTCTGTTGTCAGTCCTTATGTCTGCGTTTGTGATCATATCTCTGAGAAAACATGTATACATTGCAGTTCCCATTTTCCAAGTGGTGGGTATGTCCTTTAAAGTTACAACCGGTAACTTATCATGGAGTTGATAACACTCATCAGTCCATTCAAATGATTTTCTAATGAAAAGCTTAAGTATACACGTCAAGTCCTTGTTATTGGAATATGGTATGGATGCAGTAGTTAGTTGTGGTCTGGCAGCCGAACATACAATACAATCTTCTATGGTCAGAGTATGGACCGTATCCTGTCTCTATTCTTATTGCTTCAGTCAAAGAATTTATTTCATTCACTGGAGCAATCTTATTAATTACTAATATGGTTATGTGGATATAGCCTTCAAAATTTAAATTAATTCTCCGATTACATGAAACAGTGGTGATTTTTGAGCACTGGAAACCTATAGCATATATTCCTAAGTCACTAACTTCTGGATTTTGAATTGATAGTTGCATCGCTGAGTAGGGGATTTACTCCCTCTGCAATGCTTTAGATCTGCTTGATAAGATGCCTCATCTTTCCTGATCTCTGTTAGGGTAATTCTCTGCTGTTAATCAGTTCTAAAATCACCTTGGTCTGTATTATGATGATCGTCCGTACTAGAAATTGCTCTGACATTGTTTGTGACCCTGTGGTCCTCATAATTATTAACTCTGGTCAGACAAGTGTCTTTACAAACAATTTGGGTATTAAAAACATAATCTATAGCGGGTATGTTTAACATACGGTCCAATATTTCATATACGTCGAATAAAACATTACATATTTGGCCTTCATAGCAATATTTTTCAATTCTGGAAATTTTAGGAAGTTCCCATTTTGCCCTTTTTAGTGCTCCTTGTGTCTTACCCATATGGTTGGCTGAGTTGGTCGTGCCGTGAGTGGTCGTTGTGGTTGTCGTGTTGTTTGCCAGCCGTCCGAGATCAGTCTCAGTCAGTAGAATATATTCCCATACTATAACAACAGAAAATAATATAATCAGCGTAGTCAAGATTACACATTGTAAATTTAACAAATTATCATAATATGGCCTATACTGTCCTTTTTCTTCTCTATCTCCTCGATCTCCTCCCTTTTTCCTCCCCTTCTGGAGCCTCAACGACGAAGGGTCGGATGGGGTCATCAAGCTGTTCATTGGTTTCAGCATCCGGTTCTGCATAGGCAGCTTCATCCTGGTTCCAGTAGTCCATTGATGGTTTCTTGCTTCCTGCTGCTTGTTCTTCTTTGAGTTCATTTTGGTATTTCTGCAGTTGGAGTTTCATAGTGGCCAGTTCCAGCTCTTGCTTCTTCTCCTCGGCCTCTTTTTTCCCTCTATGGTACTTGTTTATTTGATGGCTGCAGTGTGCATCGAACTCATCGTCAGATTTAGTGTATATGCCCATCACGTTGTCCAAAGCGTCTTTCACTGCTTTTGGCATACCTTTCACCAGAGCTGAGCGATAGATGATTGACATTCCTGTTCTGGCATCGATCCGCTCTCCTGTGGCATCATGGTATAGATTAGTAGCACGTTGTTTGTAACTGTAGTAGTCTTCGTTGTCTTTCATTTGCATTGACAACAATTCTTCGGTCACAACAGAAGGATAGCGTTGACTGAGTTCTCTCTCCAGCACATCACGATAGTTGTATACACCTTCTTGATCACACAGTGCATATCTCAAGCTCCTTTCGATAGCTTTTTTGATGTTTCTGGCAACAGTTTCGTCAGCAGCTTTGGTCAGAGCAGCCTGAATATCACCCCAGCAAAGTTGGTCTCCTGCGGTTTGTTTGAAAAGAGCTCTTAGCCATGGTAAGCCACCTTTGGTAAGTCTCGGAAGTGTCAGCATCAAAGCACTCCAGTCTTTGATTGAAAATGGCTGATAGACCACAGTTTGACCATCTGTTCTCACTGGATACACACTTGCTTTTGGCTCTCGTTCCTTCCGCTGGCTGGGAGTGTAAACTCCTGTCAATACTTTGTATGTTGTTCTGGAGAATGAATCTTCTCCAAATTGGGAGGGCTTCGAGAATGTAGCAGCTTTAGTATCGGGGCTTCTCAGCTTGCCGCTGGTGTAGGGTGAGGGATGGTATGGTCTTGGTGACTTGTACATGTTATCAAGTAGAGAAATCTCTCTGTCAGTGTCCTCATCCCATGCCCTTCTACTTCTTCTGTGTGACCTTCCTCTTCTCTCAGCAGACCCTTTTTCATCTTCGGTGTCACAACAAGAGTCTCTGAATTGTCTATAAGTTAGCACTGAATCTTCCTTTATTTTCACTTCTTTTCCGGTTTTCTTTAGGACCAAGATAGAAGACAGCTCCTTGGTGTCTTGTAGGACTTTCAGCTCTCCTGCCCATTTTGTAGCTTCATCCTGGAGTGCTTTATTCAACCAATATTCTGTCAACTGGCCAACCATGATAAAGTGTGAGGACATTTTGTGGTAATTTGTTTTTTAAAGTTGAATTATTTATTTATTATACAAATTTTGGGCACAACGTCCAGTTTATGGCTTTTTAGTGAATGTATCGCTATTTTGAGTACTGTATACTTTTGATTCTACCTTTGGCTCTAAAAAATTTAATTCTTGGGGGCTTCTCCGTTCTATAGACAGTTCTAGTTTTTTCCTTAATTAGAATATGTGTCTATCACGTTTTGTTGTCTGCGGGACGGTCCGAATTGCAGCTATTAAGTTTTAAGCTTCTGCAACAAAGAGAGAGAGAAGTAGCGTAGGAGTAAACGTAGAATTTTGAAAATAATTATTTTATTAATATTTAATTTAGATAAAACAAAAAAAAACTCCCAATCTTAAGTTAATTATAAAAGCAATTAGTTTATCCAGTACCTCCTTTAATATGACAGGTGATATAACCTTTTATATTTTTGAATTGTACCCGAAAAAATGAACTGTAATAAATTAAAAATAACTTTTAGCAATTTAAACCTCTATACTCCAATTATTTGTGTTAAATTTTAAAATGTATCTACCTCCTCAATTGTTTTAGGACCTGTTTGCCGATAAAATATTTACTTTAATAATTGCAATGCTGTCTCAATAGCTTAAACTGTTTCTTATTTATTTATTATTTCGTTCATTGATGGCACCGTGCAAAGAGTAATTCTCACACTGCTCCTTTAAACTCAAACTAGTCCAACTCGTACTGAGCAAACATACAGACCAGAGGCGCTCCGAGCCTGAAGCAACAAAGCGCTTTCTTTAATTCCCATATAACACTCAAAATGCAGATTGACACTATCCTTTCCTTGTCCCTAATTTTTCTAATTCCTTTCTCAACTCTTACAACATTAACAAGAACAACAACATTAATAGAGCTAAGTTACGGCTTGACATATCTTTCCCTGTGACCTCTTGACCTCTCTGCTCGCTGCCGCTCATACACTCACACACACACTCAGAGAGACCGCATGCAAATAGACAAAACACCCGTAACAAAATTTATTATTCCCATGAAATTGATTAAGCTAGCAAATCTTTGTGAGCTGAATTTAAAATATTTACAATTGTATTAAATTTAGAATTTATTGGTTTAAATAAATTACACAATACAAGACTTTTACTTGAGATTCGCCAAAACAAGACAATTTTCAGTAAATAGAAAAATCTACCATTTCAGATTATTCTCCAAATATTCCAGGACATGCAACAATTTCAGAGACTTATTCCGAATTTTAGGAACATGCAATTTATTTCTAAGAACATGCAATTTTAAATTACTCAATAAATGCAGAATTATTTGATCCAAGTATCATTTGTAAGATCATGACACTCACACAACCAGAATTTCCACAAACATCTCTCCAATAAATGCCATAATTCTTATCTTTCAACATTCTTCTATCACATTTCATTTATAATCAAAGCTTTCAACAAAACTTTACATAAACCACCATAGCCAATATTTAACTCAGATCAAGACTGGTTTTATCCATCCTAAACAACTCTGAACACCTCATCTCATGCTTGCTCAAATAAGTGCTTCTTAATAATTTAAACCATTTACAAAGTGCCATCAATTTGAACAATTCATTTATACTGTCTTCCTCTTTAAATCGACACCAAGAAACAAATCTCCCAGGTAATTCTAAATGTGTCCTACTCGTCTTTTTAATTTTTTCAGTATCTGCGTAATTTTGGTGGAATTAGCCAAACACAGACTTTTTGTTATATTTTCAGCTTTTTCTGTAATCTCCTTTACAAGCTCAGCTTTTAGTTTCAAGTGTATTTCTTTTTCACAAACTTTTGATGACGCTCTCGTAACAGTACTACCAGACGGGAGAGTCATAAAAAGGCAACCTGCTTGTGATTTAGGTCGGTTTTTCCAGGTACAACTCAATTTAACTTTGGTCACATCAGTTTCCTGTACCAAAGTATTATTAATTTCGTCACAAACAAAATTGCGCATCCCCTATAAGATTGAGTATGCTACGAGTGTCTATCAATTCGTATCAGTTGCGTTTAGTTGGACAATTGACCTTCGGCCAATTCTACAGAAGCAGGTGACGTCATGTTCTTCGAACTCTTACTTCTGCATCTTGGGTGTCTTGAGAGCTTAAGGCAATCAAAAACACCAATGATGTTACTTTCAGTATCTGCCGATACCACATTTTGGAATTCCTCTCTTTTTTTTTTTTTTTTTTTATTATTTTTATATATAAACTCAAATTAGGAGTTTTTGTTTTTTCTTTTTGTGTAAAGTTTAACCACAAAAGTGTTTTTCTTACAAAATCCGCTTTTTTTCTCTCTTCGTGCAAAGCAATAAACACGGAACTTAATTAATAACTTTGTTTTTAATCACGCTTTATCAAATTTAAAGCTTAAACGCTCACTATTATTTTGATTCTACGCTCCTTCTTTTCTCACGTGTTGGCGTACAAACACGGACTTCTTAATTACTGATTTTATATTGTTTTAAAATTACCACTTAATTTATTACAAAGGTCCCTCACAAAACATCACATATAATCTTTGGTTTTGGCCAATGTGACAGATATTCTTTGAAAAAGGCACTGCCATACCGTTTTTGTAGAGCTCTGGATGCGTTGTTTCTCAAAGGGGCCTTTGGGGAGACGACGGCCTGGTCCTTTCTGCATAGTTCTTTCACGTCGCGGTGTCACCAAATTGTGGAAGAAATTCTCAAGACCTCGTAGGAAAAATGCAGGCACTTTAATGTTGAACAGCAGAGGATACACAGGTATGATTCTTCAGATCCTTGTCGTCTCCCATCGTCTCCTGTCTTGGTGCAGAACTGAGCTAAATTTAACCTACAGAGTAGTTAACCATTAACTCATTACTAGGACGCTTAGGTAATGAACTTATGCAAACAACATACATAACATGATAATAAAACACAGGCAAAGTCCAGTTTAACAAGACCACGTCTCTAGGTAATTCACTGAATCAGCATAAATCAGCCATAGTTGTCGTAAACCTCAATGTATTGGTAACTATTGATTGATAACACAAGAACAGAACATCAGCGACCTTTGACGTACTTCATAACAAAGATTATTTTCCTCACACTGACGCACAGGCAGGTGCTGCGCAGCATCCCCCAAGCGTCATGCCCACTCAATAGAAGTGTTCAGAACTGCAACTGAGTGGGAGTACTACGGTGTTACTACGGTGCGGTGTTACGGACTTTGTTGTTTTTCTTGCATGCGTACAGTACTGTATGGTTGGAGAAAAGCGAAAAGCTTCTAGTGAAGCTTCTAGTGAAGCTTCTGTGAAAAAGCGGCAAGCCATCTCATTTGAAAAGAAGGTGGCCATAATAAAGAAACTTGATGCTGGTGAGAAGATGGTGAATGTGGCACATGCGTACAACGTGAACCGTTCGACAATTGGTACGATATATAAACAAAAGGCTCGCATTATGGAGCATGTGAAAAGTGCAGCGGGTATGCAAGCCACCATCATAAGCAAGAAAAGAGTGAAACTCATGGAAGAGATGGAGAAACTTCTTGGTATTTGGCTTTCCCCAAGAATAGGGGAATAGGGGAAAATAGGAGGTAAATAGGCTACACACGCACACACACACACAGTACACACACATACATTCACACACACGCGCACTCTCACTGGCTGGCTCACTCACTCTCTCTCTCTCTCAGCTGACTGCGTTTGCCTCTGCGTGTCCCTCTCTTCTTTTTATCTCATCAGTTTTCCATATTTTTAAAAAGGATATTAGTATTATTTAGTGTTATTTATTAGTGTTATTTTGTTATTAGTGATATTAGTGTTATTAGCAGGGGTGCAAATAACTGGTACGCATGCATGACAAAAATGAGCAATGCGTACTCCAGGGCTCTCAAGTCTCACACACTGAGAGTGTGACACACGCAATCCGACGTGTTCACACGCTCACACGGCATTTCTCACGCAATTCAAGCCCCCCCCCCCCCCCGCTCCTCGGAAATTACAGTCTCACGCACGACCCCGCTCAAAACTTGAGAGCCCTGGCGTACTCCGACTTGTGCTGCTACAGCGCTCCTGCGTACTGACTATCCCTTCTAAACTATTTCACATGGCTGTTCATGTTGCCGGTGCGAGTATCTAGTTGAATGTTGGTAAAGTCAAACATGTCTAAAAAGAAACAGACAACAGTAAGCAGTTGGCGTTTCGCAGCGCAAGCCATTGCTAATAAACAAGCTAGCTAGCTAGCTAGCTAGAGAAGGACAGTGAGGGGGACTTTTAAGACTTATCGCGGATGAGGTGCGTACCAAACACTATCTGCTGGTACTCACATGAGTAACCCACTAAAAAAGTAATGTGTTGCAAAACTACAAGGGAAGAAGTAAACAATCAGAGGCGGTTCATTCCCTTCCACGCGGGCCAATGCGCAGCGCAGAGACTTGCTGGCGCCTACAGCGGCGCGAGAGGAAAAGGAAGAGAGAAAGAAAGAGAAGATAGAGAGAGGAGTCACCCCCTCCCTCTCTGCGACCGGTGTACTGTCAGAGTGAGACGACAGTACACCGGCTGCGAGTCCAGCCAACAGAAACAGACAACAGTAAGCAGTTGGCGTTTCGCAGCGCAAGCCATTGCTAATAAACAAGCTAGCTAGCTAGCTAGCTAGAGAAGGACAGTGAGGGGGACTTTTAAGACTTATCGCGGATGAGGTGCGTACCAAACACTATCTGCTGGTACTCACATGAGTAACCCACTAAAAAAGTAATGTGCACCCCTGGTTATTAGTGTTATTTAAATGCAGTACAAATCCATATAGATAACTTATACAAGCCTTAAACATGTAATAACAACTTACGAACAAATTCAACTAACGCACGGGTGTCCGGAACGTAACTCGTTCGTAGGTTGAGGAGCGTGATAGAAATGTTGTGTATAGGAGTTATTTCTTCATACTATCTGAACTGAAATGATGCAAAAGATCATAGTCTATGTACTGTAGTTCCCTCTGTTTTTAGCTGCTATAGCAACAAAACAAAGCATTTAAGCAAATAAGATTATAATTCAATGCACTGTGGCATCCCACGATATTATTGTAAGAGCTGTAATTAGGGGTGTAAAGATTAACCGATTTGGATCGGTTATCGGTCTGTGACCTCCCACTATTTTCCAGTGCGGAAGAATACAGTCGAATCACGCACCACGTTGTGCAACAGGGGAACTCCCTTCCCGGTGCGTAACTGGGATTCCCCTGGCAGCGTACTGCGTGATTCGACTGTATTCTTCCGCACTGGAAAATAGTTCCCACCCAAAATGACCAAGGCAAGCTCTCCGTGTTGATTTGCACATTTATTTGCACTCGATATGAATGCGCACTACACATAAAGTAATTGGGAAACGCATCGAGCAAATTAATTCCTTTTGGCCGAAATCTTTCTCTGGCGACGTTAGACTCCAGTCTAAGGCGGAGGAGCTGCAGATGTGTCTCGTCAGGACAGCGTAGGACAGATCGCCTTGTTTGACAAGGTAGGAAAACGCTTTCCACCACTTATTTTAGTCTCTGGACTGTGGGGAGACGCCCAAATTTGCCCTGGGGGTGGCATATCCCTTTAAGTTAATTTGGTGCGCTACCGCTATTTATGGACATGGTTCGTATGCGTGGTTAACTTTTGTGCCAGTGTTGTGTCGCGTTGATATCAGTCTGATGTTTCACTGTCAGCTTGATAGTTTCCATGGCAGCTATAGACCATAACAATTGTATGATACTAGCGTTTTTATTGTCACGGTTAGTGGATTGGGTGATTTATTTTGACAACATTCATGTATTGGCAATGTATATTTGATTTGGGCTAAAATTGACTTGGCTAATTTACTTTTGTGTGGAAAATACAATGTATAATCAGAATTGGTGCATTTCTGTATTTAGATTACTTATGTGACAGTTATGTGATTACTTATGATTTGTGTGTATAGAAATGTACTTCACACACACACAGATGATTTTTGTCTCAAAGGAGACTAAGGAAATGTTATAAGATGGAGAGAAAGTATTAGTTATTCAGTGGATTTAACATGCTAGTGTTTTCTATAACTGCCTAGTAATATCTATCTTCTTGTCAGTGATATGTTACACTTTTACAGTTACTGAAACTCATGAGTGACTGAAGCACTAATTACTAACTAATTCTGATTCATTCTGATTTTTGACTTTAATAGGCAACTTGCTTGTTTTATAAGGTCTTTTTTTATTTTTGATATCTAACCTTATTGTTTTGTGTTGCTTGAGGGAAGGAATGTGTTGTATTTTAAGTATGAGCAGAGTTTTGCAAACCGTATTGCCAGTTTTTCAGTAGGCCTGGTGTATTATCTGTTGGACACTAAATAAACAAAAGGATACTATTTTGAAATTTAATTTCTGTTTCTCTCTTTTTCTTCTCAATAACTTTAAAGCACTTGGGAGTAAAGTTGTCAATTTGTATTGAATCGAAATTAACCAAACCGGATCGGATCGAATCGAATCGTACCGGATCGTTTACTAATTTTATGAATCGTCCCTGAATCGAATCGTAGCCTGTGAATCGAGATTCGAATCGAACCGTTTTGTGAGTGAAAGATTCACACCCCTAGCTGTAATGATACAATATCACAATATTTTTGTTATTATTACATCTCAATTCTTTTTTTAAAAAAAGCTCTTTCTTTCTATCTATTTATCTATTCCACCCTGCCCACTTTTTATTCTGACTGCTACTAACCTCAAACTCTTCCATTTGCATTATCAATTCAGTTTAAACAATAATCCCATTTATTTCAATAGAGAATTAGAGAAAAGTCTCTATAAAAAGGCTGACTGGTGTAAAATGTTCAGTATTCGTAGGCGCCATCTCTGTGTGTGTTAAAAACAGCTCTGTAATAAGTGTAAAACTTATTTGCTGTTGAGATTGGCAGCCTTATGCAAAATCACAGAAGTGGAATGCGGGGAGCACCCGTGGCAACTTCAAGTAATAAGATCAATAAAAAGTGCATGCTATTATTATCTTTGTGGTATAGTCAAATAAGTATCTTTTCCTTGGTATCAGATGTTTGAGTTTGAAATGTGACTGTTAACAATACTGTGGCATAATGAAAATGAAATATCTGAGGTTTCACGCATAATCTGATCTAAAACAAATGTTGACAACAACAGAGACAATGCTTTGCAGTGATAACAAGCCATATCTGCGGTGCTCACATTAATTAAAGATTGCATGGAGGATTTTTTGTTTCAAATTGTCAATGATAGCATTAGATGAGATAGAGATAGATAGAGATGCAGCAGCCTTGTAATTATGATAACCAAAAAACAAACAAACAAACAAAAAAAAAGAAAAGAATGAAAATCTATCAACTGTAGACATGGTGGGGCCAGATAAACTTTAGCCAATAGATAATGACGCTACTTCGTTATTCTCGGAGATTCCTTCCGGCGATGGCGTGCATTGAAGCAAGATTCAAGATTCAAGATTGTTTATTTGTCATATGCAGAATCAACACAAGGTCAACAATGCAATGAAATGCTTAGGATCAGAAGAACCGTTGACTCGCTAAGATAGTCAGAAGTACTAATAACATGCAATAATAGTACATGGTAAAAAAAGTGTTGCAAAACTACAAGGGAAGAAGTAAACAATCAGAGGCGGTTCATTCCCTTCCACGCGGGCCAATGCGCAGCGCAGAGACTTGCTGGCGCCTACAGCGGCGCGAGAGGAAAAGGAAGAGAGAAAGAAAGAGAAGATAGAGAGAGGAGTCACCCCCTCCCTCTCTGCGACCGGTGTACTGTCAGAGTGAGACGACAGTACACCGGCTGCGAGTCCAGCTCACACTACCATGATTCGACCAATGTCACGGCACTAGTTGCTACCAGGAATTGACCAATGATAGCGCCTACTAGCTCCTACCAAGAACGCACACGCTCGCATCGGGAACACGGAAACTACACAAGACAATAGTAAAAGAAGTTAGTATAACACAACATTTAATCACTTTTAAATCGATCGTTCACCCTCCGTGGTATTTACTATGAATACAACGTACAAAGACACACTTTACATGGGACTTTGTAGAGATACGCGATCGGCATTTTCAATAGAGGCTACGACTACGTGAATTACTTATCCCGGACAACACTTCATCTGGGAGCTCTTTCAGATTTGCTGGACAGTATCTCATCTTTGGTTTTGGTAAGGTATGTCATGAAATGTGTGTTTGTCATATCACTATTCTATTTTAGCGCTATTATATTATATTGTATTAATTATATTAATTATATATGTTATATTATATTATATTATGTTATACTGAGGAGAAATCTGTGTGAGGAAAGTGAGGAATAGCTGTGTGCCATAACTTTTTGTTTGTGTGTGTGCCTGTGCAATCTGTAGAATAAGACAGAAGAAGAATAAATGTTTAAGGGGAGAGTAGCCCACTTTGTGTGCATGTGTGTGTGTGCGTGTGTGTGTGTGTGTGTGTAGGTAGGGGATTTTGAAAAAATCGTTTGAATAATTGATGATTTTTTCCATAATCGAGCAGCCGATGGTTCTATTTATATATCTGATTGTATATATTTTTGCCACTTTTATGTGTAGAGTTTATTTATTATTTTTTATTTATGTTATTTAAGTTATGATAACTTTTATTTTTTTGAAAGTTGTGATAATGAGAACCACTCTATAGTGATAATTAAACATGGCTGCTTGTGGTAAATGTTTTTGTTTTTTTGTTTTTTCCTTGGGGGAGGGGCGCTCGGAGGGGGGTCTCGCTCAGGGAGTAATTCAATGTAGAACCGCCCCTGTAAACAATATAATAAACAATATAATAAAATATGTAATAAAAAGTAATAAAAATACAAGGTACAATGTACAAAGGTGCATGTAGGATTAAATCAAAGATCAAATAAGGTGTAAGTAGAGTATTTCACAGATTGCACATAATATGGTGTGGTATGGGTGTTGCATGTGGATTTCATATTGCACATAGTATGGTATAGATATTGCACATAGGTAATTGCATAGATTATTGCACAGGTAACAGTAGTTTACAGTGAGGTAGTGACGAACATGATACATTCATACAGAGCAGCAGCAGTAAACATATTATGCATACTGAAAGGTAGTTTAGTGCAGTATTATTGAGAGTTCAGTATTATTTAGAGTATTATCCAGAGCTCAGTAGTCTGACAGCTTGGGGGTAATAGCTGTCTTTGAGTCTTTTTGTACGTGCTAGCAGGCTCCTGTATCGTCTACCAGAGGGTAGCAGACGGAAGAGTCCTTGTGCCGGATGAGTATGGTCCTTAGTGATGCTGCGTGCCTTACACAGACCCCTCCTGTGGTAAATGTCCTGGATGGAGGGGAAACTGCTGCCAGTGATGTCCTCTGCCACTCGTACCACCCTCTGTAGTGCTTTGCGGCTCTGAACAGTGCAGTTCCCATACCACACTGTGATGCAGCCCGTCAGCAGGCTCTCGATGGTGCACCTGTAGACGTTTGTAAGGATGCTGGTGTTCATACCAAACGTCCTCAACTTCCTTAGGAAGTAGAGTCTTTGTCAGGCTTTCTTAACCACAGTGTCTGTATGTAGTGTCCAGGACAAATCCTCAGTGATGATGTGTACCCCAAGGAACCCCAAGGAAGCAAAGGGTCTAATGACGCGTTGGTCACTAAATTACTTCTGGACAGGTAACTTCTGCTTATCATTTTAAAATGTACAGTATAGTTACAGCAGCAACAGCGATTCTGAATGTGCACCAGATATAAAAAAGCAGCGTAAGCATAAAGATGAGGCGGGAGGAGGCGTTTCTACGTAGGGAGCTGTTGGTGGGGGCTCACACATGCCCAACATTTGAAAAAGGACAAACAGCCATTGGATTTCTTGCTCCTTGAAAAATCAATACAACCTTTAAGTTACTCATCATTTATCTTTGGTTGTCTGCACCATGCACCTTTTCCTTCAGAAGTTCTTGTAAAGGTGCTGTCTGATGTTGTGAAGTGTTTTATATCTATCCTCCATGGCTGTAAACTTTCCATAGTCCATCACGAGTCATTTCCCAAGCGAGTGTTTACGCGACTGTAGTAGTGGTTTTAGAGAACGCATTTTGAAAGGGCATAAGAAGTTCATTTTGACACCACATTTCCTGTCTTGCCCAGCTAAAAATCCTGGAGATGCTCCGCTGACGCAGAAAAATTTGAACTCCCACTTCATTTGAGCGGCACGTAACGTAATGACAGTTGTTGGATGCGCGTATAACACTGGTGGTGTAAATTGTCTGACTGGTTTTCTGTCAAAATGGGCTCATCGAAATGAGCTACCAGCAACCTAAATAGATAGTGATGTCTATCGATTCATGCTACCCCATTGAAATAAGGTACCTTATGTTTTTCTGTTTACATTTGTATAGATCCAATAAAGCTAACCTCTCCAGTTTTACAACATTTGGAATAGAGACAGCGGGTTTTACTGTATGCTGTTTTTACATGAGCTCATGACCATAGGTGAGGGTAGGAACGTAGATTGACCGGTAAATTGAGAGCTTCGCCTTTTGGCTCAGCTCAGCACCTATAGTCATTCCTGTGCCTTTCAACCTTACAGTGTTGTGTTTTTTTAGTTGATTGTACGTACTTATTATTATTATTTATCTTAATTTTGATGCATGCTCATATTTTCCAACTGTTTCTGAAACTTGCGTTGACACTGCAATTTCCCCATTGTGGGACAAATAAAGGATTATCTTATCTTATCTTATCTTATGAGCTCTGGGTAATGACCGAAAGGACAAGATCGTGGATACAAGCGGCCGAAATAAGTTATAATTCCTCCGCAGAGTGGTGGGGCGCACCCTTAGAGATAGGGTGATTAGCTCAGTCACATGGGAGGAGCTCGGAGTAGAGCCGCTGCTTCTCCATGTTGAGAGGAGCCAGCTGAGGTGGCTTGGGCATCGGTTCCGCCTCAATCGGGAGGTGTTCCGGGCATGTCCCACCAGGAGGAGGCCCTGGGGAAGACCCAGGACACGCTGGAGGGACTATGTCTCCCGGCTGGCCTGGATTCCCAGGAGGAATCTCCTCCAGCTCCCCCCGGAGGAGCTGGAGGAAGTGTCTGGGGTGAAGGAAGTCTGGGAGTCCCTGCTTAGACTGACCCGGCCCCAGATAAGAAAATGGATGGATGGATGGATGGATGTTTTTACATGGTGATCATACTTTATACCTTAGTTATGTACATTTTAAGATAAGATAAGATAAGATATGCCTTTATTAGTCCCACAGTGGGGAAATTCCAGTGTTGCAACGCACAGATCAAGAACAGCAAGAATATGCGTAGTTCATTTCAACAGTCATATTATGCTATCAAATAGGGCTCCAACTAAAGGTAGCACATATCCACAGGCCAATTTAGCCTTTGAATAATGCTCCCACTGTAGAATCACTATTGTTTACTCCTTTATATGAATATGGGTAGAGGTAGCAAATCTTGACAACTTCTTCCAAATAATGCATCCACTAGAGGTAGCATACCTCACCTTTGTGATACTGGGGACATTGAAGATGGGACAATTCCATGCAATTCAGTTTTATTTATATTGTGACAATAACAATGGACTTTTAGTCATGATGGATGCAGACAGAAAAGACAGAAAAAGGGACAACAGAAGAAACATTCTGCAAACTGCAAACATGTCCTTGTTTACATGCTTAATTGGTCAAAACATACAAGGGTGGAGTGGGACCAATAAAAAGGCCCTGGACTTTTCCTGGGCCTGGTCTAATAATTCTACTACAGGAACCAAAGTCTTAAAGCTAACACTGCTGATCTGTCTGCCTCCTCCTCCTCAATGCACACAGATTGCCCCTCCGTAGAGCTGCTCCATGGCTGGCGTTTCTTGTCCTCTCTTTTGCATAATTACACTACAGACACAGACCTCGAGAGAGCAGAGCCTATCGGAGCCATGTCTCCATGTCTCTTCCCACAGTGCTCCATCTGTTTGTGGACCTACTGTGTGAAGGCTCACAACCAGCTCCTCTTCAGAGGGTCACTTCATGGCTGCCACAAACACAAACAAACTCCATTTTTAGTCCAGAGGAAATTATATTGTTTATTAGTAAGGAGAAAAGGCAATCAGTCACATATATGGAAACCCATCCATGCTTCTTGGGTACATTAGATATGACTGATCCTATAACCTTAAAGGACCCATATTACGCTTTTATTTGATCAATGAAATTATGATGTTTCCTCATCGCAAACATATCCGGAGCTGAGTTTTGTTTCATTCTCACATATTTAACACACATACTCTGCATATTTGGACTGAGCTCTTTTCTCAAACAGAAAACACTCTGTGCCGCCTTGTGATGTTGTGTGGTAATACAGGAAGTGTTCCACTGTGTTTTTACTCTTTTAAACTTAAATTTTTATAATTTCGGCTCTGGAAATGTCAGTCTCTACTGAACAAAAGATAAAACGGTAGTTGTTAACTTGAAAACTCGTGCTTCATGACATCACAAGTTGGAACAGAGCATTTTGAGCTCTGGAGATGTAGACAAATTAATAATAAAGGATTAGTCAAATGTATGAAGGTTTTTATGAAGTACCAACAAGAAGTGTTGTATAATTTAGGCTCTTTAACTATAATTACGCTTAGACTGTTGCCCCCCGCGAACCGGCCCTGGATAAGCGGAAGAAAATGGATGGATGGACGACTTAAATCACCCTAACTAAAACCATAATCATAACCTATTTTAACCCTTATCTGAACTTACCCTTATCAAAAGGGCCTATTTTTCCTAAAATGCCTGACCAAAATGACCCCCAATTCAAACTGAATCTGTGTATGAACCCTTTGGAGTTCAAACAAATGGCTGGACAAACGGCTGGACTTTGTGAAGCTGCACTCTACTCCTCTCATTATAAAAGGGAACAATCTCTGCACAGAGGAAAATCAGATTTCAGATCTACATTCTTTCTGGTAAATATAAGATTAAGTATTGCT
Organism: Paratrypauchen microcephalus; assembly: GCA_036785185.1. Taxonomy (NCBI): domain Eukaryota; kingdom Metazoa; phylum Chordata; class Actinopteri; order Gobiiformes; family Gobiidae; genus Paratrypauchen; species Paratrypauchen microcephalus. Next base: position 5,718,702 of record JAVJIX010000013.1, on the reverse strand, counting down.
GGTGTCTGGAGAGACAGTAGATTGATTATTTGTTGAGTCTTCTTGAGTGTTGACAATTCCAATCTCAAAGCTGAAGCATATCTCACTATGGCAACTATAGACTTGGAAATAGGCAAAAAAGTCCTATAGAATTCCTGTATATTTATGTGTGTGCGTGTATGCGTGCGTGCACGTGCGTGTGTGTGTGAATTTTAGGGTTTTTCATTTGTGGGTTTGGAGTGCAAACTGATCCTGATTCGTTCCAGAATGGTTAACTTGGCTGAAAGTAAGCGCGCTACCACTTTCCTTGATAAATGATAAGTATCTGTCCATTTGCCATTATTTGTTTCACATTTTTAAAAATCAGGTTACATTTTTTTTCATTATAAATCTTTGCAAAACCAGCTTATTCTTTTAATATAGATTATTAAAAGATTAAAGTTTAAGATTAGATTCAAGTTTGTGTTCATACATTTTGCTGCTAAACAATGCAAATAAATAAATAAATAAATAAAGTTTAGTATATAGCACATAGATAATAAAATTGGAAAATCCAGCTTGCTTTACAATTTTAATAGTTAGTCTAATAGCATTATTAATACAGAAATTGTCCTTACAACAGGTAGCACCCCTGTTTGGATGTTGTTTTTACTGTTGCATTTCTTTCCTCAGCAGGTCACACCACTACTGTCACATGGCTTTTTAGCTCAGCACATTTTGCACTGTTGCTGGTGCTTTCAGATCTGAAGTCATGCCGCTCTGTTGTCTTCCTCTATTTTAAAATTCATTGGCTCTTGTTCTTTGCCAGCGAGAGCCTTTAAACATCAATTACATTCTATTCAAAACCTCACAAGGGCCCACTGTTGGCGCTTTTTTAACAAACCCAAAATCCCTTTTTCTTCACATCACACACAAATAAATACGATAAAGCTTTGTTCAGTCACCGTATGAAGTTAATGGCAACTAGCTAAAGTAATTGTGGTATGAGGTTTGTGGTAATTATGAGAAGTGTGAGAGTCCATGCATGTCCAATGAAAGACAAAAAATAGAGAAAGAGAAGAAAGAGGGATAGAGTGAGAGGGAGGGAGGAGAGGACTACTACTTTGCATAGTATTTCTCATGCATAATTAATACTTTTACGTAAATGCAAATTTGGCTGTTCTTGTAATTAAATGGCCCATATTAGATTATTTTCTGAGCGATGTTATAATGTTTCCTCATCACAGACATACCTAGAGTTGTGTTTTGTTTCATTCACATGTTTAAAGGAATATTAACTTTTTTACAATCGGAACCTTATTTCGGTAATAAAACAAGATGTTTTACTCACCCATAGTACTTTGGTGTCATTTGGAGCAGTTTCGTAGATGATGTGGTGTAGCGATATCCGTTGACGTGAGTGCTTGGGGCGATTGCAGTCACCAAATAACACAATCTTTATCACTTTTCAAATTACAGAAGCTCAATGTCTTAGTCTACACTTTCGTTTGAGTCAAAAGTGGCCTCTAATCCGAGATTTAGTCATAGATTCGAGTAGATGAGGAGGCCAGTCCGCATGCGCTCATTCACAGCCAGGGTTGGGAGGGTTACTTTAGAAATGCAATCCGGTACAGTTACTAGTTACTCCTTAAAATATGTATTCAGTAACGTAATCCCGGTACTATAATATTAAAGTAATGTAACTTGATTACTTTCAGTTACTTTTGGATTACTTTAACACTAAATATCCAATAACAACAAGAAAACAAGAAAATTACAATACAATTAAAAGTTTTTAGGAGGACAAGTACAGTTCTATGTGTAGTTTTAACAACTGTTCTCACTATAAGCCAAGTCACTAGTAAACAAGGTCACTCACTAAACCAAACACCTAAACACCTATGACTTCAACGAAATTATATTTTCAGTTAAAGTTTTAGTTTTACCGGGACAGTCATCTTGCCCGATCTCCGCAGCTGGACAGGATGTTCGTCCAGCTTGCGTGCTGGCCTACATCTAACGACAGCTTTGCTCGGAATTGTCTAAAGGGTCTCCATGGATCAGTTAACATGACTATGTTGCCTAGATAATGTTTAAATATTGTAATATCGTTCTACAAATGCACAAAGTGTACTTGTGACCGCAAACATTAGCTAGCTTGCTAATAGTTTGCTAGTCGATAGCTAACTCGAAACTGGCTCCTACCAATGAATCAAGACAAAGAAATGACTCATATTCACACATAACATGACTGAAGCAGGACATTTAGGGCCTGTCAGTATCAAAGCGTTAATATTAGCGATCTTACCTGTAAATGTTTCTTGAGATTGGAAGTAGAATCCTTGGACATTGACAGGTGTTTAACCGCTGGAAGGCACAGTTTGCACTGCACTGTGATGTTGTTCCCTTTGTCTTCTTTAAAAATAAAATTCTCCCTAAATTTCCACCCGCTTAATGCGTTTTTTGAAACCATGCCCGCTGCAAGTTTAGTCCGTAGTGCGCGACCTGCATGAATTTCAGTGCGAGCCGCTGCAAGTGTATTCCACAGCGCGCACCGCTGCAAGTTTGTTTCACAGAGCGCGCGCGGCGCACGGCGCGAGTCTGTACGTTCTGTTTTCCCTACATATGACCTCCGGCTTTAAATGAAAAAATGAAATAACATAAAATGCTTTCAAATTGTAATCCTGCTAAGTAATCCCCATTTTCACTAAATGTACCTGTAATCTGAGTATGTCTTTTTCTTTGTAACTCTAGGGGAATACAGTTACCTTTTTTTTGTATCCTTTTACTTAACGCCGTTCCATGTAATCCGTTACTCCCCAAGCCTGTTCACAGCTGATTTCGCTCTCAGCTCTCGGGACCCAAACATGAAAGGCAAAGCTGTAAGACGTTTGGACCATTGTGTTTGCAGTACCCACTTCAGTCAGGGCAATTTTTTACCAGCAAAGGAAAAGAAAGAAGGCCAGCGGATTCAGCGCACGATTCTGAGAAGTAATGCGATACCGATGGCTGTGGTGGCTCTGGTGCGCTGCTCCTAAAACTGTCTCCGCTTCATTCTTTCCGTATCCATTCTGTCTCCTCATAAGATAAGATAAGATAAGATAAGCCTTTATTGATCTCACACAGGAGAAATTTACTCACCACAGTAGCTCCAGGACAATTGGACAAGAGGGAAAAAGTGCATGCAGGCAGGGAGGGGATAAAGTAAGTAATAAATAGTGCAAATAGTAATACGTAATAAAAATAATAATGGAAAATAGTAATAATGATAATAGTAACAACAAGCATCAACATGAAAAGGAGGATATTGCATGTCTGGCCTATATCCGTATACTCCTCTTCAGTCCTCAATCCTCAGTCCTCCATAAGTCCTCTTCAGCCTCAAAGTCCGAATCTTCTGCCATGTGTCACTCGCAACAGAAAAGTTATGAGCGTCTTCTTATCTGCAAAACAGCTGTGAATGAACGCATGCGCACTGGCCTCCTCATCTACTCAAAACTATGGCTAAATCTCGGATTAGAGGCCACTTTTGACTCAAACGAAAGTGTATACTGAGACATTGAGCTTCTGTAATTTGAAAAGTGATAACGTTTGTGTTATTTGGTGACTGCAATCGCCTGCCCCAAGCACTTACGTTAACGGATATCGCTGCACCACAACATCTACGAAACTGCTCCAAATGACACCAAAGTACTATGGGTAAGTAAAACAACTTGTTTTATTACTGAAATAAGGCTCAGATTGTAAAAAACGTTAATATTCCTTTAACACAGCCTGCATATTTAGGCTATGCTCTTCTCACAAATGGAAAAGACACCACTTTCCACCTTGTGATGTCATACGGTAATACAGGAGGTGCTCCACTGTGTTTTTAATCTCCATAAACCTGCAGTAGAATCATTTGGATAATTTTAGTCCTGGAATTGCCAATCTCTACTGAACTAGGATTATTCATGTGTGAATGAAACAAAAACTCAACTTTGGGTATATTTTTGAGAAGGTAACATACACATACTGTTACATGGTTTAAAGCCCAGTTAATTTTGTTTGACTACACATTTACAGTACTATTTCTAACACTGGTCACATACAGTGTATCTGCCTATATTGACAAAACATAAATGTATCACTAGTTCAGTCCAGTATTGTTTAAAGAATATAATATTATGTTAATTCCCCACATTCCCTCTCTCTTAAAATATCACTGATGCACAGCCATCCATAGTTCATAAAGTCAGCCAACAGATGGGCCATAAGAGCCTTTATATAACTGGACACACTCCAGAACTCTAACTCAGCTGAGAAAAATCCATCTAGTTGCTTAATACAATGCAAAGTATGCCCCACAGAGTATGGATTCACTCCATGGCATCGACTGTGTACAGAATCAGACAGTGGATCCTCTCTGCATTTTAACTAAACAAATTGTTAACTCGTGGCTTCTACTCACACTGCAACAGAACCCTCTGAGTTGGGAGTATGAGATTGAGAGTAAATGTCTGCCTGGGGAGGTTGGCCCTTCCCTGCCAGAGGAAGGAAGCTGAGCATGAGCATTGTGGACATATGCTCTTCGCAGTCCAACCATATGCCTGATCTGCTGCTGCTGTTGTAGCTCCACAAAGTGCATCGCTCCAGCACAACAAGCCCTGACACAGACCTTGAGAGGGGACTGCCAAGGGGAGGAGCAGGGACCTGCTGAGGGATGGGCACTGGACTGTGGGGGGAATTTAGGGTGCAAGTCTATGGTTTGATTCCAGATCCAACCCATTATACAGTATTCCAATGTGGTGTGTGAATGACAGTTGGAGAGCCTGCCGGTGTAGATTGGCAGATGGTCTAATTGTTTCATAAGTAGTTACCACCAGCGTGACAGAGTAATTAATGCATGGAGTTATGAAGTGACTTTTGGTGCTTGGAATAGCACTTTGTTATGATTATTTACTTGTATCAAGTATGACTTATGTGTTCTTTATGCAGCCAGACCTTTTCCTTACCTGTTGCTTCATCCGTTTGAATGTAGACTTTTTTCTGACAATGTCTCCAGCTGTGTATCAGAGAATGGAAGCATTCAGAGTAGCTGTCAGCAGTCTGAGTAGCTTATTCATAATTCAGAACATCAGGACTTCATGTGAATGTGTATGTGAAGATCTCCTGTCAGAAATGTCCCTCTGTTTTTTGTGGTGGACAGAGAAGAGAATTCTTTACCAAAACTGGAGCAAAAATATGATTTTTTGACCGGCCAGATTGCTGGTACATGCGTTCAAAATAAGATTGGTCTGCAGGGCTAGGCGTTTCCTTATAGGGTTATAGGGTGGGGAGCTGTGTCACACAATTTCAGAATTCACAAGGATTTTAATTTGGCTATGACTTCTCAATGTTTCTGGGACCATAGTGTTTACACTTACTTACTTAAGTTACTTGCACTTTGGACCAATACTTTGTGCTTTTGTACTACTGAATAATATTATTTTTGAAGTAACAGTACTTATACTTACAATTTTTTGTCTCTTCCACCCTTTGATTATCTTTAATACTGCTCCTGAAGGATGGGTCAAATCCAGAGAAATAATTTCCCTATGGGGATGAATAAAGCGTGTCTTCTTCTTCTTCTAATGCTCAGTCCTTATTATCTTTGTTACATTACAGGCTTCATTTGAAAAATGTCCATTCATGTTTATATGTTTGCATTTGTGTTCATACATGGGGACCCCCACACTCCCCTTCCCCACTGTATTCATGAGGCTTTTCCCAGCCCACTACAAATGCTCTACATGCACCACTGTGCATTCCCCATCTCAGTGGCAGACATTCACATCTCCCTATCATGTAAAGCTATTTTCCATCAAACGTGGCAACCCAAATTGAGCGTGCATGAGCTCTGCATGGGTTGCCAAGCACATGACATAAAAAATCTCTTCCTGTACTCTGAGGGGATGCTGTGCTCTGTCCCATGGCAGTGCGCACAAATGCCCTCCCCCAATGGCTTTGTGTCGGAAACATTTCAAGTGATTGAGTTGTTATGGCTATGCTATCCAGTAGGGGGCACTGTGACTTTGTATCAGCTGAAGCGCCTGTTGATCTCCCCTTCTGGAATAGCCCTAGCAACATTATCAGCCTGAGCTCAGAAGATTTGTGGAGAGGAGAAAATCAGTGTGTTTGTTTAAGATAATACAATTAATTATACTCGATCAGTATCAGTATTAGACCGAAACTTGAACAGGAACTTGTGACATACTGGATGCAGACATGGACTGTCTCTGCTTATCACTAAAACTTATTTTGTTAGGCTGTAGGATCTCTCATTTTAACTTTGATATTAATATAAAATAGGCCTAATACATTGCTCAATGTAATACATTTAATTTTTACAATTGTATTAACAAAAATGTGAGGATTTCCATCTGACTGCTGAGGTTGGCTATTCTAGCCCAGGGTCATCTTCTCAAACACCTCTCCATCAGCCATCCATCATCACACATGTCCCAGGACGATCACACATGTCTCAGGACCATCACACACATGTCCCAGGACCATCACATACATGTCCCAGGACCATCACACACATGTCCCAGGACCATCATGCACATGTTGTTCCAGGACAATCACACACATGTCCCAGGCCCATCACGTCCCAGGACCATCACACACATGTCCCAGGACCATCATGTACATGTTGTTCCAGGACAATCACACACATGTCCCAGGACCATCACGTCCCAGGACCATCACACACATGTCCCAGGACCATCACACACATGTCCCAGGACCATCACACACTTGTCCCAGGACCATCATGCACATGTTGTTTCAGGACCATCACACACACGTGCCAGGACCATCACACATGTCCCAGGACCATCACAGATATGTCCCAGGACCATCACACACATGTCCCATAACCATCATCTCCCAGGACAATCACACACATGTCCCAGGACCATCACACACATGTCCCAGGACCATCACACACATGTCCCAGGACCATCATGCACATATTGTTTCAGGACATCACACACACGTGCAAGGACCATCACACACATGTCCCAGGACCATCACAGACATGTCCCAGGACCATCATGTCCCAGGTCCATCACACACATGTCCCAGGACCATCATGTCCCAGGACCATCACACACATGTCCCAGGACCATCATGTCCCAGGACCACCACACACATGTCCCAGGACCATCATGTACATGTTGTTCCAGGACAATCACACACATGTCCCAGGACCATCACACACATGTCCCAGGACCGTCACACACACGTGCCAGTACCATCACACACATGTCCCAGGACCATCACACACATCCCAGGACCGTCACACACATGTCCCAGGACCATCATGTCCCAGGACCATCACACACGTCCCAGGACCATCACGTCCCAGGACCATCACACACATGTCCCAGGACCATCACACACATATCCCAGGACCATCATGCACATGTTGTTCCAGGACCATCACACACACGTGCCAGGACCATCACACACATGTCCCAGGACCATCACACACATATCCCAGGACCATCATGCACATGCTGTTCCAGGACCATCACACACACGTGCCAGGACCATCACACACATGTCCCAGGACCATCACACACATGTCCCAGGAGCATCATGTCCCAGGACCATCACACACGTCCCAGGACCATCACACACATGTCCCAGGACCATCATACACATATTGTTCCAGGACCATCACACACACGTGCCAGGACCATCACACACATGTCCCAGGACCATCACACACATGTCCCAGGACCATCATGTCCCAGGACCATCACACACACGTCCCAGGACCATCATGTTCCAGGACCACCACACACATGTCCCAGGACCATCATGTACATGTTGTTCCAGGACAATCACACGCATGTCCCAGGACCATCACACACATGTCCCAGGACCGTCATGTACATGTTGTTCCAGGACAATCACACACATGTCCCAGGACCACCACGTCCCAGGACCATCACACATGTCCCAGGACCATCACACACATATTCCAGGACCATCATCCACACGTGCCAGTACCATCATACACACGTGCCAGTACCATCACACACATGTCCCAGGACCATCACACACGTCCCAGGGCCGTCACACACATGTCCCAGGACCATCATGTCCCAGGACCATCACACACGTCCCAGGACAATCACACACATGTCCCAGGACCATCACGTCCCAGGACCATCACACACACGTCCCAGGACCATCACACACATATCCCAGGACCATCATGCACATGTTGTTCCAGGACCATCACACACACGTGCCAGGACCATCACACACATGTCCCAGGACCATCACACATGTCCCAGGACCATCACACACATATTCCAGGACCATCACACACACGTGCCAGTACCATCATACACACGTGCCAGTACCATCACACACATGTCCCAGGACCATCACACACGTCCCAGGGCCGTCACACACATGTCCCAGGACCATCATGTCCCAGGACCATCACACACGTCCCAGGACAATCACACACATGTCCCAGGACCATCACGTCCCAGGACCATCACACACATGTCCCAGGACCATCACACACATATCCCAGGACCATCATGCACATGTTGTTCCAGGACCATCACACACACGTGCCAGGACCATCACACACATGTCCCAGGACCATCACACACGTGTCCCAGGACCATCATGTCCCAGGACCATCACACACGTCCCAGGACCATCACACACATGTCCCAGGACCATCATGCACATATTGTTCCAGGACCATCACACACACGTGCCAGGACCATCACACACATGTCCCAGGACCATCACACACATGTCCCAGGACCATCATGTCCCAGGACCATCACACACATGTCCCAGGACCATCATGTCCCAGGACCATCACACACATGTCCCAGGACCATCATGTCCCAGGACCATCACACACATGTCCCAGGACCATCACACATATTTTGTCCCACGTGTAGCATTTGCACTTTTTCCATGACTTTGTTGAGCTATCTATTCTCTTTGAAACCATATTGAAGTTGTTTGTTTTTTCAACTACTTACAACCCCATCCCACTTATCATCATCTTTTAAAATTCAATTCTGTTTGCCTCCGTGTTTACACGTGGGATTTAATGGATATCTGGCTCTGCTACTGTAGCCAGGCAGCCTGGATAGATGAGCTCTGGTTCCCCTGATAGAGGCCCTGGCTGCTATTAGACTATGAGAAGAATGGAGGGGACAGATAGACAGACATGCAAAGTGGACAAAGACTAGTCCTGTGAGCACTGACCACAGCAGACTTAGTTCAGTGAATGAAGAGTGTTTAGTCCCAGATCCATCCTCATGCTCTGTCTCTCCATCCTTGCCTTCCTCTGTGCTGCTGTAGAAGATGGATTACATGACAAGGCAAGGTAAAAGGCACTGCACTGTAGAGCCTCTGTATACATTACCAAGGGAGTGGACCCAGATCTTGTGTGAGGTCTATGGTGGTAAACACAAGCTGAAATGCTATTAATGTCCATCTGGGAATAATGATACAGGTACGGTTGTAGATATCACTATATAGCTCAGCTCATACTATTTTCATACACATGTAGCAATAGTTGGAGTGCTGTGTCGTTTTTATATAGTATTCAGTACTGTATTATTAAATTATATATCATTATTTTACATTTTATTCATTGTAAACTACAAAACTGATCAAAAACAACATGGTAATGGAAATGAAAACTTCCTGTTTTGTTACATGGTTCGTAATGTAGGCAAATGGTTTCACAAGTTTTGTACCTTAAAGCCCCAGTGTGTAGGATTCGTGGCACATAGGTGGATAGTCGCTATTGCACTTTCTGTTTTAGCTACGGCAGACCTCGAGGGACCCGCGCGCCGCTACTGTATAAGTAAAACACAGTCCCGTTTTTGTTTTTTTTTCTCATGAAAACACACATTCTCAATCATGTACCATGACACTCTACACATCAAATGAAACCTTACAGTCTCCTCTTTTTGACTATGCAATTCATTTCCCTGCAAAACAATCACTCCCCGAGCACATGGGGCTTTTATACGGAAAAGCACAAAACGAGGTTAGCTTACCTTAGAATGCTTTGCACAGGTCAAACTGTATTTCACCATAAACTTGGTCTAATAAAATCCAGTAAAACAGTTTAGTCCAAAACACGTGTTAGATCCATTACGATGTCTGATCCGGCAGCATGCTTGTGTTGTTTACCCAAAACCACGAGCCTTGCCGAAGGCGGAGCCCAAATGTCCTTCTGCGGCTCTCGTATTCAAAATGGCTGCCTCTGCATGGGGAAGATCCCCCTTTTATGTGACTATATCTAAGTCCAAAAGAATACTTTGATTTCACGATGGAAGTGAAAAGGCTTGGAAAACAATGTATTTTTGAATGGGTATCTTCAATTTCAGTAATTAACGGGTAAAAATCTTACACACTGTCCCTTATTACCGAATTAAAATATATTATTGCTTTGTTGTTATTGCTTTGCTTAGAATGTTCCACAGCATGGCATTAAAATTAGGGATGCACGACATATCGGCATTAACATCGGCATTACATATCAGTATTGGTCCAATGTGTAAAAGTGAGCCGATATTAACGACCGATATTTTTCAGTACAGTAATCCCTCGAATTAATGTTTGCTCACATTTCTCTCTCATTTAAACACTCAAACATTCGTAGATTTTCAACAAAATGTATTAATAGTGAAGCTTGGGGCGGGGGGAGGGCGGAGAAGTCTGCGCGAGGACACGTGCGCTCATCGTGCTCAAATCCGTGATAGCGCGGGGGGGGGGTGCGAGTGACTTTTTTTCGCTGATAACGCGCGGTGCCTGCATTAACTAACCGATTTTCTGGGTGCAGAAGCGCTGTGAACAGTGGCTACAGTTTTGAATTGATTAACAAAATTTCAGCGTGAGAAATACCATGTGTGGCGTGTGAGTTGGCACGTTGAATTGCGTGTGTCACACTCTCAAAGCATGAGACTTAAACCACCGCGGGCTCTTGCATGCGTTCGTTCATGCCGAGGTTTGATGTGTTCGGACTGCGTGCAGTCCCGAGGAGAGGCACATCCCCTCCCCACGGGACCACTTTGCTGCTAGTCTCAGCTGTGACTCAAAAACACGACTAAGAGCAAATCAGGCAGGAAAAGAACAGGTAAAGATCGTTTACAGAGGGATCCATATGCCGGCTGCATTTCCACAAACTCACTCACCTCTGTTCGGTTGTAAAGGCTGAGGGTACACTGGTGAAGCTGCTGCTGCTAATAGCAGAGCTAGCACGAAACCAGGAAAAGACCCAAACACGGTGGTTTAATCCTGGTTTAGACCTGGTCTAGTCCTGGTTTAGTCCAGGTCTAGACCTGGTCCAGTCCAGGTTTAGACCTTGTTTAGACCTGGTCTAGACCTGGTTTAGTCTGCATTTAGTCCTGGTCTGGTCCTGGTCTAGTTCCACTTTGGTCCCGCCCCCCCGCGTCCCTCATCTTTAACATCAATCGGCAAAGGTCCCTTAGCCAATCAGGACGCAGAACACAATGTTACACTACAAAAAAAAAAAAAAAAATTGAAATTGGAAGAAAAAAAAATCAGGAGTTAAAACACGTTTTGAAAATAAAAGAAGACATTCAAAAATTAATTTTGCATGATTTTTCAGTCTGTATAAAATGTTATCTCAGAATTAAAAATAAATAAATATCGGTATCGGCTAATATCGGCATCGGCCGAGATCAGCATCATTAATATTGGATATCCATATCGGCCAAAATTTTCACATTGGTGCATCCCTAATTAAAATAATATATTTAGCATTTATATTGCGTTTTTTATTGCTCAAAAAATGCATGCATTCTTATGTAAGCAGGGTTGCCGCTCCACAGATCTGACCTGCAGCTGGGCATCTGGCGTCCCCCACTTGTTTCCATAAATATAAAGTTTAATACCATACTGTGAGATATTAATGACCTCTCTGTAGAGTTAAGCAGGTTGTAGTTGCATAGGGCACCTTTAAACCCCAAGCACAGGACAATGCAGGATTACTCAAACATACATGACTCAAACTCTGAATACGTTAATGATAAGGGAATACCATTAAAACATGGCTAAAAGTTTAATATATCCCCTTCAAATATTTGGTCTTTGCAGTTCGAGACATTTTGGCCCAGAAGTCTGTTGTCAGTCAAAGATCATGATGCTAGTTGCCATGGAAACATCGCCGCCAGCTCATTTGTACGGAGGGTGTGAGTGCCACTTATGAGAGACACTTTCTATCAGCTGTGAATATTGACAGCTCAGACCAACGGCAGTGAGAGCATAATTTTACCACGTCATGACTGACCCAGGATCAGGGGCATGGTTGGGTCAGGAAAACAGGAAATAAACATCTCATCATTAGATGGTTAAAGCAGTAATAGCTGTAAGTGAGCTTCAGCTTCCCTACAGTCTGGAAAAAAAATTGTAAGCCACATCATAACAGCATCATGTGATGTTGTGATGTGATGAACAAACCTCCCCTTCATTTGTTGGCAGAGATCCAAAGTTATTCCTCACTCACTTGCATTACTAACTTATATATCAATCTTACACACACTGATATCCATGCAGTGAGTGCAGGGATGAAAGAGCTTTTAGCGGATCTCCGCTTTTTATTCAGCCGCGGGGTCATTTTTTTTTTATATCTGCAAAGCCACGGGAGGGGGCTGCATTTCGGATGTCGCGCACAGGGATACAAGGAGCGCTCAGGGAGTTAGTGTGTTTGCTCAGACACATTAAAAATTAGGGGGAACATTGGCCCTGTCCCAATTCCAAGTATTACTAGTCGCAATAGAATAATATTTTTGTCTGTAGGGAACAGGGAACAAGGAGCAGACCACCCGCTTATTGAGCTGAGGCGGGACCTGTTCCATTTCGCAGACGCCCATGTGATCCCCGGACTGCACTCAGGGCTCAGCGAGCAAGTGTAAATAATGGGTGGGGATTTATGACGATTTATGCAACGGTGGCTGACGAGGGTCCGAAAGGAGGACAAAATGTAAAAAAGGAGGACACGTGACAGACGGCCGGACAGACAGCTCTAAAACCGGACTGTCCGGACGAAATCCGGACGAATGGTCACCCTAACTGTCAGTGAACAAAAAACGGAGAACCATCAGGTAATAACTTCATTTATATACACTCAACAAAAATATAAACACAACACTTTTGTTTTTGCTCCCATTTTTCCTGAGATGGACCCAAAGATCCAAAATTCACTCCAGATACACAACACTACCATTTCTCTCAAACATTTTTAACAAATCTGTCCAAATGTGTGACAGCGAGCACCTCTGCCCCGCCGAGACAATCCACCCCACCTCATAGGTGCGCCACATCAAAATGCCGATCCAACATCATGACCAGTGCACAGGTGTGCCCCAGACTGCCCACAATAAAAGGCCACTCCGAAATGTGCATTTTTTTTTTTTTTGCTTTATTGGGGATCTGGGGACTCAGAACCAGTCAGTATCTGGTGTGCCCACCATTTGCCTCATGCAGTGCAACACATCTTCTTCGCATAGAGTTTATCAGATTGTCAATTGTGGCCTGTGGAATGTTGGTCCACTCCTCTTCAAAGGCTGTTATGGACAAAGAACACAGGCGCATTTTATTGATGGCATTTTGAATGCACAGAGATACCGTGATGAGATCCTGAAGCCCATTGTTGTGCCATACATCCATGAACATCACCTCATGTTTCAGCAAGATAATGCACGGCCCCATGTTGCAAGGATCTGTACACAATTCTTGGAAGCTGAAAATGTCCCAGTTCTTGCATGGCCAGCATACTCACCGGACATGTCACCCATTGAGCATGTTTGGGATGTGCTTGACCGGCGTATACGACAGCGTGTACCAGCTCCCACTAATATCCAGCAACTTCGCACAGCCATTGAAGAGGAGTGGACCAACATTCCACAGGCCACAATTGACAATCTGATAAACTCTATGCGAAGAAGATGTGTTGCACTGCATGAGGCAAATGCTGGTCACACCAGATACTGACTGGTTCTGAGTCCCCAGACCCCCAATAAAGCAAAAAAAATGCACATTTCGGGGTGGCCTTTTATTGTGGGCAGTCTGGGGCGCACCTGTGCACTGGTCATGATGTCGGATCGGCATCTTGATGTGGTGCACCTGTGAGGTGGGGTGGATTGTCTCGGCGGGGCAGAGGTGCTCGCTGTCACACATTTGGACAGATTTGTGAACAATGTTTGAGAGAAATGGTAGTGTTGTGTATCTGGAGTGAATTTTGGATCTTTGGGTCCATCTCAGGAAAAATGGGAACAAAAACAAAAGTGTTGCGTTTATATTTTTGTTGAGTATAACTCTCATTAGTTGCTTTGTAGTTTAAGTTTGCTCTTTAGACAAACATTTACACAGGGCTCTGTGTAAATGCAATTGCAATTCACACGGCATTTCTCACGCATTTCTCACGCATTTCAAGCCCCCCCCCACCATATTCTCTTAGCGGTGCTGTGAATTTTACCGTTCCGGTGCGCACCGCTTTACTTTCACCACTGATTATACTAGTACTGAGCCAATATTAATTTGACCTCACAGAGGCTAACTAATACATGCTAACTAATATCCAGTAGGTGGTTGTTTTAAGTCACAACTGAGCTCCAATTGTGATTCCCAATAACAGCTTTAATCTTCACAAAATGATGAGAACATAAATGTCAATAAACAAGCTTGATTGTATCATTATCAATGTTTAACAACACCTGAAACACCTAAGAAATTTATCTAAGAAATTTCCTTTTATGTCTGTATCTCCGCCACATCAGCCCTCCACAATGGCACCACATAATGTAGTGAAAAGGCAATCACAGGCATTTTCATTGAGAGTAAAAATGACATACAGTATATGTTTGTTTTGCTTACATTTAGTCTAGTGTTTTTCATTTGCTGCCGTGTGGTTGTGCACATTCTAAATGGAGTTAATGTGATTAACTGAAATTCAGGAGCAGGACCACGCCTCAACCACCTTCTCCTCCTCACCAGCGAATCACAGTTCACCATAACCACACCTCTAATTTCCCGGAGCCATTTATAGCCACTCATCCCTTCATTCCAGTTCGTCTCGGTTATCTCGACAGCTCAACCGCGTCAGCTCGCTCGAGCCGGGTTAACAACCCGTCACATTCAAACACCAACCTGCCTCACGTCTCCTCGTTCCTTCCAGTCCGCAATTCCTTACGCCGCGACGGATTTCTATTCAGGAATCCGCAGCCGGAGGATCTTCCACCGCATATCCGCGGCGTCCAGCCCACGGCCCGCGCCGCCCAGCCAACGCTCCAGGCGCGCGCTCACGCAACGGACCGCCACCTCTAAGGAGCACCCACCGTCAATATCTCTGCGCTGGCGGCATATACGGGATATCCACATTGTCCCTCTCGTCGCCTCCTCCTCCTCGTGTAGGCGAGCGCACAGACTGGTGCAGCCCGGTGTACTGTCAGAGTGAGACGGCTCTCAACGCACAGACCGGCTTTGGCAACCACGGCTTTCGGCACAGCGTGGCCCGGCCTCCAGCGACCACAGCGTTCGGTACCGCCCAGCACCCGCCGTTCCCCTTCAGGCTGACACATCAAGACAGGACCTTCAACAGTTTAGATCAATAATGTAACCCCGGCGCCCTGGAACGAGATGAACGAGCTTCCGGGTTCCCATCAAGTTTCCTGCGTGCAGCTGCAGACGTCGCCACTCCCTCCTCTCCTCCACTACAGCCTCATAGCTCCCCCTGCTGGGGGCTAAGTGTATCACCACCAGTGGCCAGTAAACGTATTCTGTCTACTGTGCAGTTTCACTTGAATTCTCTTGTATCATCTCAGTCTACTTTCAAGCAGGCCATCTCCCCCTGTGCCTGCACCCTTCGTGTCTCATTCTTGTCCCCGTCTCGCAGGCTGCACAATTCCCCATGCACATGCATCTTCTCCCCATCTCTCATTTCTCTCTTTTCAGTCATCATGAGCTAGATGGCTCTCGTGCCCTACCCACATTAGGCAGGGCCTCTAATCCATTTCCCGTCTTCTACCGGCTGGTTAGCTCAACTGGTAAGTCATGGACTTTCCCCCTGGGGTTGTGGGTTCAAATCCCCCCTGGGCAATGAGCTAACCAGTGTGGGTCCTTGGGCAAGACCCTTCACGGTACTGCCCCCCGGGCGCCGAAAAAGATGGCTGCTCACTGCTCCTGAAAAGGATGGGTCAAATGCAGAAGTCAAATTTCTCCCGTGTGTCATTGTGTGTGAGACCAATAAAGGCTTAAGCCTAAATTAATCTTATCCCTACCCCCCCCCTTTCCCCAACACCCAAATGTTTTATCTGTCGTTGCAGCCTACACAAGTCACCACGCCCACTCACACTATTTTCGTTCACACTCCGAAACGTCGTACAAATGTTTTTTGTTCGCTTAACTCCTCTCTGCACTGTCACACTGTTATCTCGTATTCAACCTCTCCTACCGACTCGCATCCGACCATTCTAACTCATGCTAGCTCACACCATTCCATCACATGCTAGCTAAGCAGTCTCTACATCCTCTCTCTGTTATTCCAATATTCAGCACCCATCGACTCATGTCACTCTCTCAATTTCAGCTCGTGCTGCTCACGCAATTTTGACATACGCTAGCTGTCTTTACACCCGCTCGCCATCAATTCATATTCCGGCCCTTGCTGTTTCACGCTATGCTAGCTCGGGCAGCTCACGTCATCCATTATAACCTAGCTTAAGCCATCATAACCACGTGTCACACTATTGAGCTCCTCCCAGTTCCGCCTCACCTGAGCTACACCATCTCGGCTCACCACCTCTTTCCCGATCGAGGATCCTACCATCGACGTCAGCTCATGACTTCACCATTCTATCCTATACGCATCCTCGGCGACGCTCTCGCCATCTAATCCTCATCTTCTCCTGCTCATGCTACATCATTGCATTCTTTCATCATTCTCAGCTCTCATGTTGCGACTACTATTACGGTCTCCAAATTCGACCGCTCTCATCTGTCCAGCATTCAACCCGTACCTGCCCTGTGAACATCCCCAATATGCACCTCCACCCTCAGGTCCTTAGCTTTTCCACAGGTTCCAAGCCGACTGACGACTGGCCGATTGTCACAACGTTTCACCAGCTCATGACAGCATGATGACCGCCAGCTCACCCAGCTCTCACGACCGCATGACAGCTCGTCTGGGTCTCACGACGGCTCGCCTGGCTCCCACGACAGCACGACAGCTCGCCTGGCTCCCACGACGGCTCGACAGCTCGCCTGGCTCCCACGACGGCTCGACAGCTCGCCTGGCTCCCACGACGGCTCGACAGCTCGCCTGGCTCCCACGACGGCTCGACAACTCGCCTGGCTCTCACGACGGCACAACAGCTCGCCTGGCTCTCACGACGGCTCGCTTGGCTCTCTCGATGGCTCTCACGACAGCTCGCCTGGCTCTCTTGACGGCTCTCACGACGGCTCACTTGGCTCTCAGGACGGCTCTCAGGACGGCTCACGACTGCTCGCTTGGCCTCATGACAAGCTCTCACGACGGCTCGCCCGGCTCTCACGTCGAGTCTTCCGACCCACAACGGGTCTTCTCCTCCACCTCTGTCCTGACCCACAACAGGTCTTCAGGCGTGTGTTCTGTGTGGAGTTGCGTGCATGGTCTGGGTCCGATCCCCGGGTCGCCTGGGCCTTTCTGTGTGGAGTTTGCATGTTCTCCCCGTGTCTGGGTGGGTTTCCTCCGGGCACTCCGGTTTCCCCCATCAACCCAAAACATGCACCATAGGTAAATCCTCCAGCTTAGGTCCTGACCAAGCCGAAGCAAGAAGATCATGGAGATGGTCCCTGGGTGCAGTAATGTGCTGCCCACTGCTCCTAATAACAGGATGGGTTAAACGCAGAACTGGAATTTCCCCACTGTGGGACTAATAAAGGCATAGCTTCCTTTCCTCCCGTCAGGTCTCCCTCCCTCCCTCCCAACCCACAACGGGTCTTTCTCTGCCTCTCTCCTGATCCACGACAGGTCTCCCTCTCTCCTGACCCATGACGGGTCTCCCTTCCTCCCAACCCACGACGGGTCTTTCTCTGCCTCTCTCCCGACCCACGACAGGTCTTCTTCTCTCCACCTCTCTCCTGACCCACAACAGGTCTTCCTCCCGTCAGGTCAACGGCATGACAATACGCCTGGGTCTCACAACGGCTCACCCGGCTCTCACGACCGCATGACAGCTCGCCTGGCTCTCACGACGGCTCGCCCAGCTCTCACGTCGGGTCTCCCGACCCACAACGGGTCTCTCTCTCGACCCACGATGGGTCTCTCGACCCACGACGGGTCTTTCTCCGCCTCTCTCTCTCATGACCCACGACGGGTCTCCCTCCCTCCCAACCCATGACGGGTCTCCCTCTCTCCTGACCCACAACGGGTCTCACTCCTTTCCGACCCACAACGGGTCTTTCTCTGCCTCGCTCTCCTGACCCATGACGGGTCTCCCTCCCTCCCGACCCACGACGGGTCTTTCTCTGCCTCTCTCCCGACTCACGATAGGAGATCTTCCTCCCGTCAGGTCTTCTTCCCGTCAGGTCCCTCCCCCCGACCCTCATCCCTCCAACCCTCATCCATCCAACCCTCATCCCTCCGACCCGCATCCCTCCGACCCTCATCCCCCCGACCCTCATCACTCCGACCCCCCCATCCCTCTGACCCTCATCCCTCACCTATCCAACCCTCAACATTCGAGCGTGGCTTTCTTCACCTACAGGTTCCTATGCTTGCCATCCGAACCCATGCTGAAGGACGCACATCAGCATTATCATGGTCACGTCCGTCAACCATCTGCGCTGGCGCGAGTGACCCCACTCCAGCAAAGGTCCAACTCCTCAGTCAGGGGAGAAGACCCTCCACGTCACGGTTTCTCTACATCACTCCTGACTCATTCGCCATACGGCACCTTCACGACGCAGCTCCAGTTTCTCCAGTGTTCAATCCGAATCTTTGGCAGTAGTGGGATTCTGCATTGCTTCCAGAGCCCTCGAATCGCACAATTAGCCTTCAGCTTCATCGGAACTTTGTCCTACTTTTCCACAATTTTTTGGGGGGTCTGATTAATCCAGGCATTCCCATTCATTCTAACAATAATAAATCAGTCAACACCACCTTCATCCGCTTCCCCTCTGCTCATCTGACGTCACCACCATCTGCAATTTCAGCACCCTCTCACGCCACTCCAGGAATGTCTGCGTCTCCACCGTCCAGGCTTGCCATCCATCCATCCATCTTCTGCGTTTCCATTTCTGGGTCACGGGGACAGCAAATCTGCTGCCCAGAACACTATGCACCGGCCCCCATGAATCCTCCCACGGGAGTAGGTCCAGGCTTACCTCTCAGAGATAAATCTCATATACAAGCTGATTTCTGATGAAGACTGCCAGTCTCATCTTCATGTTCCCGTGCCTGATTAAAGGACTGCAAAAAACTGAACCTCGCCTTCCTCTGAAACACCTACCACTTATTTCGGACCTTCTCTACCGTTGCACTCTCACTCTGCGCTCCGGCAACCTCTCGCCTTTCACGGACCTCTTCTGGCATAACACCCCACCATTCTCCATTCATTTATTTCGCATTGGCGCCACTATGTCCACGGCCAGGGCAGATGTACCCGACCGGAAAAATTCGAACCCTTGGTTGTCGGGTCTCCAGCACCTACCTCGTGTACGATCGTCACGACCTCAACGATCTCCTCCAGACCCATTCCACTTTATGCTCTTTCAAAAACTTTTGGGGGTCCCGTTCCGCTGGGCCAATCGAAGATTGAGACGGAGCCCCCACCCAATGTCTCAACCCAGCCATCACCACCTATTCACCGAGACATCCACTATCATTCAATAATAAACATCTTCACTGCATTATGTTGATGGCGTGGTCCTAGCTAGTGAAATAAGTTTAAATGTTCCAGTGGTGATTATTGTGGCAGTTTCATGAGAACTCTTCATCTCCGAGGATTATTACTGTCCAACACATGTATTCACTAAAAATATATTACATTATGCTAGTTCTGAGAATGCTAATAAAAAGACTGCAGCTCTGGATCTATCCTCATGAGAATCCTTTTATATCAGTTTTTTTATTTTTCAAAGAAACTGTTTTTGACATAGAACTAAACCGAACTGGTTAACCGGCTGGTTAGCTCAACTGGTAAGTCACTGACTTTCCCCCCGGGGGTTGTCGGTTCAAAATCCCCCCCCCCGGCAATGAGCTAACCAGTGTGGGTCCTTGGGCAAGACCCTTCACGGTACTGCCCCCCGGGCGCCGAAAAAGATGGCTGCTCACTGCTCCTGAAAAAAAAAAGGATGGGTCAAATGCAGAAGTCAAATTTCTCCCGTGTGTCACTGTGTGTCATTGTGTGTGAGACCAATAAAGGCTTAATCTTAATCTTAATCTTAACCAGTTTTGGAGTATTAGATTCCCAATTGCATGTGACTTACAACGTGAGCTGTAAGCCATGTTATAATGCTGTTACTTCCTCAAAAACATACCTGGAGTTGTGTTTTGTTTCATTCACACGTTTGAGTGACGCTGCATTATTAGTCTGTCTACATCTCCCAAGCTCAAAATGTTCTATATTATCATGTTATCAGTGGAGAATTTCCTAAATTACCACATGACATCACATGGTGGAACAAAGTGCTCTCTATATTTGAGAGAAGAATTCAGACTAAATATGCAAGGTTTGTGTGTTAAACATGAAAGTATGAAACAAACAAAACACAACTCCAGGTATGTTTTTGATAAGAAAACAACATTATAACAGAGCTCAGTAAATGGTGTAATATGGGTAATTTAATGCTACTCTTTTGTTATAAACAGAATGTTGAATATTGGGTGTACATTACGAGGTGTTGGAGAGAATGCAGCGGTAAGGGGCGGCTGGGAAACTTCAAATGGGAATCCCAAAATATCTCTTTGCTCGGGGCTAGAGTTGGAGGTGAGAGCAGTTTGTTGTGAATCTTAGCCATCCACAACACAAGTGAGCTATCTCACCTCCATCTTCCCACATGCTCAGAGCTTCAAAACACTGCAGCGGAGACACTGGCATTTAATGATTTTTTGCTGGAGGAAAACATTCAAAATTAAATTACTGCAGGGGAAAAAATTTAATTCAGTTTTTTATTTTAATATTATTTAGAAACTGTTTCTGTGTATTACTGATAAATGCAAGAAAAATGTATTGCCTGTTTTGTTTCATATTAAAAAATTTAGTTCACATTGTAAACATATTGATTAAAAAAACAATAAATCCAGTAATGAATTGGATAATATTGAATTCTCTATTTAAAAAAAAAAAGAATGATTTCAGCCCTGGAATTGCCTATCTCTACTGAATGATCAAAGGAGAAGTTCAATTTGTCAACTGGACAAAGTTTGTTTGGTTGAAAACGTTTCGCCGCTCATCCGAGAGGCTTCGTCAGCTCTGTCAGAGCTGGATGGATTCTACCTGGACGACTGAGGGACTTTTCACGTATCTCTACTGAACTAAAGGTAAAAGCAGTAAACTAAACAAAAACTAGCACTTCATAATAACACAAGGTGAAACAGAGCATTTTGAGATTTGAAGATGTAGACAGACTAATAATAAAGCTCACAAGAACCCATTTTGTTTAATAAAGGACCTTTAAGAACGCAAACCCAAAACCTTAGAATTGAATAACTAATAAGATTTAAAAAGTGTATTGAGAGACTCCTTTAAATACCTGGGACCAAACCATGCAGGAGGAGTGAAAGGCACTGTTAACTTTGCCTTAGTCCTCTGTGGTGCACTTGTGTATTTACATTGGTAGTGAAGTTGTATTATTGATACGTGACTTTGACCTAGCATACTGCTCTTTTTGTTTGCTCACAATGACAGGGTCAGGAGCACGACTGAGTATGAATATAAATCTTGTTGATATTAAACAGTTTCCACATAATTGAGTACTTTCAGAAAAGTCGCCATTTCGAGTGCATGAATCCTTTTTTTATTTAGATGACATCAAATAAACATACAAACCTTCCCGACACAACAATGCAATTTTTGGAATCAGAGCACAATGTGTTTTCTATTGTCTCTTCAAGTAAGTCAGGTCCTTCATTTTGGACAATGGAATGAGCTTTGATTTCAGTCTTCATGTCTCCTGTGTTTTCATTGAAGACAATGGACTTTGTTTGTCCTTGATGAAAACAAACAAACAAACAAACACACAAACAAACAAACAATAACTAAAATTAAAAGCGCTCCAAAAACGCAAACTACAATTTCAGAATCTTCAAACAGTGATGGGAACACTGACAGTAATGGGATCAATACAGTATAGATATAAAGCTATTACACATCATGTCTGACTACCAGTACATAGTACACAGTATATTTATTAAGGTCTTTGGAATGATTATTTTTCTTATATTGTTTTCAGTATCAACAATTGTACACTGACTTTGAGAGGGGCCATAACATAAAGAAGTACTTCGACCAAAGAAAAGAAAAAATAAAGAAGTACTATTATCAGTGAATGCCCTATAAGTAGGACCTCAAAAATATGGCCTTTTAGGTCAGACTGCTATTGACATTTTCCCTGGAAGGTTTTTCAAATTAAATTCATAAGCCATAGCTCAGTTATCTCACAGGCATCAATGCTTTCCTCATTAAAAATTCTTTAGTGACTGTGAGCTCTAAAACAGACACACAGACAGTAGTATTAGAACATTGCTTTATGTTTTTTTTTTTTTTCACAGATAATTAGACAACTTTAGAGGGCGATATTAAACATCGAGGTAGCTTTTTGACTTAAGTCACTACCTGGACCTGTGTTTTTACCCCTACAAGCACAAAGGTTTCAATTAAGCCAACCAACAAAAGCGCGCCATTAGGCCGTGTAGCTACAGGTGAGCCATGCGTCCACTCACCTCCACATCCAGTTGTGACAGCTGCACCGCTGCAGTCAGAGGGTGGCTGCCCTGGAACAACGCATATCCATGTGCGAAAGTCGAGTGGAAAGCGATCTGGATATAGTCTGGTTAACACCTGACCATATCACAAGTGAGATATGGGTCTGGAAACTCGCTTCGAAAAATCCCGTACCGGAGGTGTGGTTAGCGATTGTCAACGGCCGTTTATTGGGCGTTATACGTAAGTCCATAGCCAATCATGTCAGTTGTCAGTTCAAACTACAAGCTTCCGTTTGTCACGTAGTACGCGTCACCGTCTTGCCACACCTCCCCCGCTCTCTGATTGGGGCCCTAAATCTGGGACTCTCACTTGGACGGGTTTCCAGGCCGCCTTCCAGTTCGAAACGAACGGAAGCGGCCTGGGAATTCCCAGGCTAATCTGGATATCATTTTGGGCAAGACTCAGGCCACCGCTAACAGTGCCGAACTGGCTGACAGGGCTCACTGCTCCGAAGACGCCTCCGAGCACAAGTCCTTGCCACCTGACCAGAAAATCGGTCTGTGTGGCTTAGTTTATGCAGGCTCCCCGCGTTTTCAGCGGAAACCCCCCCTCCCGCCCCGGTCCCTCCTCCCCGCCCCTCTCAGCGCGCACTGACAAAGTGCGGTGATGATAAAACAAACTGAGAACCATCAGGTAATAACTTCATTTATCAGGTAATAACTTCATTTATATAACTTTATATAAAGTTACTTTGTAGTTTAAGTTTGCTCTTTAGACAAACAGGGCTCTCAACACGCAATTCGACGTCACACGGCATTTCTCACGCAATTCAAGCCCCCCGCCCCGCGCTCCTCGGAAATTACAGTCTCACGCACGACCCCGCTCAAAACTTGAGAGCCCTGCTGTCTCCTCTCAGACAATATCAAACTCACTCTTGAAGAAGCATGACAAAATAACCAAGCACAGCTAATTCCCGTGATCAGCAAACAGCGACATGAGCATAAAATATCTAATAAATCTACTGCCAATGTCCATAATCTCAGATCTCTTCCAAAAGCACACTCATCACAAATTCCTATTGCTACTCAGTCTCAGTTAACTTTAAACATGGCCCTTTTAAAGGGATATGCCACCCCCAGGTCAAACTTGGGCATCTCCCCACAGTCCAGAGACTAAAATAAGTGGTGGAAAGCGTTTTCCTGGTCACCCAGCCATTGTCCGAGTCTGTCGCCACTGACCGCCGCGGTAGCTGCAGCTCTTCCGCGTATTTGCTGGAGGCTAACGGCGCCAACGGAAGATTTCGGCCAAAAGGAATTAATTTGCTCGATGCTTTTCCCAATTACTTTCTGTGTAGTGCGCATTCATATCGAGTGCAAATAAATGTGCAAATCAACACGGAGAACTTGCCTTTTTCATTTTGGGTGGGAACTATTTTTCAGTGCGGAAATACACAGCCGAAGCACAAAGCACGCAATCTAACAGGGGAATCCCAGCCCCCACCTTCCGTAAACAAAGCACAACACGGTACGACACCAGCCTGTACCGTCTGTGGAAACAACAACTTTTACTGCAAGAAAAACATACCGACATCACCAGAGAGTAGTCTGATCATTTATATTTTTTAGTATTAGTTATACTACTTACTCTGTAGACAGCTGTCCATTGGGTCCGCTCGGTTTATTTTTCCTTTTCCAGTTCACTTTATCGCGCCGGATAAAGTCGCTATGTGCTCTCCTTGGCTCATCGCCTTCAGTAGTCGTAACATCCAGTCTTCAACTCCTCTTCAGTGTAGACTGGTTCAAAAAGGTAAGGTCTGGGATTTCGGAAGTCAAAGTCATCATCTTCGTCTGTAATGTAATCTTCAATGTCTTCAATCTCCATTACAACTCGTGTTATCAGCTAGCTAGCGCTGTATAAGTGATTAGATCCATGGGGGGAGACAGACCTTTGTTTACCACGCTGCGCAACAGGGGAACTCCCTTCCTGGTGCGTAACAGGGATTCCCCTGGCAGCGTTATGTGTGCTTCGGCTGTGTATTTCCGCACTGAAAAATAGTTCCCACCCAAAATGAAAAAGTCAAGCTCTCCGTGTTGATTTGCACATTTATTTGCACTCGATATGAATGCGCACTACACAGAAAGTAATTGGGAAAAGCATCGAGCAAATTAATTCCTTTTGGCCGAAATCTTCCGTTGGCGCCGTTAGCCTCCAGCAAATACGCGGAGGAGCTGCAGCTACCGCGGCGGTCAGTGGCGACAGACTCGGACAATGGCTGGGTGACCAGGAAAACGCTTTCCACCACTTATTTTAGTCTCTGGACTGTGGGGAGATGCCCAAGTTTGACCTGGGGGTGGCATATCCCTTTAAATGTCCGCTCTCTGCTGAACAAGTCCTTTATTGTTAACGACCTGATTGTAGACCACAAACTTGACTGTTTCTTTTTATCTGTTTTTATCCGTGAGTTTTCTGAGTTTCTATCTATTCTACACAATTCATTTAATATGATTATTATAACCGGTGATTTTAACTTGCACATAGATAACCTTTCAGACCCTATTGCAAATGAATTTTTGAATGTTCTTAATTATATGGATTTTACTCAACACGTCACGCAGCCGACTCACAACAGGATCACTCTGGATCTGGTCATTACTTACGGCCTGACCAATAGTGTGTCCTCTGTTGCTGACCTGGCCATGTCTGACCACTACTGTGTGTTTTTTAATATCACTGGTTTTATACAGCAGGAGACCTCTGTGAGAACTGTGAGGAAGCGCCATCTGACCCCTGAAGTGGCAGCAAATTTTATCGAGGTGTTAGAGAAAAATCCTGCCTCTTGCGATTCCATTACTGAAGATTTCAACAGTAGACTGCGGTCAGCCTTGGATCTGGTTGCTCCACTCAAAACCAAAAGTATTAAAACCAAATCAAAGCCTCCATGGATGAATGAAGACTTGAGAAAATCCAAGAGAGGGTGCAGGAGGGCAGAACGTCGATGGAGAAAAAACAAAACGACTATAAACCACCAATTATTCATTAATCAGCAACGATCACATAACAATGCTACAAGGAATGCAAGAAATCGTTACTTCTCCACAATAATCACGAACCACAAAAATAATCCAAAAGTTCTTTTTTCAACCCCGATTCTAATGCGTTTTACCTGACACCCACTGACTCTCTCTGCGAGCAGTTTGCAGACCACTTCACAGGAAAGATAAACACCATTCGATGTAATATTTTATCTTGTCAGAGCTCTGTTTTTAACTCACCTGAGTGTTTGTTTCGCCCAGAGAAAACTCTGGACAGTTTTGCCTTGGTTAATGCTGGGATGCTGGACAAGGTCTTCTCCTCAGTGAGGCCCACCACAATCCCCACTCCATTTTTTAAGTCTTTTTATGGATCTTTTAGGGATGAACTTTTGGTCATGATGAATTGCTCTCTTCAGACAGGGATCTTTCCCGCTGCCTTCAAAGCGGCGGTGGTGAGGCCCCTGCTGAAGAAGAGCAATTTAGATTTTAATGATTTTAACAACTACCGACCAGTGTCTAACTTACCATTCTTAAGCAAGATTCTAGAGAAACTTGTCTCTATCCAATTAAATGATTTTCTAGATGATCACAACATTTTGGAAAAATTTCAGTCTGGCTTTAGGGTGAACCACAGCACCGAGACTGCCTTGGCAAAGATTTTGAATGACTTTAGAATAAATTGTGACTCTCAAAAGGTGACTGTGTTGGTTCTGCTGGATCTGAGCGCTGCCTTTGACACAGTAGACCACATGATTCTTTTAACTCGCCTAAAGCACCTCGGCCTCTCTGGTGCTGTTCACAAATCTCACAGACAGAACATTTATGGTAAGTATGGACTCATACTCCTCCAAGATCCATAAAATCACATGTGGTGTCCCCCAGGGCTCCATTTTAGGCCCTGTGCTTTTCAACTTGTACATGCTCCCCCTTGGCAGCGTCATCAGGAGACATGGAATCAATTTCCACAGCTATGCAGATGATACGCAGCTTTACATTTCCGTGTCTCCTGATGACACCAGGCCAATGGATGCTCTTTTTAACTGCATTGCAGATATCAAATCCTGGATGGCAAGAAACTTTCTCCAGCTTAACCAGGACAAAACTGAGGTTCTAGTCATCGGTCCTGAGGCCCAGAGAGAGAAACTTTTATCAAAACTACAAGCACAGTCTTTTAACCCATCTCCTCAAGTGAAAAACCTGGGCGTCATTTTTGACTCTGAGCTGACTTTTATCTCACACATCAAGAACATCACAAAAATAGGTTTCTATCACCTAAAAAACATAGCCAGAGTTCGCCCTATTCTCTCTCAGGCCAATACGGAGACACTGATGCATGCTTTTGTCACCAGCCGTATAGACTACTGTAATGCCCTGCTCTCTGGTCTTCCCAAAAAGAGTATTTCAGGTTTGCAATTATTACAGAATTCAGCAGCACGTGTCCTGACTAGGACCAGAGGGCGGGACCACATTACACCTGCATTGGCTCCCTATGAGTTTCAGGATAGATTTTAAAGTTCCTTTACTGGTTTTTAAATGTCTTAATGGTCTTGGGCCTTCTTATCTTTCAGAACTGCTTTCCCCTTACGAACCTTCACGGGCCCTGCGCTCCTCCGGCAGCAGGCTCCTGGTCATTCCCAAAGTCAGGACACACACTCACGGAGAGGCGTCTTTTCAGTACTACGGCCCTCGTCTATGGAACTGCCTGCCAGAGGACCTCAGGGCTGCAGAGAACGTTCATGTTTTTAACAGTGGGCTCAAGACTCACCTGTTTAGCTTGGCCTTTGATTGACTTCCGTCGTCTGTTTGCTTGTCTTTTGTTTGTTCTTTTGTTTGTTTGCTTGTATATCTGTTTGTTGTTTGTTCGTCTGCTTGTTTGTCTGTTTCCTTTTTTTGTTTTGTTTTTTCCTTCCTGGCAGCACGGTGGCTGAGTGGCTAGCACTCATGCTTCACAGCAAGAAGGTTCCGGTTGCCCGGGCCTTTCTGTGTGGAGACTGCATGTTCTCCCCGTGTCTGGGTGGGTTTCCTCCGGGCACTCCGGTTTCCCCCATCAACCTAAACATGCGCCATAGGTAAAATCCTCCAGCTTAGGCCCTGACCAAAGCCTAAATAACAAAACAAAATCATGGGGATGGTCCCCGGGTCAAATATAGAAACAACTTCTCCTGTGCGAGATCAATAAAGGTCAATCTTCTAATCCTTGACCACTGTAAGGCGCTTTGTGCTACAATTTTGTATGAAATGCGCCTTATAAATATTGTTTGTTTGTTTGTTTGTTTGTTTGTGTATGCGTATTGTAAAAGGTAAGTCGCTATTACATAAATATGTTCAAAATGAACTCTGAAGTAATTCATTTTGCAGTGATTTCCAAACACATTGAATCATCAACTTTTCTCTCAATTGATTTGCAAAGTCGCATCGTCTTATTGTTTCCATCTGTTTTGTTTGCATTGCCACCTTTTTACAGCTTGGAAAATAATGTTCAAAGAATCAAACATAAATAATGATGTTTCAAAGAACAGGTTCTGCTAGTGCATCTAATTCACTGCTTGTACCAGGCTGACAGCAAAGAGTGAAAATAGATCTTGCTAATCAAATATATGAGGACAAGTGAGAAAGCTGTTACGTACTTATAATGAATAGAGGTATTGAACACATGATCTGAGTATTTCAGATATAACTGGTTTAAAGTGGCTCACACTGGTTAAACTGGTATCAATCCATGGCCTTTGTATGGTAAAGGAAAAGACAATTCAGCATTCAACCATTCAATTTTCTTAACTGCTGGGATTTGTTGTAATGTAAAGATCATATATTTTTTATTATATTGTTTACTTCTTCCCCTGCACTTTTGCAACACTTTTTTTTTACCATGTACTATTATTGCATGTTATTAGTACTTCTGACTATCTTAGCGAGTCAGCGGTTCCTCTGATACTAAACATTTCATTCCATTGTTGACCCTGTGTTGATTCTGCATATGACAAATAAACAATCTTGAATCTTGAGATCTTGAATCTTGAATCTTCAAGTCAAGGACAAGGCACAGAAAATAAAGAGCTACACCCTGCCAGTGATCAGATACTCAGCAGGAATCATAAGCTGGCCAAAGGAGGAGATACGGACCACAGACGTTAAGACACAAAAGCTCCTGACCATGCATGGAGGGTTCCATCCCAAATACAACATCCTGAGACTGTATGCGAGCCAGAAGGAAGGAAGCCGAGGACTAGTGAGTGTGGGAACCACTGTCCAGGCTGAAACTTCCAAAATCCATATGTACATCAAGGACAAGGCCCAGACAGATCATGTGCTCAAGGAATGCCTCAGACAGTGGAGCGCAGAGGAAGAGGTGCTGGAGGGACCATCATGGCAGGACAAGCCCCTACATGGGGCGTACCACCGAAACATAACTGAAGTGGCTGATATCAAGAAATCCTACCAGTGGCTGGAGAAGACTGGTCTGAAGGACAGCACAGAGGCCCTCATCCTGGCTACACAGGAGCAGGCCTTGATCACCCGGACAATAGAGGCCCAGATCTACCACACCAGACAAGACCCAAGGTGTAGGCTGTGCAAAGAGGCTCCTGAGACAGTCCAGCACATAACTGCAGGGTGTAAGATGCTGGCATGGAAAGCATACATGGAGCGACACAACAAAGTGGCAGGCATAGTGTACAGAAACATCTGTGCAGAATACGGGCTGGAGACCCCAAGGTCAAGGTGGGAAACACCTCCGAAGGTTGCGGAGAATGACCGAGCCAAGATCCTGTGGGACTTCCAGATGCAGACTGACAGAAAGGTGATGGCGAACCAACCAGACATAGTGGTGGTGGATAAGCAACAGAACAAAGCTGTGGTGGTGGACATTGCAATACCAAGCGATGGTAACATCAGGAAAAAGGAACACGAGAAACTAGAAAAATACCAGGGGCTCAAGAAAGAGCTGGAGAAGGCCTGGAAGGTGAAGGCATCAGTGGTGCCCGTGGTGATCGGAGCACTCGGGGCTGTAACCCCCAAACTGGAGGAGTGGTTACAGCAGATCCCAGGAAAAACATCAGACATCTCAGTCCAGAAAAGTGCAGTACTAGGAACAGCAAAGATACTGCGCAGAACTCTCAAGCTCCCAGGCCTCTGGTAGAGGACCTGAGCTAGATGAGGGTGAGAGACCAACCACCGTGGAAGGTGAGGAGCACATTTTTTTAAAAATATAAATTTTACTTTAATGGTTTTCTAGATACTTAGTTTTATAGATACTTACTTGATATAGTCTACAGTATACAGTATTCCATAGTGATAGAGAAATTGGCCCTCATTTACGAGACTTAGGGCGAAAATCGGCAAGTATATTTGATGTATGACAAAAATGAGGTGCTTTACAGGATTTATCAAAAATGACGTGAGTGCTCAGTTCACACTCAGGATCTGAGTTGTGCTCACAGATTCATAAATACCACATGCCCTCTGGTGTATGCAAAAATATACACTCTACTATAAAACGAAGATTTAAGATTAATCTACTATACTATATATCTACTATAAAACATTTTCTTAGCAATGTCTGTGAATGAGGTAATTTCTGTGCTGTGCCAGCCCCACACTTCCAGCTCCCTCCTTGCTATTGGTATCAGAGGTATAATACTCCCTACCACTATATGATGTCAATTATGTATGTAAATGCCCCACAAAGACAATAACTCCAGGAAGAATAGCTGTGCTTCCATAGCTAATGGAGTTCAAAATAAATACAAACACAAATACAAGCATAGTCAAACTGAACTGGCCTAGGCTGGAATGGACTTGACTGGACAGGGCTAGACTGGACCTGGCTGGAAAGGACTAGACTATCACAGTGCCCTGAGGTTTCATGTCTCTGGGTCATGGGTCCTGCACTGATGGTAAATAAAGGTCCTCTCAGAATACTTCAGTTTATCCTGCAATACACACTGTATGTAAAAACAAAGCTGTCTCGTACCTATATACACCAAGTTAAGTTAGTAACGCTACCTTATCTTTTCACTGTCAAGTGATTACAGCTGAGATGCTAAATTTGGCAGCATGTATCTTTTACCTTTGCCAAGCTGGTGGCAGAAATGGCAGGTTATTTTCTCTTGTCAAGACCACCTAAATTACCCCAAGTCTCCATTGGACAAAACAATTTTCTGTAATGATGAAAATTGTGCACCTCGCCTCGCTAATCCAGTCACTTTCCAGTGTCAACTGACTGCAGTGCCTTGGAGGTGGAGCACCTGTTTGGATCCTTCCAAATGACTTAAGAAGTGGCTCTATTATAGATCTATATGTCAATGCAAGCACCACGCAGCCTTTGACAAACACAAATTGGCAAGCCATTTGGTGGGCTCCTTTTCCCTCATTACATATGTATTTATTTCAGCAGCTCCTCTTTTCATGCTGTCTGCTCCTGTCAGAGGCTGTGCATTGGTGTGCATCAATAACAGGAACATTTCTGACTGCTGCTGATAGCAATACAGCCAACCAAAGTGAGACTGACTCTGAGCGAGGAGAAATCTATGAGAAAGAAACGAGGTAAAAACAGTCCCAGGCTGCAGACATGCTTTTAGAAAACCCCTGTGCACCCTCAGCAAACTCTATATGTCTTTGAAGAGGGCTGGATGCTTGACTGTGGAGGGCAAGAGGTTATTTATCAAGAAAAAGGCTGTAGAAGCAAGTAGCTTGTGTACTTTTCAGTAACTTTTGGACAAAAGTTTATGTTGAAGCTGATTAGATTTGTGCCAGTTGTGCAGACCCCACTGAGACTGCATTTAACAGATGGGTTTGCTTTGACTGTTGACTGTTATAGGCGGTGCGTAAAGGGACATCAAAATTACAAAATGCTCTCATCCCCTAAAACACTTCACAATTGTGACTTAGTAGAAACTGTGAAAAAATGTGCATAGAGTACAGCAGGTGAAAGTGGTAAGCTATGGGTCAGACACATCTTGTCTGTGTGTATGTGTGTATGTATGAGTGATGAAGGTGTATGAGAACCATTTGCACAGATTGGCTTTTAAATTAAATTAATTCAGATTTAGATATAAGACTTTGAGTGATCTTTTGCGTCATGATTTCACACTTTCCAGCAGTGGAAGTATGTAAACTATAGAGCATGCTTCAAATGGCTGCAAATATCAGTAAATCTCTGCTGGAGACCTGCTAATAGTTCCGAGTTAATTAGTTCTTGGGGTTAAAGTGCGTATGACTGAGGTTTTAATGATTCTCTAACTTTGACTTAAGGATAAAAACCAGTTGTAAATATAATATATATTCGTTTTACATCAATCAAGAAGCAGTTTGCGAAGAAAAGTTGAAAAATATGTTGAACATTACAGGAAGTAGAGAGTTCTATTTTAGACAGTTTTATATCACACTAATTTATGCAATAATTTTTCTGACACTTTAAACATTATTTCAACAAAAATAAAGCTGTTTTCTTATCATTTTATTTGTCAAGTAATAATGTATATGCGTACATTTCAGGAGCTTTGACCCAGTGAAAAACATGGATTGAAATCTTTTTTTTTTTTTTTTTTTGTAAAATCTTAAATATAATTGTCTTAATGGTGTTTTAGTAAAATTAGTAGTCCAACCTCTCATAGACACTTAAATACAATTGTACAACTGTCTGTAAAAGGCCTAGATCCTGCCTAGTAGATCCTGCAAATTTCTGTGTTTTGTGATCTTTTCTGTAAGCTATAACTGCATGTGTTATTTTTGCTTCCCCACAGGGCCTATAGACTCAGCTGGTGAACAGGGATTGAGATGGCTGATAGTTTTGCTGATGTAGTGGCAATGAAGAAGACGAGGGTTTGGGCATATATCTTAAAGGATGGCTGTGACTGGCTGACATCATAAAACGCATCTAAGAATAAAACATAGCAGGATGATAAATAATGAATGTGACCACAGATTCAACACGACCAGCATGCTTTATTCAGGTACCTTACCTATCACCAGCATAATGAATGGAGAATATTGGAACCGGTTGAAAAAGTCAATTTGATAAAATGTGACCCTGTGTCCTGGCAGACGTCTCCTCAGAGCTGATCAGAATGTCGGACGCTATTTTCTTTCTGGCTGTGTTCAAAGTGCTTTCTCCAGCTCACCTCTCACCTCTTCTGAAGCTTCAGCCAATTAGAATGGAAAACAAGGTTAATATTTCATAGCTGGCTCCCTGAGAGGAATCCTAACTGTGTCCGAGTACCTGACAATGAGCCTCCCCTGCGCCCATGTGCCAAACTCAGGGAGGTGCTCGACCCTGGACGCATGGGAGACGATTGAGTAGTAGTATATGTAAAGTTCAGTATACTCATTTGTATTTATGTGTATTGCTTACAGCAGTTTTATACACAGGTGCAGGTTGTGTTCTTCATTCTCGGAATATTTTATCATAATGTTGTTGCTGATGGAGATGGTGGTGAACTGAAGACAGACAACCACAGTTTTATGTAGCAGAGCATATCTTTTTACAAGTGTAGCTTGCACCAAAGGATGTTGTTGTCTCTTTGGGCAACTTGTGTACATACTGTAAGTGAGGCAGCTTTGCCTTTGTCTGCACACTGAAGTGATAACTTCAGTGTAGTGGTTTTATAGTCTATTCCAACATAAAGCATAAAGCAGCTATCATTAAACAGCATTCCTTTGAGAGGAAATTGTACATAAAAAAGCAGAAAACAGTGGTACCTCACCTTACGAAATTAATTCGTTCTAGAAGTGGTTTCGTAACGTGAATTTTTCGTAAGTTGAGTAGCTATTTCAATGGAAAAAGCCTGATTCGTTCCAAGTTTTTTTTTTTTTTATAGTGTAACATTTTTTTATAGTGTAACACTGTGTCCTGCGTAGAGACTGTAGACCCAGGACTAAACGTGGACTATACCAGCCTAGACCAAGGTCTAAACCTGGACTGGACCAGGACTAAACCTGGACTAAACCAGGTGGATTAAAGCGCCGCGTGCGGATCTATTTCCTGGTTTCGTTTCGAGTCACGGCTGAGGCGAGCAGCGAGGAGGGGAGGGGATTTGCCTCGGGACCGCACGTAGTCTGAGCGCATGAACAAACGCATGCAAGAGCCGCGGTGGTCTAATCCTGGTTTAGACCTGGTTTAGACCTGGTTTAGACCTGGCACGGTTTGAGCACGGGTCTTGTGCTCGAGCCCCGCGCCGGGTCATGCTGCGCTATCACACACGTATCCGCGTGCACACACACCGCCCTCCCCCTTCCCCACACGCTTCACTATTAATACATTTTGTTGAAAATCTATGAAAGTTTGAGTGTTTAAATGAGAAAGAAATGTGAGAAAAGTTTAAATCCAGTCTGAGAAAAGCGTATAATGTGTGGCTGAGCGCGCATTATTAGAATTTTTGAGATTTCGCGTTTCGTAACTTGAATTTTCTTTCGTATCTAGAGACCAAATTTAACGTGAAGGCGTTTCGTATATTGAAATTTTCGTTTGTTGGGTCTTTCGTAAGGTGAGGTACCACTGTAGGAGCAACAGGGCTAAGAGGGGTTCAGGGCTCATAATTTGGCAATAATGATACAATTAAGTTGTTCTAATTGCGTATGAAAACGGCTATCATACGTACATTGTAAAATACATACAGTCCACACTTTTGGCAAACATCAGTGATATCTCATGAAAAGTGGCATTATGTTAAGCATTTCAGCCATGCTAGGAACTGGGTTGCTCACAAGTTATTTGCTCTCAGTTTTGCACTTTATTATTGAAAACCAAAGCAATACAAGCTAGTTCACAGTGAGGGGTCTGTAGCTGTTCAAACAAGGTCTAATATTTTCCTGGACATTTCTTGCTCTATGCACTTGAATGCCTCTCCTTAGAGGATTGGACTGTACTGTTACATGTAGCAGAGCTCTGAGTACACACAGAATCTTCCAGTTGTGCTTGTGGCGGCACGGTGGCTGAGTGCTTCACAGCAAGAAGGTTCTGGGTTCGATCCCCGTGTGGCACGTTGGTATGGCCATAAGATTCGGGTCATCCGAGCCTGTGTGGAGTTTGCGTGTTCTCCCCGTGTCTGGGTGGGTTTTCTCCGGGCACCATAGGTAAAAACCTCAACCTTAGGTCCAGCAAGAAGATCATGGAGATGGCAGTAATGTGCTGCCCACTGCTCGCGCTCATCCACCGCGATGACTGGAGGGTGGTGCCTGTGAGTGTGCCTACCTGCCACTCGTTCGAGACAACTGTCTGTCAACTGTCTGGACCTATCCCCACCATCATTGCCACAGTTTACAGACCACCGAAACAGCACACGGACTTTATCATGGACATCGCAGCATTTTTATCTCACCTCACCACACTGTCACCACACGTCATACTCCTGGGAGATTTCAATATCCACATGGACAATTATAACAACCCACTCACCAAAGAATTCACCTCCTGTCTGGACAGTTCTGGTTTTAAACAATATGTTAATTTTCCCACACATAACAAAAAGCACTCCTTGGATTTAATATGCTGCACTGGAATAACCCCATTGGACCTTCAAACCCACTACATCCCCTTCTCTGACCACCTGCTAATTTCATTTGACATCAACCTATGCTTCAAAAAATCCAACCCACCCCGCACTATACAGTTCCGTAACATCAAGGACATTAACCCGGACCATTTCT
This sequence comes from Paratrypauchen microcephalus, assembly GCA_036785185.1. NCBI lineage: Eukaryota > Metazoa > Chordata > Actinopteri > Gobiiformes > Gobiidae > Paratrypauchen > Paratrypauchen microcephalus. The sequence continues at coordinate 5,683,115 of JAVJIX010000013.1, read as the reverse complement.
CATCACTCATCAATAACCTCCCCAGTGCTGAGGGCCTCTCTACAACAGATGAGTTTCTCACACATTACAACACACACCTCCACCACATACTCAACACCGTAGCCCCACTCAAAACCCGATCCGTCTCATTCACTCACTCTGCACCCTGGTACACCCCCGCCCTCAGACACCTCAAAACACAAGGCCGCAGACTGGAGAGACTGTACAGGAAAACCGGACTCATCATACACAAAGACATGTTCACCTCACACATCCTCCATTACAAACAGTCCATATCCACAGCAAGATCCACATACTACTCTAATTTAATCAGTTTACATGAAGGTAACTCAAAAACACTATTCTCACTCCTCTCACAGATCACTAAACCCACGGACTCACTTCCACCACACCTCTATTCCTCGGAATTCTGCAATATGCTGGCTTCTTTCTTTACCTCCAAAATTCAACTGATCCACCTGCAACTTAACCCCTCTGTTTCAAACCCACCTGTTTCATCTTCCGTATCCCCAACACATCTGCTTTCTTCTTTCACCCTGCCCTCCGTCTCCCAAATCTCCACTCTCATTCAGAACTCCAAATCCTCCACCTGTCAACTAGATCCTCTCCCTACAGTCCTCATCAAAACCTCCATTCCTGCACTGTCCCCCCTCATAACTAATATCATTCACTCCTCTCTCATTTCCGGTACTGTTCCCTCCACTCTCAAAACCGCTGCAGTCACTCCAATACTCAAAAAACCCGGTTCTGATCCCTCTGACGTCAATAACTTCCGTCCTATTTCAAACCTACCCTTCATTTCCAAACTTCTTGAGAAAACTGTTGCTGCCCAACTCCACACCCATCTTTCCTCCAATAACATCTACGAACAATTTCAATCTGGCTTCCGTCCCCTCCATAGCACTGAAACTGCCCTTCTGAAAATCACTAATGACCTCCTCCTCTCTGCTGACTCTGGTTCACTCTCCATCCTCCTCCTGCTAGACCTCAGTGCAGCATTTGACACCATTTCACACTCCATCCTCCTTGACAGACTTTCCTCCATCGGCATCTCTGGTACTCCCCTCTCCTGGTTCCACTCCTACCTCTCACACCGCTCCCAGTTTATTCAGGTCAAGTCATTCACCTCACACCCCTCCCCTGTCACGTCAGGTGTTCCTCAGGGTTCTGTCCTCGGTCCTCTTCTATTTTTAATCTATCTTCTCCCCCTTGGTTCCATCTTTAGAAAACACCACATCCACTTTCACTGCTACGCGGATGACACCCAGCTCTACATCTCCACTAAACCCAACTCCACACTTCCACCCTCCTCCCTGACAAGCTGTCTAACAGAAATACAAACCTGGTTCACCTCAAACTTCCTCAAACTTAACGGCAATAAAACAGAACTTCTCCTCATCGGCACCAAATCCACCCTAAGCAAAATAAACCCTTTCTCCATATCCATCGACGGCTCCTCTATCTCCCCCTCCCCTCAGGTAAAGAGTCTGGGTGTCATCCTCGACAGCACACTTTCCTTCACCTCCCATATCAACAACACCACCCGGTCCGCCTACTTCCACCTCAGAAACATCCACCGCCTCCGTCCCTCACTCACTCCACACACCACCGCCATCCTCATCCATAGCCTGGTCACTTCCCGTTTAGACTACTGTAACTCTCTCCTGTTTGGTCTCCCACAAAAATCACTCCATAAACTCCAACTGGTCCAAAACTCAGCCGCCCGCATTATCACACACACACCCTCCCATCACCACATCACACCTGTCCTGCAACAGCTCCACTGGCTCCCCATCACACACCGCATACAATACAAAATCATACTCCTCACCTACAAAGCCATCCACAACCTCGCCCCTCCATACCTGTCTAACCTCATCCACATCTCCACACCTGCCCGCTCCCTCCGCTCCTCCTCCTCCCTGCACCTCACTGTCCCTCCTGCCCGTCTCGTCACTATGGGAAGCAGAGCCTTCAGCCGCTCTGCTCCCCAGCTCTGGAACTCCCTCCCCCATGCTCTCCGCGACACACACTCACTCTCACACTTCAAATCTCAACTCAAAACTCATCTGTTTAGAGAGGCCTTCTCACTCTGACCACTCTGACCATAACTGCACTGTCTTTTAATCTGTATTTGTTTTTTATAATGTATTTTTACACTGTTTTTATTTTGTTTTATCTTGTTTTTATGTACTGTATTATTTAATTAATGTATTTAATATTTTGATGTACGGCGACCTTGAGAGCCTTGAAAGGCGCCTAACAAATAAAATGTATTATTATTATTATTATTATTATTATTATAAGAGGATGGGTTAAATGCAGAGAAGAATTTCTCCAGTGTGAGATCAATAAAGTCACTTCTTCTTCTTAAAGTCACTTCTTATGATATTTCAGAAACGAGAAATGAATCACGACACCTCAATCATAATTTGCATGCATTTTGAAAATCCTGTTTAAATCAGACTAGGCCAGTTATTTGGTTTTCCTGCCGTGTATATGTAAACATAATGACAGAGAATTAAAAGCAACTGAAGAAAAATAAAAACAACAAACACTGAATCATCAACAAGTAACTAATGGTACATATGAATCAGTTGAGCAGGATTCCGGATACAATCTTGTTCCATGTGTTTTCATATTACAGCCAACACCAGCAGCTGAGCAGAGCCACTGTTATTACCCTACTGTATACCCTCAGGCTGACCATGTGTCCTCTTCTTAAAAAACATTTTCCCAAAGCAAATATTCTCACAAAGGACCACACACGGGGGCTTTTCATCACTGCCCTGGAACTGCATTTAAAATCACTGTCCTGCTCTCCTGCATCTGTCAGTCTGTCTGTTAATGCAATCCTCACATACTTTGATGCTCTACGCTGTATATGCTAAGACACAGCCAGCCATTTACTGTTCACACAGCTGCAAATTAAACAATACCAAACGCACAATGAGAGATGCTGAATGTAATCGGGCTAGTGGAAATCGAATTAAGTCCTCCCAGGTTCCAATATCGCTGTGGCTTAGTGGTGCTTTGTCATGGAAGGCTATGCGGCCGTGGCTTCATAGCTGTTGTTATAAAATGTGCTCATGGAGGGCATCTGAGTGTGTGCGTGTAGAGGGAGAGATTCATTCAACAAAAGCGCTGCACCTCTGTGACAAATGATAAACTGATGCAAGCATACACCACATGTTGGTCATGTATTACTAGGAGGTAGTTCACAGATCAATGTGTACTAATATGGAATGTTTGTGAAGGTTTTTTTTTTCCCATTTAGTAATTTTTTTATCAATATGCAATTCACTGGATTGTCAAGGAATTGAGGCATACAGTGATAGCTATTATAAATGATTTTGTGTTTGTTTATTTATTTATTTTAAACTCCTGTATAAGACATGATACTGTCTCTTTCTGAAGCCCTTTTGTTCAGCATATTTTTTGGTTGCTTGTGAAGGTGCTATTTTACACTATTTACAACTGTGAAACTTTTTGACAGCGCCATAATTAGACTTTAAAGAAGACTTACATTTAAAATCATTATAATATTCATATAAAACCACGTAATAAAAGAGTACGCTGATATTTGGGTTAGAAAATTGCAGTGTCCAGTGAGGATTTTTTTTATTTTTTTTTCATTTGTGCAAAAATGGCTACATGACAATGCCAGATTCTATATGTATTACGTTAAATAAAAGTAGTGGAGTAGTGTATACTGTGGCAGTGAAAACAGTTAGTTTGGAGCAGTTACGTCTTGAATACAAGAGAATAAAGATTAGTCAAACATGCACAAACCACACTAAATACATAGTTAAAAGCACAATTTTGCACAATATGCCTCCTTTAATTGAGCTAAACTGACTTTTTATGTAAAGGATACAAATCAAAAATGAAAAAAACTGATAAACATAATAAGTTTTTAAAAATCAAATGCCTTTCCATTACACTTAAAATACAAAGAAATGTTGAAATAAATTTTTTTATACTTCTATTAATCAACGTGTGCAGTGATTTGTTTATGTCTTGTGTTGACTGTAATTACACTTGTGTTTGATGGAATTACAAGCTCATGTAGTCTGGTATTATGACAAAACGTGATCAAACCGCTCACCGTATTTTGGTTTATGTGTGAAATTTGCCTGGAAAAGAAATAAACTGTTTATCATTATAAACTGAATTCTAATGGTGGGATTTTAGCTTGCATTTGTATTGCACCACTCTGTAGCCTTGGAGCTTTGTGAAAAACACTTTCTTGCTGCAAAAGATCAAATCTACTGAGACCCTATTTTAATACAGTGATTCAGGCACTAGCTGGGTCAAAATGTCCCCATTGTTAAAGAAGGGAACACAACATCCCAAATAAACATTTCGCAAACTCTTGTTTTTCCCCATCAGAGTGTTTCTTGAACTGAGAATGCAAAAGGCTATTCAGAGCGTGGGAAAAAAAAAAAAAAAAGATAATTTATTCTCTACTTCCTTATCTCTACCTCCTTATCTTCTTGCACTGGCTCTGCAAAATAAGGACTTTATAGAACTTCTTATATTCCAGGAAAAAAATGTTTTAGGAAAATTCTAAACAAGAATCTGTAATACTGTTGCCTGGAAGAATCCATGACTCATCGCTGTACCAGCGGCGAGTCTGGTAACGCTTGGTCCAGAATGCGCTGCTGTTGCGCTTAGACAGACAGCTAAGTGAACCAATCAGAGAACAGTTAACGGACAGCGACGTGAACCAAGCCGGTAGGAAGCAATGCAAAAACATCTTTTTTGAAAAGAAAGGCCTCTAGAGCTGTCAGCTGCTGTGGTTTTAAGGAATCTATGTGTTTTAGGTCATTTAAAACCAATTTTACAGCTGAATGGAAGGGACGTTGCGGGCAAAGGCGGGTGCACTGACGTCACCATCTTTGAACGAATCAGAATCGCGGAGTCCGTTGTTAACCGGGGGAGCGAGGGTGGAGCGAGGGTGTCCAAATGGTATCGCGCTGTATAGGAAATACAGAGAGATATCATTTGGCTGGCCAGGTAAGTAATACTGCATTTCTCTGGCAACTCTGCACAAAACCTCTTTCTAATGGACCTTAGTGCAAGCCTTGTAAATGTGCATTACAGTGCTGTAGGGCAAAAAAAAATGCAGTAACTTATAATTAGTGGTGTTATATGTAGAATCCCTCAGTCATCCAGGTAGAATCCATGGCAAAAGGAGAAATTCAATTTGTCAAATGGACAAAAGTTTATTTGGTCAAATATGTTTTGCAAATCATCCAAGCTGCTTCTTCAGTTCTGGTCAGACAGTGGTGGACAGGTATTTGACCAAATAAACTTTTGTCCAGTTGACAAATTGAATTTCTCCTTTTGCCATGGATTCTTTTGCCAAAGTGGTGTTATAATATGGAACTTATTATAAAAACTAGGTCAGTTTAACACATTAATTAGATTAATTAATTACACTGCAAATTAACGCGTTATAAAAATTAACGCAATTAATTATGAGTGGCAATTCAATGCGTGCGCATTTTAAATTTGGCGTCCGGCGAGCAAATCGCTGCTAGGGCTTTTGAATGGCAAGTTTATTTATAAAAAGAACGAAGATGGGACGATCAACAAGAATGCGCTGATTTGTAGCTTTTGTCAAAAAGAATTTTCTGATCACCTCCAGCCTGACGGATCATTTGAACGATAAACACGTCTTGACAAGTTCCATTGTTACCGGTGATAGTGTGCACTTCACCAAATCACCAAACCACCAAACCACCAAACCACGCTCGCAGAATTTGGGAAACGAATGAGCAAAGCGACCACATGAAAACTGACAAACTCAATCACAAAGTGGGTTGCCTCTCTCTCTCTCTCTCTCTCACTCTCTCTCTCTCACTCTCTCTCTCTCTCACTCTCTCTCTCTCTCTCTCTCTCAATCTCACTCCCTCTCTCTCAATCTCTCTTTCACTCTCTCTCTCTCTCAATCTCACTCTCTCTCTCTCTCTCTCAATCTCACTCTCTCTCTCTCCCTCTCTCTCTCTTTCTCTCACTCTCTCTCTCTCAATCTCTCTTTCTCTCACTCTCTCTCTCTCTCTCTCTCTCTCTCTCTCTCTCTCTCTCACTCTCTCTCTCTCAATCTCTCTCTCACACTCTCTCTCACTCTCTCTCTCTCAATCTCTCTCTCACAAGACTAAAATGCGATTAATTAATTAGATTTTTTTTTTAATCTCCTGGCAGCACTAATAAACATTTGGATCACCTTGTAACAAGTTTGAAATGTTTATGAACAAAATATTTCACTTCACATTTTTATGTTAACAAAATCATCTACATCTGTACTACTGTTCATGAATAATTCTTAGAGACAGAGAGAGACTGATCCCGAAGGAAATTCAGGTTTTGCTCAGTTGCCTGTGTGTCTCAGTCAAAGGTCTCAGACAACTGTTCTGTCTCCCTGAGTTCAGATAGGCGTGAGTGACAAGTGGATGAGCCAGTCAGGGACATGCATGGTCCAGAACCAGGCCACATTTTTAAACAAAATCCCACTAATTTGGAGAGCTGTCAGACTGGGTCTTGTTTCAGTCCTGTTTTTGAGTTGCCATATTTGCCGTTGACATTCCTTCCATCTGGCTCACTTCTGGCCTGTCTCATCCCTCAGCCTGAACTCGATTTACTGTAACAAGTCAATCAATCAGGGATCAAAGCTCTCACCTGGATCCATCCAAGCAGTTTGAATCATGGAGACAGTAGCATCTTGTGGTAATCCAAATATTTCATCCACTGTGTAGATTCCACCTCAATGGGCCCGTCGGAGAATTTGGGCCGCAGGGGTAATGGATGTTCAGTTCTTTCAGATGAGAGGGGGAAAAGATCAGGAGATGAGGACAGATGAGGGGAGAAGAGAGGGCACCAGAGGAGAAAGAGCAAGGTTACAAGAGAGTGCTGAGGCAGCTTTTTTCATAATAAGAAACTATAAAGAATGTAGAATGCTATGCAAAGTTGTCCTATAGCAGACATACAGGGAGTAAAGGTAGAAAAAATGTATATGTATATCCACTGCAGTATTTTCTGATCTGTTATAATATTGTTTCCTCATCAAAAACATGCCTGGAGTTTTATTTTGTCTCACATGTTTAACACACAAGCCGTGCATATTTAAGTTGAGTTTGAAAATGATACAGCAATACAGAAAGTGCTCCACTGTGTTTTTAAACTCCATACACCGTCACTAGAATCAGTTGGGTCATGCCATCCCTAGAATTTCCCCTCTCTATTGAACTGAAGATAAAATATAGCTGTTAACTTGAAAACTATATTTTCATGACATCACAAGGTGGATCAGAGCATTTGGAGCTTTGGACATGTAGACAGGAGACACATCGAGAGGAGCCAGCTGAGGCGACTCGGGCATCTGTTCAGGATGCTTCCTGGACGCCTCCCTCAGGAGGTGTTTCGGGCATGTCCCACCAGAAGGAAGCCCGGGGAAGACCCAGGACACGCTGGAGGGACTATGTCTCTTGGCTGGTCTGGGAAAGCCCTGGGGTCCCCCCCGGAGGAGCTGGATGAAATGTCCGGGGTGAAGTCTGGGAGTCTCTGCTTAGACTGCTGCCCCCGTGACCTGACCCCGGATAAGCAGAAGAAAATGGATGGATGGATGGATGGACATGTAGACAGACTAATAATAAAGGATTACTCAAACATGTGAATGAAACTAAACATAACTCTGGGTGTGTTTTTGAAGGGGTAACAACAAGTTCACAAGAGTCAATTTTGTGTAATAGAGGACCTTTAAAAGTCAACATAAAAGATTCCAAATATTATACTTGAGTAAACATATCCATTACTCCCCTTCCCCTCCACTCCCTGCCTCCGTTCCCCCCATCAGGCTGATTAACAGTGAGGAGGGCCAGCTGCCTCCCTCCCCTCAGAGAGGTCGGGCATATGGCACAGTGCAGAGACGAGCGTCAGAATTATCACATCAAACCTGGTTGCTCTGCGCACTCCTGGGATTAAATGTTGTCGCCACAGAAAAAGCAAGACTTATCCAGATCAGGGTGTTCAAGCCATCATGATGACCAACGGAAGCTCTGAGATAGGTATATTTATCTTCTTGGACAGGAGAGAGAATGGAAGGCTGAATCTTTTCATCTTTTACCATCATGTATTACTTCAGGCCTTATTTATGCATGAAGCTGCACTGATTTCTAGAAGGTTTCATCTAGTAATGTAGAAATAGTGTGGTGACCTCAGCTGTATATAGAAAAGCTATGATTATGTGCTTGCTCGTGTAGTTTCTATGCAACTGAAAGTAAAGAAATGTACTTGTTAACGACTGTACTAGATAACTTTTCTGGTCTCCATGGAGATGTGATTGCTTCGACTATATTTACCTAAGATGGCAAACTCTAACTTAAACATAATGACAGCTTAGTTGCATTTTTGTGTTCATCTTGAATTGAAATATTGATCTAATAAATGACTCCATTGACTTCTGATTTTATGGTGTAAGAGTAAGAAGAGTAAAATCAGACTTTTCAATGCAATGGCACCTAAAATGCAGGACAATAACGCTCCATGTTAAAATGGAAAGTCTATTCATGATCTCACTCTGACTTGTTAGCAGTGGTGGTGCTGTTTTAATGACTGGGGACTTTATTTACTTTCTCATCACTCTACAAGACTATTTTATTTTAATATAGAATTCTTATTATCACTATTGGCCTTATTTGTCAGGCCAGCGTGGTTCATGTTGCTTCATTTTCTTTCACTCTAGATAAGATCGGTGTCCTGAATCTTAAAAATGCATTGTATTAGTATATGCCTTATTTGGTTATTTCCAAGAATCTAAAAAAATGTGCACAGTATCAATTGCTTGAAAGAATAACAGTTGAGTTTAAAGGTCCTATATTACACAAAATATATTCTTGTGATGTTTTAGCCATGTTGTTGTTGTTACCTCATCAAAAACATACCTCAAATTTTGTCTTGTTTCATTCACACATGTTTGAGTACTGTAATCTTTTTTTTTGTTAGCTGTCTACATCTCAAAAGCTCAAAATGCTCTCTTCCACCTTGTGATGTCATGTAGTGGGAGTTTTCAAGTTAACAGCTCCTTTTACCTTTTGTTCAGTAGATATTTGCATTTCCAGAAATGCATTCTGATTTCTGAAATCATCCAAATGATTCTAGTGAAGGTGTATGGACTTTAAAAACACAGTGGAGCACTTTCTCTATTGCCACATGGAATCACAAAGTGGAACAAAGTGTTATCAGTTTGACAGAAGAACTCCACATATCTTTTTGGTAGGGAAACAACATTATAACATGAATCAAAAAACAGCATAATGGACCCTTAAAGGGATGTAGTCCAAGATTATATGCAAGTTAAATTAGGATAAAACAGAGACACTGGAGGTAGACAATTTCCTGTTTTAGTTGCAAGGCACATTTATGCCTCATTCATATTCAAGTTTATTAGTATAGCAAAGTACTTGCTAAACTTCTGTCTCAATTTTAACAAGTAACTTTATGTGCAACATAAACTTATGCATTACAAAAGTTTTCTCGGATTTGGGTGTGAAATGAATGCTTAATTAGAACAGACATTTTCTGCTTGTACATGTATCTGCTAATTATAGCATTTTGGATGAGCGTGGATGTTATAACGGCACTGCTGGCTTCTTCTGGGCACAGCAGAGATGATTATAGTCAGATTTGTCTGTCAAAATATTGTAATGTATTGTGTGTATTGTTGTCAACGTGTTTCCAGTCCAAATCTGCAGGATATGTTTCTGTTGTATCTCCCAAAGCTGAACAGATACGTTGGTTTGCAGCAGGACAAAAATGTACCAAGAACCCTTCTAAGATAAGAGAAATAAGTTCATGTTATCCAATAGGAGCCCCACTTTAGGAAAGATCTTTTAGTGTTCCCCTTGTTTGGAGAAATACATTGAATGCTTAGTCTGTTTGGGCATCTCATTCCCTGGAGTTCTCATTTAAATGTAGTGATCTGATTAGGTCCAGCTACACTGGTGGGAGCCTAAGCCCAGTTCTCACTTGAATTGAGAATCACAGGATGCACAGACAAATTATGTTTCTTAAAAAAAACATTTCTACTCCAAACTGAGACCAATGTTGTTTCTCTTCTCTCTGGGTTGTTAATCTTCTTCTGAATGAACTGCTTTTTGCATTAAATAATTACCACAGAGTTGGTCAACTTATGTGTCTGAGCTATTTGTAATAGAATCAAGAGAATGAAGCATCTACTCTACCAGCCAAAAGTTTGGACTCATCCTTTTTTTTTTTCTTCTTCTTCTTCTTCTTCTTTCTACATCTGATATACATACAGAAGACATCAAATATATGAAGTAAGATGTATGGAATTATTTAGTAATGTTATACAGTAATCCCTCGTTTATCGCGGGGGTTAGGTTCCAGAAATAACCCGCAATAAGTGAAATCCACGAAGTAGGACAACTTTATATTTTACAATTATTCTACATGTTTTAAGGCTGTAAATGCCTCACCACAGTGCTGCTCTGTCACGGATTTGTCCACGATAAACCCCTCATCGTGGACAAATCCGTGACAGAGCAGCACGTGTCGCACACTTCTCCAAGGGGTTGGTGCGCGTCTCGTCCAGGGACGTGGCAGTGCTGCTCGCGCGTCTGGCGGGGCTCCCGGAGCCGTGACTCCCCCCACACCACTATTAATACATTTTGTTGAAAATCTATGACAGTTTGAGTGTTTAAACTAGAGACAAATATGGGAAAAGGCAGCGCGAGGCCGCGTGTACACCGGGGAGATAGAACTGCGACGCCCAGACCGCGTGCTCTCAACCCGAGCCACAAACCGAACACGCACAAACGAACGCAAAAGCCGCACGGAGTGATTTAATCCTGGTTCAGACCTGGTCTACTTCTGGTCTAGACCTGGTTTAGTCCACGTTTAGTCCTGGTCTAGTCTCTTAGCCAATCAGGACGCAGAGCACATTGTTACACTATTAAAAAAAAAAAAGTTACACTATTTAAAAAAAAAATTGAAAAAAAAATTGCTAAAAAAAATCTGTGAAACAGCGAGGCCGCGAAGAGTGAACCGCAATAGAGCGAGGGTTCACTGTAGTTATTTAGTAATGAATAAGTTACATAATTCCATACATCCTTCTTCATATATTTGATGTCTTCTGTATGTATATGAAATACAGAATGAGGTAGATATATCAAAGTCAATGTCAAAGTCAACTTTATTGTCAATTCTGCCATGTGTTCGTCATACAGTGAATTGAAATTTCGTTTCTCCCTGGCCAAGCAGTGCAAAAAGACAGTGTACGAAATACAATATAAAGACAATACAAAAACTATCTAAGGACAAAAATCTAAGAGCAGTGCAAAGAATAAATATCTATTTACAGATGTCCAAAAATGTGCAGTGTGCATCAAAATGTGCAATAGAATGAGAGACGGGTAAAATGAGAGTTCAACTTCCTGACAGCCTGGATATAGAAAAAAGATATAGAAAAAAAAAACATTGAATGGGAGTACAGTGTTACATCAAAACTGTAATGCATTCTTTATTACTTGCTATTATCATTTTGAAGTAATTAGAAATAATAATTTACAATATTACTGTATTTAGAATGTAAAGCATTACACTACAATTGCATTACTTTTAAGTTCTCTCACCAAAATAACTGGAAATATGGATTTGGCAATCTAAATGTAGCTCAATTAGCTCATCACTCTTCCAGTTGAAGGTGATTTGGTATCTGACTGAGCTGAAAAGGAAGTAGAGTCACTATCTGCAGCTTCACCTCGACCTGTGCGCCGTGTGGATGTAAACCAACACACGTGAGGATCTACTCTCACCTTTATTTTAAAAGAACGCCTCAGGCTACGTTCATATGATGACGGTCTGAACAGAAAACGCAAAAGTGGCGTCGCGTCTTCACTTTTTAGACGAGCGTTTAGATGAGCCTTTTCAGGAGGAAATCTGCGTGCGTACGGTGATGCAAAAGTGTGTAGAATTCGATTGGGTATGCATGCCAGGTGGCTAGGTGGCGCTGTGATACATTATCACTATGTCCACGCGCATGCGTAGAATCTTCCTTCTTCTCATCTGCGCTGTGAAAAGCAAAACAAAACATGGCTACCGATAGAATAAAAAATTACGTGTGGTCAGTTCAACTGTTGCTTCAGACCGCGTTAGACTACAAAGCAACGAAGGCGCAACAAGGTGCGGACATAAACAAGGTATGTGACGTAAACACGTATGTGACGTAAACACGTATGTGACGTAAAGACAGACGCGACATCAGCAGATTTGACCAGAGTTTTGCGTCTTGGGCAGTGTAGACGAAAACGCTACGGCGGAGCGTATTCAAGTTTTCCACTTTGGAGGGCGGTTTTTTGCGTTTTTAAGCGTTTTTAAGCCCTCAAAATGCCGTCACCGTCTAAACATAAGGCACTTCTGATAAAATATTTTGTCGTTTTTACCCGTAAGTGGCCCTCAGACTGGATTCACAGCTCTGTTTTGTGGACTGGGTGTCATTATTTGTAAATTCTATGGATAGCTTGGATGAGATGCTGCAGTTTATATTTACAACTTTACGAGAGGTGTGTAATAATTATTTTCACTGTTTACTGAGTTTGTATCTTGCGCCTCTGTGTCCATCACTCCGTTTGCCCCAGACGCTCTGTTTTATTGGCAATTATCATAGCTGATGTTTGGTAGTTATGATCTGAAAGAGCAGCTCGGAGTCACACTGACACCACACACACACACACACACACACACACACATACACACACACACACACACACAACGGCTACAAAATCACACGTGAAGACAAAAGTTGGGTCGCAGCCAAACTCGGGCAAATTCTCCTGTAGTGTATGGTGGCATTTAATAATACATTTGATGTGATTCACGATGACGTTATGTATCTGTTTTGACCTGATTGGACATTTCACCGCTGCTGATCTCACAGTGATTTTAGCTAATTTGTATGAAGAAAAACAAAAAACCCAACACTTCAATCCAGGTTAAAAATGCATTGTAACACGCCTTACTGACAGTAAAAAATTACCTTTTATTCAGTAGTGTCTTAAATTACTGTGTTACAGCAAAAAGCAATGCACTACAGTAATTCTTTACTTTTCTAACGCTTTACTCCTGACACTGTGAGAGGGTGACTCCAAACCTGTGACTGGTAGTGTAAATGTGGCATCAGTGTATATAATGATGAATGAAATGGTGCCTGTAGGCCATGCATTCACATTCTAAAAAAGGCAACAAGGCTAATAAGATACTACTTCCAACAGCTGGGCAACAGTAAAGGAAGAAATACATTGGCTACATGATGTCTTTTCCAGAAGTGTGTTGTGACAGCATTACAACAACATTTACACTTAAACTACAGTCTGCCGCATGTACTTAAAGATCCCATGACATGATACTTCTTGATGCTTTTATATGGTGCCTTAATGGTTCCCTAATACTGTAAATGAATCCTTCTTCAAAATCAAGACTCAGTGCATGAGAAGGACCCATGAACACAAGTAGGGTCAAAAAATATGTCTCTGAATACCTCATTATGGGCGTTGTTGCTTGAATGCAAATGAGAAGGACAGAGATAGGCCAGAGCAGCAGGTGGGGGCAAACTCTCTGCTCTTTCCTCGTTTTAGCGGTGTGCTGTGTGCTGGCTCCACTTCCGCGTTTTATGCGTGAAGGAAGAAAGGAGAGGCATTTCAATTAAAAAAACACATTTTCACAGAAAATAAAATTAAGCCACTGCTGTTTCAGAGGTTCGGAAGCTCGGATAAAGGACATCTGAGCCTGGAAACATTCTCACGTGCCTCCAGGCAAATAAAAAAACGCATTTCGCATTGCGTAGCTCGTTTGCGGTCCAAACTCTGGCCGTGACGGTGGGTGGATATCCAGACGGGAGGTGGAACTGCATTTGCATTTTTTCCTTCAATGTCACGTCACATAGTTTCCTTGTTCAGAATCGTTTGAGCTGTCTTTTTTTCAAACACAAAAAAGGACTGCAAATGCTCAGTTTACACATTTCGCAACTTTTAGCCATGGGGGGGGGGGCTAAACAGGGTAGGGGAGCTCACATTAACGTTCAAAAACCTCAAAAAGTGAAAATTTCATGCCATGGGACCTTTAAAATGCCAAGACGGGGACAATAATAACATTAATACTAATTTCAGCTCCAGAATACTTAAAAGAAGCATCACAAGGATTACATCTTGTTCCAGTTCTTCGCTATACACAAATCTTTTCATGTTTTGCTATCTGTGAATATTTTGGTGTTATGTCAAATAGTATTTATGTTACAGACGCTCCTCGACATACGAACATTCGATTTACGAACATTCGGAGTTATGAACAGGGTCGAAAAATAAAATAAAAAAGTTAAATGTTTGAGTTTTTGTATTTAGCGCCTATTCCGACTTCTGGATACAGTACGTAGTGCGTATTTCCGCCGCTGACGCACAGGCAGGGCGCTGCCTAGCATCCCCCAAGCGTCACGCCCACTCAGTAGAAGTGTTCAGAACTTCAACTGAGTGGGCGTACTACGGTGCGGTGTTATGAACTTTGTTGTTTTTCTTGCATGCGTACAGTAATCCAATATGGTTGGTGAAAAGCGAAAAGCTTCTAGTGAAGCTTCTGGGAAAATAATAAAGAAACTTGGTGCTGGTGAGAAGATGGTGAATGTGGCACACGCGTACAACGTGAACCGTTCGACAATTGGTACGATATATAAACAAAAGGACCGCATTATGGGGCATGTGAAAAGTGCAGCGGGTATGCAATCCACCATCGTAAGCAAGTAGAGAGTGAAACTCATGGAAGAGATGGAGAAACTTCTTGGTATTTGGCGCAAAAATCTGTGTGTTTCTTTGAGCCTTATGCTGATCAGTGAGAAGGCCATATCGCTTTTTAATTACCTTAAGGCTAAGGCAGGAGAAAGTGCTGCGGAAGAAACCTTTTCTGCCAGCCATGGCTGGTTTGCATGTTTTAAGAAGAGTTCAAGGAAAATAGGAGGTAAATACACACACACACAGTCTCACACATACATTCACACACACGCACGCTCTCTCTCTCTCAGCTGACTGCGTTTGCCTCTGTGTCCCTCTCTTCTTTTTATCTCATCAGTTTTTTTAAAAGCATCCATATTTTTAAAAAGCATATTAGTATTATTTAGTGTTATTTATTAGTGTTATTGTGTTATTAGTGATATTAGTGTTATTTAAATGCAGTACAAATCCATATAGATAACTTATACAAGCCTTAAACATATAATAACGACTTATGAACAAATTCAACTAAAGAACGGGTGTCCGGAACGTAACTCGTTGGTAAGTTGAGGAGCGTCTGTATTACACTCGGATGAAAAGATTATGATGTTTTTTGCCTGAGTCTACACCAACAATTACATGAGTAAACGTGCACACTGAATATTACATACATTTTATATTTTACAAAATGACACGAATGGGAAAGCAATAAAGAGAGAACATGCAGTGGAAGCAGCAGGTCCGTGTACCTTATCAAAAGATGCATGATGGAAATGTCAAGCCCAAAGTCGCCATCAATCCATAGGAGTGATTAATATGAGCGTGTTATTGTGCGCAGCTAAACAGCCAGGGGGGGGAGTGTTTATCAGCTCTTGTCTCTCACTTCCAGCCACTACATCCAACGTCAGATTGTTTTGTTTTTCTGTTGATCCTGTTACTGCTGAATCATTTAACTGAATAGTAACAAGTGTATCACCGCTGAGAGATGTTGTTCTGGCCTTGGCGTGGTTAGTTATGCTTTCATGTACCCTTCTCTCCCAGTCACACATACACACAACACCAAATTGGACATGCACAAGCTGGCCCCACGCATGCACACCAGCTCTTCCACTTTTCCACCTGGTCTGGGAATATAAATGATCAATTTCCCAAGCAGAAGTAGAAATGCTCATAGAGGAAAATTAAATCCCATTCCCGGGGCTCATGGGATATTTATCTTCTCCATTTTATCTACTAGACCTTCCTCCCTTCCTCCCCTGCTACCTTCCTTCAGCAGTTTGCACATTTTCCATCAGTGGCATTCTCCCTCAATCAGCCGCAGTGTGTGTACGCCGAGACACAGTGCTCTTCTCTGGCTTTTTCATTTTATAGGTGTGCCTCAGAACTTAGATGTATTTGAGGAGAGGCATGACTCTGTATATGTTGCAGGTTCTGAGCCAGGCTGACATGTGCTCTGGGAAAGCACACAGGTTCTAGACATGGAGCCAAAAGGTCTGATGGGGAATGGAAGCCTAGCATGCTTTACCAGAATGAGCAGCTATAAGGTCAAACTCTTGGAACCCAAACCCCATCAAACCCCCTACCATAAATAGTTATAATCTTACTGATCTTATTCCAGAAGTTATTCCAGCTGAATGATTTTGCATAGGGCTGCTGGTCTCGACAGCAAATAAATCATACAGATTACAAATTTGCTTAAGCCACCCAGAAAAAGGGTAAGCATAAGTGTAGTAGCAGTCAGATGTAAAAGTGGGTGCGGGTAAATAAGGGGTTGTATTGACATGGGTCAGTTTAATCAAATGGTTTCATAATGAATAAAACCTAAATTGTAATTCCAAGTCAGTAAGCTTTCATACAGTATTGGGTCCATTTCCCTCTCCTGAGCTCATAAATGCATGCATCTTAGTTGCCTACACCCACACATTTTCTGTGAAGCTCCTTTGTGTTTTTAAAGTCCATACACTTACACTAGATTTGGTTTGATCATGTCAGTGTTCATATTATACCAAGTACAACTGACCTTTTAACCTCCATAACATTACATTTTTAAATATTTAGATTACTCCTATTTGTAAAAAGATATCTACAAACAGATCCAGACACAGCATGATCCCTAAAATGACCAGTGTCTGTTTGACTGATTAGACTCTGCCAAAGATCTGAGTGTCTGTCCCTGTCACAGATACACTCCTCTGCTTTAGGCATCGATCATGACATTCAGTCTGCAATCTCCATCTCTCTCAGTGACACTCGCCTGAGCTCAATTACAGGCTGCTTAAGAATGACCAACCTTAGTAAATATATCATCGTCCAGTGCATTCTGTGGTAACATTTAGATTTGTCTGTATCGTTTGACTTTGGCAAGTAACAGCCGTGCCCATCATCCAGACCAATTGATAGAAAGCACGATTGACTGTTGTGGTGATGCTTTTGAAAACAAAGTAGGTCAGCTTTCTTTGCACTATATGTCTATAGCAGATGTACCCCATACAACTAAATTCCAGTACCCAAATACTGATAAATACTAGCCACATATGGATTACTGCTGTCCCTATAGCAATGACCACACAACTGCTTTAAATACCATACATATATCAGATTCATACAAAAAGTAAGTGAAATGTCTTGCCCAAAACTGTAATTAAATAAATGAAAGAAAGTTACATGCAAAAAAAAAAAAAACATGGACTGATTGTGCAGCGTGAGTATATTTCTACATGTTTTTCTTGTGTCTTTTATTTTGTCATGTCTGTATGTTGCTACTGACCCCTGCTCAGAGATATTTCAAGGCGACAAAATAAATGAAATCCTGAACCTCTTCTATTGTTCTTGTTCTTTGAATAGCCATGAGTAGCCATCAGTCGCTCCAGTGATCAAAACACTTCTTCATCGCCTCTGTTCTTATCGATGGAAAGCACTATTGACTGGCGTGTTGATGCGGAGGGCATTGAACTCCGGGGAGGATCTGGATGTCAATGTCCATCTGAAATCATCAGCTCTGTCAGACTGTGAGAAGCCTACAGCGATCAATGGGCTCTTTAGCTAATGCATGGTGCCGCTGAGACGCATGCAGATGACATGTTTAAGACTGGGTCACAACATGGTTTCTAATGAGGGTGCTGGATGGCTCCCACAGGCCTAAAAACCACTTAGTGACACCTAGGAAATGAAGAAGAAAGGTGATGCCAGGCCATAATGAAGGCATTTGTAACAGATCACATATTTTATTCATTTCCAGGCAGTGTAAGTGAAAATCCATCCGCGATTCGCATATTAAAGACAACTGCTGCACATGAGAGACAGGTTAATCTGAAGGAATCGGCATTGCTTAAGTGGGATTTGAGTACATTGTAAGGATTCAGTGATTTTCATTTTGTGTAGTAGTGCCGGGTGTGTATTGTAAAATGGCAGCTGGTGTACAAATGACCCCTGGAAGTCAGTATTTGAATCAGAATATGGGTTCTTTGTAGTCCTCTTCAAGTGTTCAGAGAAGTCATCTGGATCACAAAGGATAAAAAAGGACAAAATTATACAGCTCTGGAAAAAAAATAAGAGAGCGCAGCATTTTTTTTCCTGAAATCAGCATCTCTACATGTATTACAGCCATTCCATTCCAGCGTCTGTTGAATTCCAACACAAACACAAAGATGAGCACTTCACTTCTTGCACCAGGAGTGGAATAAAGTCACCCAAGGACAATGTGAAAGACTTGTGGAGAACATGCCAAGACGCATGAAAGCTGTGATTAAAAATAAAGGTTATTGCACCAAATATTGATTTCTCAATTCTTCTTAAGTGTAAATATTAGTATTATGTTGTTTTAAAATGAATTTGACCCTATTTCTTTGCATTGTTTGAGGTCTGAAAGCATGTATCTATTTTATTTTGACCATTTGTCATTTTCTGCAAATAAATGCTCTAAACGATAATATTTTTATTTGGAATTTGGGGGAAATGTTGTCAGTAGTTTATAGACTCAAACAAAAATGTTCCTTTTGCCCAAACACATACCTATAAGTAGTAAAATAAGAAAAACTGATCATTTTGCAGTGGTCTCTTATTTTTTTCCAGAGCTGTATATTATTATTATTGTATAAAAACGTGCTTTAGTTTAAAAATGAGCTTTGCATTACCAGGAATCCAAAACTGGTTAATCGACACAACATTTACACTTAGGCCAGTAACCAGTCAAACTATCTGTCTTGCATGCCCGGGCAGTGTGACCCAGAGCAATTCACTGTCAATGGTGGATAATAAAGCGTCTCAAAAACATGCTGTTGTTGGGCATGCATGGGGCAAAATACACTTGCCTGGTGAGTCCAGATTGATATCTGTGTGTGTTTTTATTAAGAGGGATGGTCCCCACTCCCTCTGTCTCATTGGTCATCTATCAGTTTGAATAAAATCAAAATTCTCTCACCTCAGATTAAGAGTTAGTGCTTCACATTGATTCTGAAGAAATAAGTGATGTTTTTCAGTCCCCTGTGATATTTTTTATTTCCCTTTCCCTATTTTCCTCATAAGCAGCCATATTTATTTTGATACCAGGTAAGAAATACGCAGCCAATGTGTCCTATGAGCCTAAGGATGACAGATTCCTGCTACGTTATTTCAAACTGCTTTCGTGCTTGTGAGCAAGAAACTCTACGTTTTCCACATATATTTGCCCACATGATTGCATTATTGATGTTCAGAGAGGTTGTAGTCGCAGAGAGGCAGCCATGTCTCTGTTCATCAGCATCAGGGCAGTATATAAAACACCAACCTTTTCCCATTATTTGTTTAATATTGAAATCATATTTTTTTGAGTTTTGCAAATTAGAAAATCATATGAAAGGCCAGACTTGATAGCTTCGTACTCAGAATGCCCCAGATCTCTCCCCAGTCCACTCTGTGAAGTGTAGCTGAGCAAATTTCTTTCATTATCCTGGGTTTTATTCTTTTAAGCCATCTCGCTTTCTTTTACTCTTTCTTTATCTTGACTTTATTCATAGATCACTTTTTAAATAGTATCAAATCAGAGGAGCAAAGCGCTTCTAGCCTATTAAGACTGCTTTTCAGACAGTTTTATGGACACCGGCTGACAATTAACAATGCAATATCTCAACTTTTGTATCAAGTGGGAAGTCATTATATTATGCTTTCCATCGTTGCATTCATAATGTCTATTTGTATAACTTAACAGGTCTGTAACAGCACTATTATAGATCTAAAATCTTGGGCTTAACCAGGTCTAAAAGTGGATTACATCATTTCCCCTGTAATTCTAAAGAAAGAAGGACAAAAAAATTAAATTAAGTAATGATAAAAGAAGAAATTCAATTTGTCAACTGGACAAAGTTTGTTTGGTCGAAAACGTTTCGCCGCTCATCCGAGAGGCTTCGTCAGTTCTGGTTAGAGTGCTGGTAAGACACTGCTTATATCTCGCTGCAGGGAGGAGCTAACTCTACTGCAGTTTTTCCGAAACTATCTCGCCTATTTGTTTCTGTCTTTTGTTTCTCTGGCGTCTAGTTTAGCATACCTATTCATCCCTACACGACTGTTTTTCAAACCTCTGGCCCTGACCTGGCTAGCCCTATTGTTTCTTTTGTTTGTTTGATCTAGGTTTAAGAATGGAATTATAGATGGGAGACAAATTATGTCTGACTCCACTATTTCTGTTTAAAGAAGGATTCTCTTTTTTGACAAAAATAGCCTCTTTAACTCCCCTCTCAAACCAATTCTTTTCCCTGGCCAAGATCTGAACCTCACTGTCCTCAAATGAATGGCCCGTGGCTTCTAGGTGAAGATGTACGGCAGATGACGGTCCACTCTGGCACGCCCATCTGTGTTGGTACATCCTCTTGTGAAGTGGCTGTTTTGTTTCTCCAATGTAGCGCTCACTGCAGTCTTCACTACACTGAATGGAGTACATTGCTTTGTTTGTGGCTCGGTGTTTTGTCCTTTGGGTGGACAAGTTTTAGTCTTAAAGTGTTTGTGGGTTTGAAATAAACTGGGATTTCATCTGAAAATCCTCTGTAGTTTTTCCGACACGCCGGCCAGGTACGGAATCGCTACCCCTTTCCTCCTGGGTTTGGATTCTCTGTTATCTTGTTTTTTTCCCCTGTCTCTCTTGGTTTTGTCAAAAAAGAGAATCCTTCTTTAAACAGAAATGGTGGAGTCAGACATAATTTGTCTCCCATCTATAATTCCATTCTTAAACCTAAATCAAAACAAACAAAAGAAACAATAGGGCTAGCCAGGTCAGGGCCAGAGGTGTGAAAAACAGTCGTGTAGGGATGAATAGGTATGCTAAACTAGACGCCAGAGAAACAAAAGACAGAAACCAATAGGCGAGATAGTTTCAGAAAGTAGTTAGCTCCTCCATGCAGCGAGATATAAGCAGTGTCTTACCAGCACTCTAACCAGAACTGACGAAGCCTCTCGGATGAGCGGCGAAACGTTTTCGACCAAACAAACTTTGTCCAGTTGACAAATTGAATTTCTTCTTTTATCATGGATTCTACCTGGACGACTGAGGGACTCTTCACGCATCTAAATTAAGTAATATTTGGCCATCTCACAAACTGGAGAAAAACAATAAAGTTACAGTGGTATCTCGCTCTATCGTGGTTCACTTTTGCGGCCTCGCTGTTTCGCGTATTTTTTATTTTTTTTTATAGTGTATCAACATTGTGTTCTGTGTCCTGATTGGCTTCTCCTCCGTGCCGTGTCTCCTGTACAGCACAGAATGTGTTCAGTTTGCCAGATTTATATAGATGTTATAGAGGGGGGACCCGGGGGGAGGGCGGCTCCAGGAGTCCCGCTGGATGCACGAGGAGCGGAGACATGAGTCACTGGATCCGTAGGAAGTCCAGACCGTGACTAAGACATGAGGACCAGACTGGGACAAGACAGGGACCAGACCGGGACTAGACCAGGACTAGACCAGGACTAAATGTGGACCAAACGTGGACTAAACCAGGACTAAACCAAGACTAAACTAGGTCTAAACCAGGTCTAAACCTGGACTAAAACAGGACTAGACCAGGTCAAAACCTGGACTAAACCAGGACTAGACCAGGTGTAAACTAGGATTAAACCACCGCGTGCGGTTCTTTGCCTTGTTTCGTGACCACGTGTCCGCGTGCGCACCCCCTTGTCTAAACAAGAGAGAAATGTGAGAAAATGTTAATGCCAGTCTGAGAAAAGTGTATAATGTGTGTGGTGAGGCGTTTACAGCCTTAAAACATGTATAATAATTGTTAAATATAAAGTTGTCCGGATTTCACTTATTACGGATTATTTCTGGAACCTAACCCCCGCGATAAACGAGGGACCACTGTATACCATTTAAAGAATACATTTTACCATTATGTCTCCTTATAAGAAAACATTTACCTCAAAATATACAGACAAAGAATGAGACATGAACCATGGATTTAAAAAAATGTAATCGCTCCAAACATTTTCTTAAATATTTGGGGGTTCACCACTCTTTTCCTGTATGGCTCAGTGATACCAGAGGCTACTATTTTTGTGCTGTTCCATCGCTCATCTCCTAAGAATTCTCCCACTTGCATCATTGTTTCACTGGCCTGATGTCTAACCCATTTTTTACCAGTGGGAATTTTGTTGCAGTTACTTACAGTAGCCTTTTGTGATTCCAACATAAAATAACATACAGTACAATGGTGCTGTACGCAAGGCTTGGACAGATATCTGGTGTTAGCTGTGTGCTCCTGACCTTGACTAGAATTCTGTGAGAAAGGTTTTGAGCTAGTCCCCAAAGCACTGAGGTGTATATAGAGCCCCTGTCAACATGAGCAATGTCGCTTACCTGTTGTCTCAATAAAAGAAGCCATCATTCAACGTGGAAGCTACAGTGGACCCAACAACCTGCAGAAAGAGAGCAACACCCAGCACACATGCTACATATTAACTTGGTGACATTTATTGAAGGGAAACTGCACAGTGTAATCCATCACAAGACAACACAGACTTTTATGATACCCAACTGAATGATCAGTTTGACATTTGCCTAAGCTTTAAACCAGCCCTAGGTAGCTAGTGATTTGAGAACCTGGTAACTAGGTAGTGGCTAAATGTGCTGATATTTAATGTTCTAACAGTTAATTTACGGAAGTTAAGGGTGTATTTAGCTGCTATAGAGAGAGAATAAGAGTGGTAAAAGACAATTGTTTATGTTGATTTAGCCTGGCAATAACAAGTACTAAATTTTAAGTTTAAAAGTCAGCCTTATCCAAACAAATTACGGTTTTGTATATTGAATATTCTTGTTTATTTCAAACAGGTGCTCAAAGACAAAACAACAGCGACACTAGGGGCGAGGTGGGTTAAGTGTCTTGCCCAAGGACAGCATTCATCTGTGGGAGCAAGAATTGCACCGCCAACCTGTGGGTCAGTGGATCTGACCGCTCAACAAATAATCGGATCAGAAGACAAATGCTCTGCCAACTCCGCCAAAGCTGGGGAAGAGTTGTCCAGTCAGGAGCACTTGACCCATCTCACTGCCAACTGAAGAGAGCCACTGTGCAGTAGGGATGTCTCGATCAGGTTTTTTTAGCCCTTCGATCCGATTCCGATCATTTGATTTTGAGTATCTGCCGATACCGAATCCCGATCAGATACTTACATAATACATAAAAAAGTACACTTATTATTATTATTATTATTATAATTATTATTATTATTATTATTATTATTATTATTACTTATTGGAATGTTCTGAATTGTGTTCTTAAAAAGGGATCCAAAAACAACTGTTTACCTAAATATTTCAAAAATGATGGCAAAGAAATAAAAAATATTAATGAAAGAGTAAATTAATTGAATGAGTTTTTTTATAAACATAGGGTCAGAATTGGCAGCATCTATTAGTACTAACCATGTCGAATCACAAATAACAGTTGATTTTGAAAACCCTAAGTCCCTTTTTTCTTAGAGCAACCAATGAAAAATAAGTTGTTGATATTGTTAAAAGTTTCAAAACAAAAAAATCATTAGATTGTGACGGTCTGAATTTGTCCATTATTTAAAAAGTAATCAATTAAATTTCACTTCCTCTATCCTACATATTTAACTTATCACTTACCTCTGGACAGTTTCCAAGACAGATGGAAATTGCAAAAGTTATCCCAATTTACAAAACCGGACACAAGCATAACTTTTCTAACTATAGGCCCACTTCAATTCTACCACAATTTTCCAAAATTTCAGAAAAACTTTTTGTCAAACAAATGGATTCCTTTTTAGATTAACTTAAAATCTTAAGCGAAAACCAGTATGGTTTTAGAAAGAATAGATCAACTGAACATGCTCTTATAGATCTCATTGAAAATATAACAGACAACATTGACAGGAAAAAATACATAATACATAATTTTATTGATTTAAAAAAAAAAGCCTTTGACACCACTAACCATAATATACTAATTGAAAAAATGGGTAAATACGGTAAATGCGCTCACAAGGGTTGGTTGCATTTCACCCCGGCTCCAAAATCAGACCGCCCCGGAGTTCGGGGCATGGCTATCAATGCGTCGCCAATACTCCACAGCTCTCTAGGACGGGGTTGGGTTCGTTTGCTAGGCGTGACGGGGGAAGACCACTGTCCCGCTGCGACTCCCGCGAATGTGGCTCCCCCCGCTGCGGCCAGGCCCGTCCGTGTTGATTCTTGGCTCTTCCATGGTCCGGCTCATGCAAGTAAAGAAAGGCCACACCTCCTGTCACCCAGGCGCTCTCGTGAAGGACATCATAGACTTTGTCCCTACCCGCCTGTGTGACCATCCCAGGTTTAGACCTGGTCTAGTCCTGGTTTAGTCCAGGTTTAGACCTGGTTTAGTCCTGGTTTAGTGCACGTTTAGTCCTGGTCTAGTCCTGGTCTAGTTCCAGTCTAGTCCTGGTCTCAGACTCATGTCTCTGCTGATACACTATAAAAATTAAAAAGAAAATCCACGAAACAGCGAGTCCGCGGAAAGTGAACCGCGATAGAGCGAGGGACCACTGTACATATATATATCCGATACTGATCGGGAGGTAACGTCCGATTCCGATCGAGTCCAAAACCACGTGATCGGAGCCGATTTCCGATCACGTGATTGGATCGGGACATCCCTACTGTGCAGTGTCCTTTGCTGGCCCAGTTAGCTTCTTTGTGGTCTATAACAAACATAATATCTTAATGTTTTAACATTTAATCACATGGATAGCCAACAGTGTTTACTCCTTGACAAGCTAAACTATGATTATACTCATAACATGGAAAGACAAACCTTTTCTAGTTGAGTCCAGTTTTAAGAGGGATCCATATGTTGGCCTTGATATCCTCCTGCCTGTTAATATCTTGGCTATACATCTCAAGAAACCACTTGGAGTTTGGCAATGCCACGGGCTTGGGGGGCTCTTCAAAATGTATTGACAACAGGCCTGTTTTGTTTTTAAAAGCTTTGCACTCTGGTATATCGTGCAACCTTTTTCAGCCACTCTTCACTGTGGTTGTCCTTCAACTGGCCAAACAGGGCCATTCCCCATACCTCGCTCCCATAAGAGGCAAATAACCCTTATATCACAGGCATATCTGCAATATAAAAATGTATTATCTTACACACAGATAAACTACTGACAGAATCACACAAGAAAATCCTCCATACTATTGTGTCAGGATGACCCTAAACTCAGAGCGGTGGGCCCAGTCCAGCTTCTCCATGATCCTTGTTGTAAGATAGGTAGCTGCTGTGGCACTTGGTGCAAGAGTCTCTGGTACTGGGTTGTAATAGCGGTCAATGTCCTGACGCATCGGCCTGTGAAGGACTCCACTTCTCAGTAGTTGCTTACACTCTTTTTTGGTGCAAAGCAGCTGAACCTTCCACAGCCTGTAGGGTATCCACAGCAGTAACGGGTATGCAAAGAAGGTTAAGTTTGGTGGCATAGAAGTGCACCTTTTGAGGATGAAATCCACAGGTGCACTTCTGTGGCTGGGAGAAAAGTGTCCACTGGCCTCTGAGCTGCTGAGGGCACTTTTCTATCTGTAAAGGAAACACAAGTTACCAACTTACAATATGTATATATTGTGTATGTTGGGTGCTGTATGAACACAATTACTTTGTTCAGCATAAACGTGAATGTAAACATAAATAAATGTAAAATAAATAAACAATAATAATACAGTAATAAAGTCACGTATGTGTGCAATTTCATATGCTTTCAACATACCGTCTGATACATATTGTACCACTTCTGTTGCCTTGGTGCAGGTCAGTTACTTGCATCTGTTGGCCAGGCACCAGTGGAGGCAAAAGACCTGAGCCGTGAAACCCACTCGCTGCCATCTTGTGGCTTTTGGAATGTTTAGACATTTTTCTAGAATGAAAGATTGGTATTAATTCCTAATGATTATTTTAGGACATCACAATAAGTAGACGTTTTCCATTGCTAAAGGAAACAATGGTGATTCCTCACAATTTAGAATTCTCCAACATCATAAAGCTATAAAATGACTGATTAGAAACAATATTAAATATTCTATAAAGGCAAAAATTGATACTCCACTAACTGTATAATTAAATTAATTTGGTGCAATTTATGCCTATTAAGTAAACAGTACTTATTCACAACCAAAATTACGTTACGAGTATGTTGTTCTGAAGCTTAATAACAATGCTGCTAGCCCATCATTAATGCAAATGTAATCAATTCATAAGCATGTATTTTGAACTCTCACTAGTGTCAGTACACAGAATATTTTATTAAATGGCTGTAGTTATATATTTTAATATCATTATGGTTTATTTGTAATGCAAAAACTAGTCTGGCACTTGACTGCTATTGCTAAAGTTGACGTTATGTATGATTGTTTCTGTCAACATTAGTGACAACAGAGAAGTTCTTTTTATTCTGTGTTTGAAACAGCTAAAGTCTGATATTTAATAGACATAGTAAAAGTCCTTACCTCCACACAAACAACAATAGTAACACCACGGACAAGATTTTATACATTTTGTGATTGAGTTTTGTCAGAGTCAGACATGCAAGTTTGCAATTTAAAGTGCAAGACACAAGTTAATTCAGTGTCACAGAAGGCAAGCAACAGCATAACCTATAACTTGCTAATACGTATCCCCCTTGAATACTTTGCTACCATCTGGGATTCTCATCTATCAAAGGACAAGAGTTAACTTGAAAGTGTTCAGAGAAGAGACACATGTTTTGTAAGTTCTGACTATGATCCAAAAAGCAGTATAACATCTGCTCTAACATCTTGGATGGAAAACTCTTGAGGAACGTCAAAAACATCGACTTGTCCTGATGTATAAAATTACCAACCAACCCATAGCAGTGCCACCCACCCACCTCATTTCAGCTGGAGTTTGATGATTAATCAACCATGCAGAAACAGAACCAGAAACACAAAATATCAAAAATATCAATGTAAAATGTAAAAAATGTGAATATTTCAATCAGTCAATCAAACTTTACTTATAGATGATTAAGACTTTATTGATCTCACACACAGTGACACACAGGAGAAAACTTCTGCATTTGACCCAAGTGGGCTGCAGTGGACAGCTCATCTTTCCGGCGCCCGGGGGGCAGTACCTTGAAGGGTCTTGCCCACACTGGCTTGCGCATTGCCGGGGTGGATTTGAACCCAGGTCCCCCGGGTAAAAGTGAAGCGACTTACCAGTTGCGCTAACCAGCCCTTTACAACAGTCAAGGTGACCAAAGTCACATTAAAATCAACACAATATTAAAAACATGTACAACATTAAACAATTAAATAAAACAAATTATTATTTATATTTATTAATCCAAGTCGTCTTCTTTGAGCTCTCAAAAATGTTCACTTTCCATTTTGCCGAGATTGTTGCGTCACAGGTATAAAACAAAACTCCTTAAACCATCATCAGATTCATTCTGCGGTCAACACATGGCTCTTGTAGTGTACAACTCACATGGTCTAAGGGATTTTACTTTTTCTCATTGTCATTCTTGTTGCTGAGAACATGTGTTTGAATGTAGACATGTGTAGACATGTCTGTTAAATATATTGTAAGTTAGAAAATGTGAAAGACTAACCCCAAGACGACCAAAAGCATGTTTAAAATAGAATTAAATAAGCAAAAATGCATAATGTGTCCTTCAAAGAAACAAAGAATGAAGTTACAATGTTGAAGTTACAATGGCAAAATCAGGCTATATAGACACCCTTTGTGTATTCTGTGTACTGTATTTGACATGTACTGCATAAACACACTTGTTACTGATACTTGCCTGTGAAGAGGCTGGGTTTTTTCTGTATAGGAGCAGACATTTACAGATCAGCCCCATGGCCACTTCTACACTGTCATATTTCCGTTAAGGTCATCCAGAGTACGCAGCCGAATAAATGACTTTAATGCCATTTAAAATGCAGTCTTTTGACAGCTATAATTCAAGTGCCCTATAGCCACTCACCAAAGTTCATTTAACCTTCAGGGCTATGAGACGTGCAACTATTTTTCAAGATCACGGAAAAGAGCAAGTGCCCACAATGGAGAGGGGGGCTAGGAACTCTATAGTTCAGCTGTATGATGAACTAGAATGCAACACTTCAGGTCAAACATTATTGAAATATCTTGATGGCCTTCCCTTTCCATCCAAAGTGGCAATGGTGACGTATGGTGACACCTTGCAGCCTGTTTTGCTTAGATATTTCAATGACAGATGATGCAGTTAGAAGAAGAAGAAGTGACTTTATTGATCTCACACTGGAGAAATTCTTCTCTGCATTTTAACCCATCCTCTCTCTCTCTCTCTCTCTCTCTCTCTCTCTCTCTCTATATATATATATATATATATATATATATATAGAGGACACTTCTGCATCCGGGGACCATCTCCATGATCTTCTTGCTTCGGTTTGGTCAGGACCTAAGCTGGAGGTACCTATGGTGCATGTTTTGGGTTGATGGGGTAAACCAGAGTGCCTGGAGAAAACCCACCCAGACACGGGGAGAACATGCAAACTCCACACAGAAAGGCCCATGCGACCTGGGGATCGAACCCAGACCATGCATGCACACAGAACACACACAGAAAGGCCCGGGCGACCCGGGGATCGAACCCGGAACCTTCTTGCTGTGAAGCGTGAGTGCTAGCCACTCAGCCACCGTCCCGTTATTCACCTCTAGTCTGGATGGGCACTGCCAAACCCGACCCAGTCCACAGCAAAAAAGCCAACTTTCTCCACAGCTCATTGGCATCATTATGATCCATCAGCCTTGCACAAAACACCTCTACTGCCACCGCATGGGATACTTAACATCTTTGTGTGGGGAGCTGTAATTTATCGAGTGGCTCAACCGGGCTGAAAAGTGTTCAAAGCAACACTATGGAAGAAATATTGTGCACTCTGAAAATGATTTAACACAGAGTCAGTATAATAAGCTGAACACACAGGAATAAACCAATGCAATTTAACTGGGTGCAGTGAATGTATATGGAATGGAATGGAACTCTCAATAGACAAAATTGTGTTTTATTTTAACTTTGTGTTTTTGGTAGAGACCCCATCAAATACTTTTCTCCATGGAGAGGTTATTGCTTTGTCTGAAATGTTTCACAGTATGGCAATAATGTTTCTATCTTCATGGAGACCAAACCAGACTAAGTTACAGGTAAGATCTGTGGAGAGGCAACCCTGCTCACAGTCAGGATGCCTGTTTTTCTTGGTATTTTTGAGCTACAAAGTCACCTGTAACTGAATAAATGTAAGAACTGTTTAATGTCATACTGTGGAACATTCCTGGCAGAGCAATGACATATCCATAGAAACAAGCAGGTGATGAACCCCCTACCAAAAAGTTATAGCGCACCTTTAAGATGTTTTAATCTTTCATGAAATAATACTGTGAGAATTTACAAACAAAAACTGAGTCACTCTTTCCCTATTTTTTTGCAAACCTTTGTAAAACTATGTAAAACTTTGTAAACTATTTTTAGCTCCAGATTTTTGCTGCCCTGTGTAACCTTTTTATTTGTTTTGGTACAATCAACAGCTCAATAAACTGAGCTATAGTTTGTCATGAAAAGGTTTATGCAAGTCAAGCTTAAGTAACTCTGAATATCATAGGTGACACTTGATAATACCTACTCTTTTAATAGCCTTGATACTGTAAAGCATGAATAAAGACTTAATAGATAATGAAGAAATAGTTAATTGAAAATTATTCAGACTTAGTAACAACATAATTAATAACCTACTACTACTACTTAAGTAACTAACCTTAACATTTTATCTAATTATGTAGCCTAAATCTTTCTTAAACGGGCTTTATTATGATCTTTTATGATCTGGACTTGTGTTTTCATGTTTAACACACAAACCCTGCATATTTAGGCTTAGGTTTTTCTCTCAAGCAAAAACTACTCTGTTCCACCCCGTGATGTCATGTGGTAATGCAAGAAGTGCTCCTCTGTGTTTTTTAAACACACAATACATCAGTAGAATCATTTGGATAATTTCAGCCCTGGAATTTTCGGTTTCTAAACAAAAGGTAAAAGGTAGCTATTAACTTTAAAGGGACAGTGTGTAGGATTCGTGGCGCATAGGTGGTTAGTAGCTATTCCACTTCCTCTTTTGGCTATGGCAGACCACGAGGGTCACCCGGGCGCGCCGTAGCGCCGCCAGCTCGCGTGCACGAACCGCTGTATACATAAAACACTTTTTTTTTTTCTTTTCGCATGAAAACACACAATCCCGATCATGATTCATGACAATCTACACATCAAATGAAACCTTACAGTCTCCTATTTTTGACTATGCAATTCATTTCCCTGCAAAACAATCACTCCCCGAGCACATGGGGCTTTTATACAGAAAAGCACAAAACTTAGCTTACTTAGCTTACCTTTGAAGGCTCTGCACAGGTCAAACTCTGTATTTCACCATAAACTTGGTCTCAATCTGTCCATAAGGATCCAGCGAATAAAATCCAATAAAACAATTTAGTCCAAAATACGTGTTATATCCATTACGATGTGTGATCCAGCAGCATGCTTCTTTACACGAGGCTCCCCCCTTCCCCCCTCCCCATCCCCTTCTCTCCTTCGCTCCTGGCTGCATATGGGAGCAGAGGAGCGAAGGAGAGAAGGGGAAGGGGAGGGGGGAAGGGGGGAGCCATATGCAGCGTGGCTGAGCAGCTGTTAGCAGGAGCCTCGGCGAAGGATGAGCCCAAATGTCCTTCTGCGGCTCTCGTATTCAAAATGGCTGCCTCTATATGGGGAAGATCCCCCTTTTATGTGACTATATCTAAGTCCAAAAGAATACTTTGATTTCATGATGGAAGTGAAAAGGCTTGGAAAACAATGTATTTTTGAATGGGTATCTTCAATTTCAGTAATTAACGGGTAAAAATCTTACACACTGTCCCTTTAAAACTGCCACTTCTTGAAATCACAAGGTGGAACAAAGCATTTTGGTTTTTTTAGGCTTTAGAGATGTAGAGAGACTAATAATTCAAGATTACTCAAATGTGTGAATAAAACAAAACAACCCCAGGTATGCTTTTCATGAGGTAACAACATTCTAACATGGCTTAAAGCTCATTATTAAATACATTTTTGTTCATGATTTATTCCGACAATTTAAAGTCTTGTTCTTATAGACTACCAGATCCTGGAGTTAATCAGTCATTCACAACAAATGACAAGTCAACACAGTTCATTTGAGTTTTTGCCTGTACACCATGGGGTTTACCCTGTAATCGCTGTCTTTCATGGGAGTTTTATATAACTATAAAATTATGTGCCTAAATTATAAAGTAAAGCTTGCCATCTGGACTTGGGGACCCTGTAGAGTTGGCCTAATTACTCAAACGCACAAATGGGTTGCCTAATGCAGTCTCACCCTGAATATAAATGCATGAGGAATGACTGCAACAACATGGTGGAAAAAAACAGTTAAAATAGTGTAAAGTATTCTTTTAAGCCCCTCCAAAATAGACTGATCCTTACTGAATATTATGTGCATCTGCTGAGACTTCAACTTGATGTAGTTTGAGTCAGTGGTAAAATCCTTCCATCCAAATAAGTACCACTGTTGCCTGAAGATAGAATGACATCAAATGTTAAGATGATATATCCACAGAAATATGTGCAGATAGACACTGGAGACTGCAGAAAGAGGGACTAAACAGAAGAGGTGATTGAGACAAATACAAGGTTTTATTTTATTTATTTTATATGGCATTATATTCAATTTATTTCAGATAAGAAACAGGTCAGACCTGTGGAGAAGCAGCCCAAAATGCATGTTTTTCAAGGTATATTTAGCTAGCTGTGATGGAATAAGCACTATATAGATAAGTTTAATGCCATACTGTGTAAGACAATGCAATAACATTTCCACGGAGACAAGCAAACATCAAGCCCACCAACAGAAAGTGATGGGTAAGTGTACATTCAACAACTAAGTGTTGTTTTCTGAGGTGTGCCTGTGGACAGGCTGAGAGCAGCTGGGGGGTGTTGGATCCTGTGTTTAGGATTCTTTTCATTTTTATTACACTCTCCTTCATGGATCACACTCTCAAAGGCGCAGTACCCGCCGCGATAATGCATTCTTTATTATATTGCACAACAGAGGTTAAACACACACGGCACAGCAGCGTCCTTGAACACTGTGAGAGCACTGCTGTATATTATGGCTCCTCCGAGCACCAGGAAAACATCCAAAAGTTATGGCCAGAGCTGCTCCAGATCACCAGCTTTTGTGCTTTCCATTCTTCTCTGCCACTGCAGGGATTCTCTGCAGTACTGATGGTTTATTCAATGAGCACCATTACGTCAATGAGACAAGGATCAACAAAAAACAAATAATAAAAAATAATAATAATCAAATCATTATAGTCAACAATTTACTATGATTATAGCATGATTTTGATGCTTTTTCAAAATAATCATTCTATTTTTCAAACCTGAATTTAATAATGGGAATGATATGATTGAATGATTCAGGTTTAACCTAAATAGTACAAACTATAAGGCAACTTTGACTGATTATTTAAAAACTAAAATATACATACACGTCTTCAGTAGATTTGACCTTACAAAGAATACAGACCTTAAAAAATATCTTGTGTAACAGTGGATGGACTTTAAAATCCTTCCCCTAGACTTTTAGTTTTGATCATGTCAGAAGTGCGATGAGATTCAGTGCTGCCTGAACGGTGACAGCAGATGCAGTGGTGTCCATCATGTTTTATTCGTGGCCTTTGTCTCTCAGGTACAGACACATTCCCCCTGGACATGTTCGGATCACATGTACAGCTCGACAGGCTATGCAGGCAGACTGAACAAGAGCATGGACCTTCAAATGGCCCCGGGTTATTGTCTCACTCACATCACAGCTCTGCACAATGCCAATGCAGATAATACAATAACTCACTGTACAGCACATTATAATCACAGACGTGCTGATACATGCATACAAAAGTTAGTGGTAGTGATCATGTTTAAGTTTGTGGTGACAATTTGTGAGATATTTTTTTTCACAATCCATTTTAGAAGTAATCGCCTTATTATTACATTACTTATCACTTTAAATAATCCAACTACTTACTGCTCCCCATTTCTGACAAAAGGAAAATTGAAATGAAGGGACTCTTGTGTATGCTATATTTGAAAAGTAGGTCAATGACCATTTTTGTTTCATCCACTCAAACCAATGAATAACAAGCCAAACCATTTCAGATCCCTAAATGAGGGAGATCAACCTTACTTATTAGAACAGATGAACGGAACAGATTGTAAATATGGACGAAGGGGAATAATAACTTTCTTATCCCTGGGATACTGTTCTGTTGAACTGTAGATGGCGCTAATGTTGCACTATTACAAGTAGAAAAACTGTATCAGTGACAAATATTCTTTGTGTAATTTCAGGTGGTTATTTTGGTGGTATATTTTTTCATTACAATACAAACATTTAAGTCTGGTCATCAGTGAATCTCCCAGAGTTCAGATGGGTGTGATTGACAGGTGGATTAGCCAATCAGGGACATGCATGGTCCATCTGTATCTAAACAAATATGCCCGCTTCCAAAGAAAAATGAAAGAAACAAATATAATGAGACAGAAAAACATCACAGATTTCTGCAGAAACAATAAGCAAAACACTGAGGTAAACTGTGTTCAATTGTGTTCAATATGATGGGTGACTAATCCACTCCTTCATTTCATAAGTGTTAAAAAATGTGATTACACCAAAACTTGCACTTTACATCCAAACTATGCAGTGCTTGATGCTCTAAATGTTATTCTTTTTTCTATGACAATGACAATAAATCTTGAATCTCTATCTTGGTTCTGGCTCGAGACATGATGGAGGTCGTGGGGCCAGACTGATATCCTAATTTATGAATAATACACGTATCATGCTGAATTTCCAAGACAGCTGTGCATTTATTTCAGAGTTTTTCTATCTGAAAAAGTAACTGAAAATAACAAAATAGGTTCACAGATTATTATTGTGAAAGATCCAGAATTGTGTTTCCTGATAGCTGAGGCTGCATGTCTGAGGCCACTGGAGTTTTCCACCTCATTGGTTTGTTAATGAAATGCATGAGACACATACTGTATATAAAATGGCTGTGTGTGGCAGTAACAAGCACCACTGTATTAGAGTCATGTCTCAGTGTCACTGTGGGTTTCTGCTGCTTCATCTATACTGCTATAATCTGAGCTGAAGCATGGTAAATGCTAAAGGCCCTGTGCGTGACTTTTCCACAAGTATTTGATCAAATTAGGTCAGGCCCAACACAGATATATTGTATAAGCAGTTCTTGAGGTAAAAATATGTCCACTACTTGTTGTTTGCATCTAATTAGAAAGTCTTTTATTGTCTGATAATCAGGAAGTGCACACTCGTATGCTAAGTGCACAATGGCGAAAAGATAGTTGTGAAAAGTGCTTGTAAACTCAATATGGAGACAAATTAGGATGGGGGGGCTTGAATTGCGTGAGAAATGCCGTGTGAGCGTGTGAACACGTCGAATTGCGTGTTGAGAGCCCTGTTTGTCTAAAGAGCAAACTTAAACTACAAAGCAACTAATGAGAGTTATATAAATGAAGTTATTACTTGATGGTTCTCAGTTTGTTTTATCATCACCGCACTTTGTCAGTGCGCGCTGAGAGGGGCGGGGAGGAGGGATTTAACGGATTCATGTAAGAGTCTGGTTAATCCACCGGGCCCGCGTCTCACCGCGTCTCACCGCTGCTCACCATGGGCAGTTCGGCTCTGGGCCGCGCGTATTCCGCGCGTAAGCCGTCGGGGGGGACACGTTACGCACAGACGGAGACACCGGGACCGGAGTCGGTCCCGGTGAGAATAAACATATAAGTATTTTCCAAACAAATAATGAAAGACAAGAAACAAGAAACATTCATTGTTACAGTATTAAGGAGACGTGGCACCGGGACTGAGGCTCAGGACGTGCCCGGGGGACGGCGCGTCTGCTCCGGCCTCCGCTCGGACCGTGCGCCCGGAGCAGGGGGAGTTTTTTTTCGCTGAAAACGCGCGGAGCCTGCATAAACTAAGCCACACAGACCGATTTTCTGGGCACACACACACACACAAAAAAAAAGAAATCAGCGTGAGAAATGCCATGTGTGAGCGTCGAATTGCGTGTGTCACACTCTCAATGTGTGAGACTTGAGAGCCCTGAAATGTAGACAGAAAAGAAACCAATTTAAAAACAAAATCTTGGATACTCTTGCTTGTTTGTTGGTTCATTTGCCCTTGTTTGTTGAGGAGACATTATGCAAGACTTTTTGATTTAGATTTTCTTACTTTCTTTTGGCTGAATCAACAATTTTGGTGAAGCCTTTTAAGGCTATTGCTGTTGGGAATTTGGGCTAAACACAAATAAATTGATTTTTTTTTAAATAAATTCAATTTTTGTTCTAACTTTCTTTGCACTAAGCTAACTGGAGCTAATGTGGCAAGTGAATTTCTCCTGTGTGAGATCAATAAAGTCTTATCTTATCTTATCTTGAACTGAAGACACCATTGTGTTTTTCCCTATCCCACTGCTTTATACTTCATTCACCAATTTTTTTTTTTTCATAAACATAGCATGATCTGTAGCTATCTGTTGGCGGAGGCATCAGCATGGTCCAGCAGAGCAGCCATTTGTTGCAATTATGTTTTTTTCCCTTAAATCATTAAAACACATTTCAAGCATTCACTAAATGTGTGTTTTTTCCCTAGACTTTCTGACGAGTTGGTGTTAACACTGAGAATAAGTACCACAAATCTGCAAATTACACAATACAAATTATAGTTGTTACTTAATTATGTATACCACCTATTAAAGTGAATAATACATGATAATAAAAGCAATATTGTACACCCGAATAATTGTACTAACCTTTTCTCCTTTAAAATGGAGAGGACAAAGGCCATTATCATAAGGCCCATTAAGAAATAAATTACCGTAATTTCCGGACTGTGAGATGCAACTTTTTTCCTCACACTTTGAACCCTGTGGCTTTTACAACGATGCAGCTAATATATGGATGGATTATTTGTTTATGAACACAGCGGATGTGTGTGCACAGTCTGAGTGCAGAAAGCGCCACTGTCTGTGCGGTTAACATGAAGTCACAACACTAGCGAGCGCTACTGTCAGCGCACTAAAACAGTATATCGCCATGTGATAAATTAAGTTCTGATGCTAAATGAACATTGAGTGAGTGGGATACGTCTTAATGACTCGTAAGCGTTAAATGCAGGTGAGTGCGTAAATGATGAGAAGAAACATCTCAAACTTCAGTAGCCGGACATCCACTCATACCTGATCGATACACCTATCCCCACCCCCAGGAGAGCCTGAAATCTGCTGAAATCCTACGAGATACGGACATGATCCCAGACACTGACATTATCCCAGACATGGACATGATCCCAGACACGGACATGATCCCAGACATGGACATGATCCCAGACACCGACATGATCCCAGACACGGACATGATCCCAGACAGGAGAGCAGCTCTTTCTGCAGGAGACATGTGCAGTAGAGCGTGACAGGTGAAGAGACGATGCGCTGAGGAAGATGCTAGTTTGATTTAGTTTTGAACAGTTACTTTGCGCTTCATGCACACACTCTCCTCATGGAAAACACATGAAGAAATGCATATTTTAACTTAAAGGCAATCGATCTGGCTGTCGAAGAAGGAAATAGAGCTGCTGCACGTGAGCTTGGCATCCATGAGTCGATAGCGAGACACTGGCGACAGCAGCGTGACGAACTGACTCAAAAGAGAGGCAAAAAGACGACAAAAGCTTTCAGAGGCGATAAAAGCAGATGGCCTGAACTTGAAAACGTTCTTGAAGACATGGACATGGCTTATAGACAGGTGCGGCCTATGTACAAAAATAAAATTCTTTGAAAATTGAGTTGATGCTGCTTATACTCAGGTGCGCTCAATAGTCCGGAAATTATCATGAAGATAATAATTACTCTTACCTTCTGAGATACAATGCAATCTATTCACAATTATACAGGATACATATGTAGACATAGATCTGTTTATTCCCAATTTCACCTGCTTTTAACCTTCCCCTCCACTCTATCCATTTTATATTATACTATAAATCTGCTATAATGTTCTTCCCAAACTCTCAGCTTCCGTACATAAAACATTAGCTGTAACAACTATGAGAATCGCTCAGTCAAACCATAGCCACCAATAAAACACAGAAGCAGAACAAGTGGTTGAGGAGCGGCTGGATGTGAGGTAATTTAGAGACTGTGAGAGCCATAATCATAAGCATGAAATTATGTGTCCTACCAGAGTTATGGCCACAGTCAAGGGGCTAGTGGGAGGGGCGTAAGTGGGGAGTTAGCTTAGGGTGCTCATGTCACTTTATGGCATTAGTGCATAACAATAGGAATATTGGGTAATACTTTATAATGACAATGGTTTTAGCCTTAATTAAGCTTAATGAGCAATATTACACTATTTTCTGATCTTGTCATACTGTTTCCTCATCAAAAAACATAACTGGTGTTGTGTTTTGTGTTTTGTTTCATTCACATGTTTTCCACAAAGAAACCCTGCGTGTATGTAGGCTGAGTTATTCTCTCAAAACAGAAAACAATCTGTTCCCCCTTGTGGTAATAAAGGAAGTGTTCCACTGTGCTTTTCAATCAATCAATCAATCAATCAAACATTATTTATAAAGCGCCTTTCATACAAAAAATGTAACACAAAGCGCAAAGTGTGTATTTTTAACTTCATACACCTTCACTAAAATCATTTGGATAATTTCAGACCTGTAACGCTAATCTCTTCTAAGATAAATGTAAATGGTAGCTGTTAACTTGAAACCTACCAGTTTAGGTTAGTTTATTTAGTTTATTTGACAGCAACCACCATATAGGAGCATTAATCCAAGAAACATTGAGCAGAGCATTTTGAGCTTTGGAGATATAGACAACCTAATAATAAAGGGATACTCAAACATGTGTGGATGAAATAAAACAAGTCAAGGCGTTGTTTTTTTTTTTAATGAGAAAACAACATCCTAACACAACTAAAAACTGCAAAGTAAATTTTGCATTATATAGGACTTTTAAGAAATAGTAACTGCTTAACCCAACTAACCCTGACCCACTATGTACTAAGCCTGGATTATTCTTGATAAACTATGTGTTTAGTCTAACACACAAACACAAGATTCTATTTCTACATAAAAGATACAATTCTATATTGTTTTGTTTTGTTTTGTTTTTATTTTGTAATTTTTTTGTTGTTGCTGGTATAGGCCAATTCTAATGGGGAATTGTGAAATGCCAGTTAGTTCAGGAGAGCCCTACTGAACACCCAAATTAACTATATTTTATTGCTGAATTGGCAGTTACAGTGCCGTGAAAAAGTATTTGCCCCCTTCCTGATTTCTGTGTTTTTTGCATATTTATCACTCAAAACATTGTCAGATCATCAAACCAATTTTAATATCACACAGAAACAACCCAAGGAAAGACAAAATTCAGTTTTTGAATGATGATTCCATTTATTAGTGCACAAAAAAAATCTAAACCTATCTGGCCCTATGTGAAAAAGTAATTGCCCCCCCTTGTTAAATCACAAACTAACTGTGACTAACCACAGTTTTGAGAAAACTTAGTTCAGTTCTACATGCCACACCCACACCTGATTGTCACCACCTGTGTTGAATCAAGAAATCACTTAAATAGTTCCTGTCAAACAAAGTGAAGTTGGCTACAACATCTCAAGAACAAACACATCATGCCACGATCCAAAGAAATTCAAGAACAAATGAGAAAAAAAGTGATAGAAGTCTATAATTCAGGAAAAGGTTACAAAGCCATTCCCAAAGCTCTGGGGCTCCAGCGAACCACTGTCAGAGCCATTATTCAAAAATGGAGGAAACTGGGAACAGTTGCAACCCTTCCCAGGAGTGGTCGACCAACTAAGATTACTCCAAGAGTGCGACGACGGCTCATTCAGGAAGTCACAAAAGAACCTAGACGCACATCGAAAGAACTACAGGCCTCGTTGGCCTCAGTTAAGGTCAGTGTTC
Source organism: Paratrypauchen microcephalus (assembly GCA_036785185.1). Classification (NCBI taxonomy): domain Eukaryota; kingdom Metazoa; phylum Chordata; class Actinopteri; order Gobiiformes; family Gobiidae; genus Paratrypauchen; species Paratrypauchen microcephalus. Next base: position 5,643,749 of record JAVJIX010000013.1, on the reverse strand, counting down.
ATGACTCCACCATTAGAAAAACACTGGCCAAAAATGGCATCCATGGAAGAGTTCCCAGGAGAAAACCACTGCTTTCACAAAAGAACACAAAGGCTCGTCTCACCTTTGCCAAAAAGCACCTTGATGACCCTCAAGACTTTTGGAGAAACATTTTGTGGACCGATGAGTCTAAAATTGAACTTTTTGGAAGGTCTGCAGCCCGTTTCATCTGGCGTAAAAATGGCACAGCATTTGATAAAAAGAACATGGTGCCCACAGTAAAGCATGGTGGTGGCAGTGTGATGGTCTGGGCCTGCTTTGCTGCCTCAGGACCAGGACAACTTGCTGTGATTGACGGAAAAATGAATTCTGCTGTTTACCAGAAGATCCTGAAGGAGAATGTCCGGCCATCAGTTCGTGCCCTCAAACTCAAGCGCTCTTGGATCATGCAACAGGACAATGATCCAAAACACACCAGCAAGTCCACCTCTGAATGGCTCAAAGAAAACAAAATTAAGGTTTTGGAGTGGCCAAGTCAAAGTCCGGATTTAAATCCGATTGAGATGCTGTGGTGTGACCTTAAACGGGCAGTTCATACAAGAAAACCCTCCAATATGGCAGAATTGAAACAATTCTGCATAGAAGAGTGGGCCAAAATCCCTCCCCAGCGGTGTGAAAGACTCATCACCAATTATCGCAAACGTTTGGTTACAGTTATTGCTGTCAAAGGAGGCTCAACTGGCTATTAGATTAAGGGGGCAATTACTTTTTCACATAGGGCCAGATAGGTTTAGATTTTTTTTGTGCACTAATAAATGGAATCATCATTCAAAAACTGAATTTTGTCTTTCCTTGGGTTGTTTCTGTGTGATATTAAAATTGGTTTGATGATCTGACAATGTTTTGAGTGATAAATATGCAAAAAACACAGAAATCAGGAAGGGGGCAAATACTTTTTCACGGCACTGTATATCGTACACCCCTGAGTCAGCAGTAGATTTTCCCCTGCTCTTCACAACTAACTATAAGCGGCCTACTGGAAGATTGGGAATGTTTAGGTGTTTTGGGGTCTGATGTCGAATTGAGATAAGGGGGCGACGGGGTGGGGTAGTGGGGGGAGGGGAAAGGGGGGTCGTGAGGTGAATCTTGGTGAGGTACATTACAATGCCTTCAGGTCACTGAAACAAAAGTGGAATCCGGCCTTCTTTCTTCTTTTTTTCTCGTTTGTTTCCTCTCTGTTTAGCCCCCAGGGGTCCCATGATGGCTGTCTCTGGTTCGTCTGGTATTTCAGTATAAAATATCATACTATAAAATACTATACATACTATCTAAAATACTGGCTCACATATTGTAGACTTTGGTGGTTCCTCATCTTTGACCACATTTGGGGCTGGTGTGGGGTGGATCAAGAGAACTTCAGACCTCAAAGTTTGTTTACTACTCCTGTGGTTTTTCTTTACAGTAGTTTATGTCTCTGCAATAGCATTTATACAACCTCCATCTTTGGTGGCATTGTCAGCACCCTGTTCACTGGTGGTTCTGAAGGTTACATCTTGAGAACATCAGGCTTTGGCATGGGGGCCTGAACATTTCTTTCTGACTCCACCATTTCTGTTCAGAGAAGGATTCTCTTTTTTGACAAAAATAGCCTCTTTAACCCCCTCTCAAACCAATTCTTTTCCCTGACTAAGATCTGAACCTCACTGTCCTCAAATGAATGACCCGTGGCTTCTAGGTGAAGATATACGGCAGAAGACGGTCCACTCTGGCACGCCTGTCTGTGAGGATACACCTCAATTGGCTGTGGGGGTTTACATCATTTATAACGTCTCAGCAGAAGAAGAAGAAGAAGACATTGTTTATTTATCCTCGTAGGGAAATTATTTCTCTGCATTTGACCCATCCTTTCAGGAGCAGTAGGCAGCACATCTTTCAGGCACCCGGGGGCAGTACCGTGAAGGGTCTTGCCCAAGGACCCACACTGGCTTGCTTATTACCCGGGGGGGGGGGGGTCCCTTGGGTGAAAATCAGTGACTTACCAGCTGAGCTACCCAGCCGCTCCATCACAGCCTGCCTGGGTGGATTGTCCTCCCATGTTTTTCAGTTCTTCAAAACCAGGCATTTTCTTTAGGTAGAGGGGCCTGTGCCTTGTTGAGTTTTAGTCCCTCGCTATCTGGCTGGAGTCGACTGCCATTCTTTTTAAGAGCTTGAAATGTCTCTCTGTTGGTTTTGTTATGTTGCTTTTGGACCACGGACTTGAATATGCTCTGCTCACCCCATGGGGAAAACATTGACAGCATGATTACATTAACTTCTGAGGATACAGCTGTCCCCCCACGCACTGTTCGCTGTTACCCCAACAACAAGCCCTGGATCACCAGCAAGCTGAAGGCTCTACTCAAGAAGAAGCTGGCCTTCAACTCTGGTGATAAGGACGAGTTGAGGAGGGTACAGCAACAGCTAAAAGTACAACTGAGGCAGGGGCGGGAGGCATACGGGAGGGAGTTGGAGGCTAAACTCAAACAAAATAACACTAGAGAGATCTGGAGGGAAATGAAAGCTATTTCTGATCTCTCCAGACTCAAACAGCAGGACAATAGCCCAGACAGGTCTAACTTACTCAATTTACATTTTAATCGCTTCTCCTCAACTGGCACCTCCATCTCTACACCTCCCAGACACCAAATGAGAAGGCAGCTGGAGAAAGTGCACCAGAACAAGTCTCCAGGACCTGACAAAATCAACCCCCGTGTGCTAAAAACTTGTGCAGAACAGCTCACTGGGGTCCTGCACTTTCTCTCCGTACTGAGATTGAAGCTTGAAAGGGTACCGGTGCTTTGGAAGACCTCATGCATGGTGCCAGTGCCCAAGAAGCCTGTCCCATCTGGACTCAATGACTTCAGACCAGTTGCACTGACATCTCATGTCATGAAAGTGTTTGAGAGGCTTGTTCTGGCTCAGCTCAGACCCTTGCTGGCACCATCCCTGGACCCTCTCCAATTTGCATATCAGGCCCACATGACCGTGGAGGACGCTGTAATCTATCTTCTGCAGCAGGCTCACTCTCACCTGGATAGTGTTAAGGGCTCTGTGAGGATATTGTTGTTTGATTTCTCCAGCGCCTTTAACACATTTCAGCCCTCTCTGATGGGTGAGAAACTTCTCAGGATGAGTGTCAGCTCCTCCATTGTCTCCTGGATTACTGACTACCTGTCAGGCAGGCTTCAGTATTTGCAACTGGGTACCACCCTGTCTGATACTGTGGTCAGTAATGTAGAAGCCTTCCCAGGGTACATTCCTGTTCACTCTGTACACCTCTGATTTCCAGTACAGCTCAGAGTCCTGCCATTTGCAGAAGTTCTCTGATGACTCTGCGGTGGTTGGGTGTATCAGGGATTTATAGGAGCTGGAGTACAGGACACTGATTGCAAATTTTGTGGAGTGGTCCCAGGCAAACCATCTGCTCCTGAACTTGGACAAGACCAAGGAACTGGTGATTGACTTCAGGAGGATGAGGTCACCTGTGGAGGTGGAGATCGTGGACTGCAGTGGCGGTTCTACATTGAATTACCCCCTCCGAGCGCGCCCTTCCCCAAGGAATGAAAAAAAAAAAACATAACATTTACCACAAGCAGCCATGTTTAATTATCATATATAGAGTGGTTCTCATGATCACAACTTTCAAAAAAATATAAGTTATCATAACTTAAATAACATAAATAAAAAATAATCTTCTAATCATCTTGGCTCCATTGGTGGGTAACACGGAGCACCACATTGAGAACACAGCCGAATTTGTTAACAAAGTTAAGTTTCTCCAGTTTGGTCAGGATGAGACATTGGTTTCCTTTGACGTAACCTCTCTTTTCACTTGTATCCCCACAGCTGTAGCGGTCGAAGCAGCGAGAAGGAGTTTACTACAGGATTCCAAGCTAGAAGAGAGAACCAAACTTTCTCCTGACCAAATCTGCCAACTGCTGGAAATTTGTCTAAACACCACCTATTTCCAGTTCAGAGGGAACTTTTACAGGCAAATTCATGGCTGTGCGATGGGCTCACCGGTCTCCCCTATCATGGCTAATTTGTACATGGAACAATTTGAACAGAGTGCCTTAGCTTCATATCCAGGCACTCCTCCCACACACTGGTTTCGTTATGTTGATGATAATTTCACAAAAATCAAAATAACATATCAATTCTGTAGATCCTAATATCAAATTCACCCGTGAAGATGCCAAGGATAACACGTTGGCGTTCTTAGATTGTGCAGTAACGATAGGAGGAGACCGGGGACTCCAAGTAGAAGTCTTCAGGAAGCCCACACACACAGACCAATACCTGCTTTTTGATTCACACCACCCACTGCAGCACAAACTGGGTGTTATTCAGACATTACAACACAGGGCCCAAGTGGTTCCCACAAGCACAGAGGGTAAGGAGAAAGAAGAACAACATGTGCAGGAAGCCCTCTCTGTTTGTGGATATCCTAAATGGGCTGTCAACAAAACCAACAAGGGCAAGAAACAAGATAACAGAGAATCCGAACCCAGGAGGAAAGGGGTAGCGATTCCGTACCTGGCCGGCGTTTCGGAAAAACTACAGAGGACTTTCAGACAATATGAAATTCCAGTTTATTTCAAACCCACAAACACTTTAAGACAAAAACTCGTCCACCCAAAGGACAAAACACCGAGCCACAAACAAAGCAATGTGGTCTACTCCATTCAGTGTAGTGAAGGAGTACATGAACTAGTTCAAAGTTCAGTTCACACATTTCAAAATGAACTAGTTCCTTCATAATAAGTTAATAATAGTTCCTTCATAGTTCATAATTGTTTATAGTTAGTAGTTCGTTCATAGTTCCAAAAAATGAACTAGTTCATAGTTCTTTTTTTTTTCAATACATTGCTGCGAGCTATTATTTTTCAATATCATTGCCAAAGCCCATATAGAACCATAGACAGCAATTATTATATCAGTTTTAACAATCAAACCATGTGTTATTCATGTGTTATCTCCATCTTCATATCCAATTTCACATCCTTATCCAACTATAAATAACGGTCCCCATAATGATAAAACACCTGCAATTCAACATAATAAAGACAATACTTAAATAACCCCCATATGGCATGACTTAATTAACTAAGAGGCTTAAGAAAACAAAATAAACCCACAAATTAACATTAGTGATTCCCCCTTTAATGTGGCCCCCTTTAGCGCACCACTATGCGCTGTTTCTCACAAGACCAGGAAGTGCCGCAGTTTGGCCCTTGAACCAGAGAGCAGCGCGGAGGAGAAGGTCGGGAGAGCATGTGGGGAACAGAGTCCAGATAGCAGGAAACAGTTAAAGAGATAGCGAGTGTCGTTCACAGACACCAGAATGAACTCGTTCACAGTTCGTTCATCAGGCAGTAATACAGGCAGTAAGCGTTCAGTTCACGTTCACCCAAAATATGAACGCTGAACTATCGTTCAGTGAACGCGTTCAGGGACAACACTGCAAGTATGAGTAAGTGAGTTTGGGCGGTGAAAAGTGGTGGTTGAAAGTGGTGCATACTGCGCATGCGAGGGCCAAAAGTGGTGGAGGAAAGTGGTGGGTAGAAGTGGCGTTGGCTCTGCGGCTCTGCAGACAGATATTATTGTTCTCAACAGGGGCGCCTGCAGCCAGAGGGGGTGCCAATTTGCCAATTTCCTACACAGTGATATGATAGATAATAATTTTTTTTTCAAGCGCTCGGCACGGCGCCCCTCACAAAGTTGCGCCCTGGGCAATTGCCCCACTCACCCCCCTTCCAAGAACCGCTACTGGCTACAAGTACTTCAGCGTTCATGTGAACAACAGGCTGGACTAGAGGGACAACTGTAACGCTGTGTACAAGAAGGGCATGAACGGACTCTACTTCCTGAGGAAGCTCAGGTCTTTCAATGTGTGCAACATGTTACTGGAGATCTTCTACCAGTCTGTGGTTGCCAGCACCCTGTACTTCGCTGTGGTCTGTTGGGGGAGTAGCCCTAGTAAAAGGGACATCGGACAGATTGACAAATTGATCCGCAAAGCTGGTCACGTGATCGGCTGTGAACTGGAGACATTTGTCACAGTGAGGGACAGGAGGACACTGGACAAACTGCTCTCCATCATGGACACTCCTTCTCACCCACTGTACCAGACCATAGAGTAACAGAGGAGCTCATTCTCCAACAGGCTCGTACAGCTCCGCTCAAACATTGAGAGATACAGGAGTACATTCATATCATACTCCATACAACTGTACAACAACTCACCCTTATGTAACAGACAACTGTATACAGCTGGTATTGTACACCTTATTTGATATTGGATTTTATATTTGACTACTACTTTTCTATTTGAATCTGATTTGTACATATATATTTTATTATCATTATTTTTATGTATATATGTCTCATCTGACACAGGTCTATTGCTCTTTGGTTGCTATTCCATCTATTTCTATCCTTTTCCATCTATTTCTTCTTCTATATCTATTTTCTTCTTTTCTTTTTACCCTCTACTATATATTATATACAGTATTATTATTTATTATACACTATACACTATTTTTGATATTTCATATTTGATGCGTGAGCTACTGTACCCAAAACAATTTCCCTTGTGGATCAATAAAGTTTGTCTAAGTCTAAGATAACTAGGTCTACATCATTGGTTCTTTTCTCCTTTCCCTGTCCAGTATTTAGATATCTTGGAACCCAGTTTCTAGTTGCTAAAGTTGTCTCTGCTCCATTGTTCTGATACCAGCATTTCTTGGCCTACTTTTGATCAGCATTGGGGTTGTTGGCAGCAGCTTCTACTCTCCAGGACACCTCTTCTCTTTCCTGATTCTTCTTTTCAGGATTGGTTCTAGACCTGCCCTGTTTTTTGGGGGAAAGAACCATGTGCATTCCTGGGCCTTTGGTTGGATGACTAGCATCACTAGCTCTGGGAGCTACTGATGCCTGCACTGGAGAGGCCTGGGCTGGTTCTGCATTTTCCAGCATATCTGGACCCATGTCAATAGCCCGTGGAGGCTGGGTCTCCTCGACTGTGACCCCCGAAAGCTTAATTAATACTAATATAAAGCAATAGATTTAAACTAACTTATATAAGGTTGATTTCAAAGGCCTCCAGGGGGCCTCGGACCTCACTTTGAGAACCACTGTTTTAAGGTTTAAGAGCCATTTTGGTTTGATTGTTCTTCCTGCCTGTATGTGACAGTGGCTTTTAGTTTGATCCACCTGTAAGTTCCCACCTCTATAAGGCATGGGTAAATGCCACCAGCAGGTGCTAAATGGAGAATAATTTTTCTTGACTGAGTAACATGTAACCATGTATCTATGGAAATGTCATTAGAAATATATCTCTTCATGGTGTAACACACGTATGGAAAGCCTTTGCATTCAGATATACAAATGTAAAATGGACCTTTATAAAAGAACCAATGCAGGCCTGCACTTTCTTCACAAATGCCATGAGCTTGTGGATTATATTTAACCTCTTATTACAGTGGGATTGACTTTATTTAACCTTGTTAACAAGTGAGCCAGCCTGTGGAGATTAGAGCTGTTGTCCACAGAGACCTGGCTACAAACCAGAGTGTGTGAAAGGAATCTTGATCAGAGCAGAGGGCACAAATCCACACAAGTCTACACTCTGAGATAAAACATACAACACTACTGTCAATCCCCATTTGAACTAGCATTCTGCCTTAGTCAAATACTTTTTTATACCATGGTCAGATATAATTCTGATGCTAACGGCATTATTTGTGAATAACCACACAGGTATGTAGTCCCGGCAACAGTTAATCACTGTTCTATATCCTTACTCTGTGAGCATCACCAGAGCAATTACTGTTAGGAGGGACTAGCTCCAACTGAAACAGAAATAACAAATGCTTTGAACAGCCACAGAAAAAAGGCTAAAAGGATATCAGATTTTAAAATTAACTATTTTCAGTTGGTGTGACCATGGTATAAGAGAAGACAATGGTTTAATGCACGCCATGGAGTAATACCACTCCACTGCACACTGAGGTGTTCTAGACTCCAGTGCATCAAAACACTTTATACCATGGTCAGTGAAATGATTGTTTAATGCTGATATGTACAAACACTTTGTTTGCACCATTCATTTCTAACAACTGAAACATTCCAGTAAACAGCAGTAGGCCTAGGTTTAATTTTGAGTATGAGTCTTGTGTCTCTGATCTTATTTGTGCTTCTAGATATATTTATATATGCCTACATATACGTTGTTGACTAAACTGATCTACACAGATATAACCGTTACTATAAAGAACGTCATTCATTTTATTGTTCATTCAGATCATTGAGGTCCCCTGCACATTTGTGCAGACTGTACATACATATAAAAGAGTCTCTTTTATAGCAGCTTCTGCGTTATTAGACTGCATCTAATAAGTAATGTAATTTTATGTGCTGATGATTTCTTGGTTATGAGAGCATGACCTTTGGCCTTTCTACTTACTCAGGCATAGGTATTTGTAAAGGCTCATGTTTAGTCACAACATCTCCTCATGTACATGTATAAAGCATGTGTTCCTGGACCAGATCTGTCCACATTAAACAAGCTTGATTAAAATTGGTTGTGATGGTGTTAAGATGACACAATTCTCCCCACAGGATGATCCTTGTCTGCTCAAATCCAGCTCTGACATCTTGTCTGACAAAAATGATTTAACAGCCTTTCATTTGGAGAGCCTAGGGCTGCCGGTCTCAGTCTCCCTGTTAACGAAAGCCTGGGTGTCAGGGGAGTGGGAGAAATCCACAGCAGGCTACAGTCTCCACTTTACTCACCTTTGGACTTGTGAAGTTGGGGCGTGCACAGAGGAAGTGCTTACATTCCAGCTGGGACTAGTTAATAGTATCTCTTTCGTAGCCTAAATTACATATGTATTATATCGAAATCAGAACATTGATATATTGCCAAAAAATGTATTGAAATATAAGTTAGATATATATTTCATTGTGTAATTGGGAATGAAGCCCTCTAAATGACCAGAACAGTATCTTACATTCAAAGTAAGATAAGTTATTATTATTGAAGGGTTACTTGACAAATCCTGAATGAGTACATGCTCAAAGTACAAAAAACACTTTTGTGTAACATTAGATGGGGAATAACAATGGCATGCTGGGAGAACCAAGCAACAGTGGGTTTGGCAGATACTGTGAACCACTGCAATACTGCATATGTCACAGATTATAGCAAGTCAGAGAACTCACCCCTGTTATATTTTGCTGTAAGAAGTAAAGCTATTCCAAAGGATTATTGAGACCTAGAAACTATTTGGACACAACTTTTGAATTACAGTATTTTAAAATCAAACTTTCTCATTTTATATTATGACCTTACAGTAGGGAGCTCAAATATTAATCACAGACTGAAAGTAGTGGAGTCTAGTCTTCTTCTCTCTCCACAGATATTAAATGAGTGGGTCTCTGTTCCTGCAGGTATAACTCGCATCCCCAGTTCTACGCTGTAGTCCGTGCCAATCTTTATTTTTTAACTTGGACCGTCGGGAGTGAAAACCCCATTAAAAGGACCACTTAACATTGGCGGAGTGTGGCGCCTTGACACCAGGTGTGACCTAAAAAAGGTAGAAGGCATAATTAGACACAGCAGATTTGGGTCAGGGAGGGCATCAGGGCTCCATTTCGCGCCTTCGACAAATTAAAATTAAACAGGATTCGAATCACCAGTTTCTTTCTTTGAGATAGAGCGAAATTGGAACAGGCTGCACACCGCGACTAGAAGAAGGAATCAAGATGTCCACGGAAGATTTTAAGTTAAGGGGCCCTCTCTCTCTGATGAATACATATGGGCATAGCAATGATGTTTTGTACTTACTGACTGCAGTGATGGGGACGGGTGAAGCAGATAGCGGCCCACTCATACGGACCATTACAAAAGATGGAGAGGAGCAGCATGAATCAGTGGAATCCACGTACAGGTACTCCACAATCGTGTTCCCATGAATAGCAAGGCTGCAGTTTTCTCTCTTAGCCTCTTATCACAGATAAATATGGGAAATGAAATGGGCGAGCATTTTATTTACTCTTGAAATCAGTGGTAATATGAAATCAGCAATGAAATCCTTTGGGAAAAGTAGCATGTTAGAGGGGAGTTGTTTATGTGAAAAGTTAGGAATATATATATATATATATATATATATATATATATATTAGGGCTGGGAATATTAACGCCTTAATCGCGATTAATGATCGTGAACAATTTTTTTAATCGCGATCAGAGTTTTCGCAATTCTACCATCCATATGCAGCTCATTTGGTTGTATTAATTAAACTCATTGTCGGTTAAACGCGCTATTTTGAGTTTGCTAGTATTTTGTTCCTCCTACGCATCCGTAGGCAGCTCGAGCGGGCTTCAATCATTTATTTACAATTTCTCAAAGTAAGCACTATTACTGGTTCATTGTTACTTTTTCCTTTCTCTGCACTTTTTTGAAATAAAAAAAATGGTGAGAAATACTTTGCATTGTGAGTTTAACTTTAGATTCGAACGGTCTTACTGCAAGATATCAATTTTAAACATGCAAAATAAATCACGATTAATCGCGATTAACTATGAAATTTCTGAGATTAGTTGCGATCAAGAAAATTAATCGTTTGACAGCCCTAATATATATATATATATATATATATATATATATATATATATATATGATTTATATTTGATTTTGGCAAGACTTCTGGTCAAAATACACTGGTCCACAAATTTTTGGACTCCATCTGCTTCCGAGATAGCAGTGGCTAAATCTCATTTATATTGATAAGATGAACTGAAAATCAATTGATAACTGTGCTGGTTAGGTTAATATATATTATATATACTGATATATATTAAAACTCTAGACATATTAAAATGAATGTATTGGAATGTGCAGACAGGCTTTCAGATAGAACTGGTTGCTTGTAGACACACTGTACCTTCTGATAAACTACCATTTTTGCCTTATTTTGCATAAATTTCCTATTTTGACCCAATACTATATCTTGGAAACTACAGCCAATCAGCACTTCTGACTTACTTTTTCTTTATTACTGACCTAAATCAAGAAAAATTTCACCAGTTTTGTTCCAGAAGCATTTTGCTTGTAGACCAGTGATATCAGCCCAGTTATGGTTTTACAACTTTCTATCAGTCGAAGTAGAATGCAACTAGTCTAATAGTATTAATAGTGCATTTCAGCAGCACATCTCAAAATTTCATTCCTTCTGTAAATAGTTAGAACATTTCACTATCCATTATTGTTCATTATTGTTATTTTTTATATATTTATTTGTATTTTTCAATTTATTTCCATAGTTTTAGTCAGAGGTTTTGACAGATGTTGGAATTCAGGTGCACTATGTAGAAAAAGATATAGCTATATAACATTACTATGTGAAATAGCATGTTTAAGAGCATGTTTAATCATCAGTTTAATTATTTTGAAAACCTCAAAGTTTTCAGTAAACTCAACATCTAAGTGAGAATCCTTAATCTACACAACCCATGTTTCCCTTTAATGAGCACAAATCCTATCTACTGTATGTGCTCTACCAATTACACACAATGTGTAGGATAAAAGTCTCTTGTGGCTCGTTTTGAAAAATAAATAAATAAATAAAAATACAAAGGTCATTCAAGAAATCCACACACTCTTACTAATGAACATCCTGTAAGTTAGTTCAGCTGAATATTGGAAACTGTGAAAAACAAGATCTTTATCTGAGATAGAAGTTTCCTATAAATCCCAAAACAAGATGGTATTTTGAATATAATTAAATGACAGAGACAAGAGGCTTGATGACGCATGATGCAAATGGGCTCTATTTCCTTCAGTGTTTGATTATACAACTATCTCTTTTTTCAATTCATGTTAACTTGAATTTATTTTTTTGTTATTATATCTGAGGAAAATGTGAAATTTATGCTGTCAAACCAAAATCTGGAACCAGTGAATAATGCACAATAACAGATGGAAGAAAACCATTCCATTCTTAAAGTTGGGAAATATGCAAAAGAGCTATATCTGATAGATTTGAAATTAGTTTTGTCTTTTTTTCTAAAGGGATAAAAAAAAGTAATAATAACGAAATGCAAGAAATGAGAAATGTTCTAATCTTGTTCTGTTTCCATTTTCTTTTATATGAAATTCCACTGAATGTAAAATCTTTGGCATTGGAATAGACACCAAGGGTCAAAGGACTGTTTTATAACTCTCTCTGCTTGACACTCTCTGAGTATGTACTGACTTCTGACTGGGGTCTTAACACTTGGCATGGCATTGTCCACTGTTCGTATCTGTCCCTCCTCTATGTTCTAGGATTTTTTACCTTTTCACTATACCCACAACATTTTAGGGACTCAAGGCCTTTGCCAATTCTAGTGCAAGCAAGAGTATATTTATTGACAGAGGCAAAATGAGAAATTCACTTTATCAACTGGCCAAAAGATTTTTTGGTCGAATACGTTTTGCAGAATTTCTCCTTTTGCCATGGATTCTACCTGGACGACTGAGGGATTCTACAAACATCTACTGACGGAGCCAATCTGTTCTGCACTGAAACTAATTGTTAGCATCTTTCCTCATGTAGTTCTTTTCCACTTGTCAGTGATTTTGTTGAGCTTAAGAACCGAAATGGAACCGGATTCTATCTTGCATCAGGTGTAGCAGTCATATTATTCTTGTTTCTTTCTAGAATCACCAAGGCCACAAAGTGCAGAGTGAATGTGATGCTGGCCTGCACGGGTGACTGGAGGAGGTGCAGGAAGCAGATGTTGTTGTGGGAAGAGCCAAAACAGCATACAAAACACCTGTCGGCCATGACAGATCACCTGTGATCCTACAGAGATAGAGGCAGCGCTCAGCCCCTGTTTGAAATGTCACAGGAGGTGGCTTTTTCACACACAGATTTTTTTTCTTCACTGAGATGAAAGATTGAGTGTGACCCATGGTTTAAAATAGCCCTTTGACAGTATCTATAGCTGTAAGATGAATGCGAAGGATTGTGTCAGAAAAAGAAAATCATCTTTCTCTACCCTGTCGTCCATTTTGCTCTTAACACTGTGGTTTATGTGTGCTATGGGCTGCTTAGATGACGCTGTCTAGATACACTTTTTCTACCATCCAAAATCACATCCACAATTTAAATACTAGAATACAGATCAGTGACCTAAAACTTATCTCTTAACTCAATGAGAAAACACAAATGAATACTTAACAATTAGATTTGCATAGAGTCTAATGACTTCCTTCCAAATGAACAATTATGACAAAAAACTCAATTTCCAGACCAGTTTTCCCTTTGTTTTCACAAACATAATAAACCCTACAACTGCACGGACCAATAAAATGTCCCCTGATGGCATCAGTTCCAAATGTGTCCAACCAGGGTAAAAAGGGCCACTTGTTGGGTTTGGTGAAACAGAGATATTTGCATTAGAAGTTTTTTGTTTTTTGTTTCTCAAAATTTGTGATTTTCGTTTTTTTGCAGAATGTGCTAGTTGAAATCATGAAGAAGCCACTCCATGTTTCAGATAACAGCATTAGTGACGTTAAAAACATACATTTTTAATTTCAAATTATCTTGTTTTCGGAAAGAAACGGGGCGTGTATAAATCAACATATTTTCCCATATGCTGATACACCGTTCTATCAGAGAAGACACTAAATGAGAACCCTTTATTGATGAGCCTATATTAAATAAAGTTTCCATAACTTACTGATTTGTTGTATTTACCATGGCAATGGTTCTCTGTTGATTTTTATTTTTTTTTATTTTGGAGTATAATCAGAATTTGTAATTGCTGAAGTCAAGAACAATGTGAACAAGAACAATGTGGCAAGTCATATGTTTGGATGGTTCTTCTTAAAACAGGACTATAAAGGCCTCTGCCCTCTGAATTCATGACATCATCAGATTTACATGCAGAAATGTACCGATATGCCCATTAATTCCTCCAAAATAATGATTGCTTCTAGTATATGAGCCAGGCAGCAGTAGCAGCTCATATTCCTGCAGCTTTGTCTTGAAGGATCTTCACAGGGAAAGTGTCACAGTCGATGAACTGCACTCTACGCCCTCAGCATAGGTGACACATCATTTTAGGGCTACACAATGCTGCATGCTACTTAATTAGGCAAAAGTGAATCATGCATAAAGTGGGGAAACAAGACAACGCCTTCTGTCCTGTGTTTGGTCACCTCTTTTGTTTTTCCTTTGTCACATCTTAACTTCCAAAGTGAATGGTGTGAAATGAAAGCGAGATATGGATAATGTTTGTGTAAGCAGTAAATCTTTTTTCATCTTACTGTTTGCCATAGGTGAAAGAGCTCACAATTGATTTTTAACAATAAACCTGCCTACGCTGCAATAATGGACACTTTACAGCAAGCATTCCAGTCATCAATAAATCTATGAGGAAAAATAAATGCATAATTGTGTTTGTAATTATCCCGGTGGTGACATTGACAATAAAACTGTAAGAATCAGGAATGCTGTGACATGAAAAGGAAAGCTATGATCAAACTGTCAATGGAGCATTCAAATTACGGGCTCATTCAAGTCTTTCTTTGTTATCAGTTGACTTTTGAGGCATTAACATTTCTTTTATTTATTATTTTTCTTAAAGGTCCCACATTATGCAAAAATGACTCTTGTGAGCTCTAAGCCATGTTAGAATGTTGTTACCTAATCAAAAACATACCTGGAGTGGTGTTTTGTCCATTTACATTTGAATAAGAGTCAAAATACTTATCAGAAATTTGCAAAGTGTCCCCTTTAAGATGTAACTTTCAGCATTACAAGGTTTCACTGGCTTGAAGTGAAAATAAAATAAATTCTGACACCAAACTCACTGATGCCAGTTCCTCACCTTTGCCAAATTCCATCTTTCACCCACAATTTTTTAACTGCCGTGTACTTCATTACAACTAAAGAAGCTCATCTGATGTCCTCTTTCACTTCTCACAAACCAAAACCAATAATTCACACAACCAAACCTGACTCGCCGATATAAGTGCAATTTCACAAAGCTGCAACATCAATGTGACTAAATTTAATGAAGCGTTGAATTCAAAAAGAGACGTCACAGTAATGATTTCATTTTGGCTGAAGTGCAGAGCTTGTGTTTACTCAGAGGGCTCTTGGGGCATGATAATGAAGCGTAGATGAATCATCGGCACGTTGGCCTTGAAGGAGGGATGCCTCTGTTTCTGTGGGTGGCTCACAGCTCCACAGAACAGACACAACTGCTTATTCTCTCTCTGCAGTATTCCTACAGGTGCCTCAGCAGTCTGCATTACAAACCCAGTGTCACTGCTCTCACTCCAAGGTAAAATGTGAATATCTGAGCTGGGCAGCTGCTTTGACATAAAAGACCTTTTTGAAGTTTGTGAAGTGAGAGTGACTTGACTTGTGACTTGTACTGCTCTGGATCCTCTGTCTACTTTGCTGTAGATACACTATATCTGCTCAGAGAACATGCTGATCCACCTGGTCCCAAAGGAACTCTGCTAGCAAACTGAAGCTGAAATCTTCTCGTCTTTTGACATCTTGAGACATCTTAAAGGGATATTCCAGGATTTTTGACATGGGGGCTCATTTCCGAGTTAGCCAGAGTGCTGCAGAGATGTGGAGACACTTTTTAGAGAATTTCATGCAGTCCTTCCAGCTGCAGAGTTTTCAGTTGCTAGGCTAGTGCAAGTCAATGGTAAATGGTAGCCTGATTTTAATCAGGGTTACCCACTCCATAGTGCACCCAAAACAAGTCAACTATAACGCCAGACTGTCAATGTAAATGTCTGTGTTGATGGAACAATTTTAGAAATATAATCAACCTTGTACTTTAAAGGATTTATGTCCTTATGCAACAGCGCGTTTTTTTCCCGATCTAGCTTGGCATGGGCGGAGTGATATCACCTTGCAGTTAGGTTTCCAGCTGATATTTGATTGCCTTCAGCTGTCATCGTTAGCCGTAGAGTACAGTACAGTACAGTACAGTAGCAGGGCAGTAGCCTGCCCTGTTCTACAATCCAGACATGGCCACGTTTGGAGGTCTCCCCGATGCTTGGAATATACAGACGAAGAGTTGAGAGAGATGGATGTTGAAAGGGCAGAACGCGAGAGAGTGTCGGTGAGTTAGCCCCCGCTACAGCTACAGAAAACCGGGTTGTTGCATTGTTCGTTGGAATGAACGATCAATGCGGGGCTGTCTTTTCAGTTCCGTGCTCAACAGTGTAAACATCTCTTCTGTAAATCGCGTAACTGTGAAACAACATATAAATTTGCATTGCATTGCATGCGCATGTGAGCTTGTGAGCTATTATTCCACTCTGCCAAGCTATAACACATAGCGTTACCTTTACATGAATGTTCACGGGCTAGCAACAACTTTATGAGCGTGCATGCCTTTTCTGTCAGCCGGGTAGACTACAAGAGTGAAGCAAAAGCTCTAGCACAGTCTTCATCAATCGACCAGCAGGCTAACATAACGACAGGAGCAAGCTTGAGTAAAAAAGGTACAAACCTGTTCTTCATCACGGGATCTTGCGCTTGGAAAGACAGATGGTACTGCAGTGGTTGTCAGACTAGGCTTTCCAAGGGATTTGGTGTAGTAGTCTGGTCCGAAATGATCACTGCAAATCTTCTGTTTATGTAGCGTCTCCACCGGTGTGTTGCTGTCTAAGCCAGCAGCTACAAGCCACAGTCGCGTCCTTTCTCGATCGTGCACCGGAAAGCTGTGAAAACTTTGTGGTGCCCACCTGCGGGCTTTATTTGTACATTTTCTAAATGCACACTGAAACACCATTTTGCCCGGTAGTTCTTTTAAAATTCACCTCTTTACTCTGTGGTCTTCCCTACTACGACTTTTCTCGCTTCTCTGTTTACGTGATTGGTCACTTCACAACCAACTAGAGTAAAGTAAAATTCCGCTGCTGCTGCGAAGCTAGTCCCTCAGATATGGAATGATTAATGCTATTCGCACTCAGTTTGATTTAAAAAATTACTCAATCAACATATATTTACATCGACAGTCTGCCGTTATAATTGACTTGTTTTGGGTGCACTATGGAGTGGGTAAGCCTGATTTAAATCCGGCTACCATTTACTATTGACTTGCGCTAGCCTAGCAAGTGAAAACTCTGCAGCTGGAAGGACTGCATGAAATTCGCTAAAAAGTGTCTCCACATCTCTGCAGCACTCTGGCTAACTCGGAAATGAGCCCCCATGTCAAAAATCCTGGAATATCCCTTTAAGCCTGTAAGAACATCCAAAAGGCGGTCAGTAAAAACACACGACCTCATGGATCAAGGAACGTATGGATTTAAAGGTGCACTGTGTATTTTTTCTTCTAATTATCTCCATGTTATTGTTTTGTCTAGAATGTCCTGCTATGACATTCAACGTATCCATCTTGCATTTACTCAATAACATGGGTTTTTATTGACCAAAAATTTAGCATTCTTACTGTGAGTGGGCTCGCTTCTCCACAGATCTGAAATGTAACTTGCCTCTGTGGTGTCAACTGCTGTCTCTGTAGAGATAAATAAGTATAATGCCATACTGTGGAACATTTCAGGCAGTGATAGACCATCCACCAGAAAAGCTACACAGTGCACCTTTAAACTCTGATGGAAATGTTTTCTATTCTAACAGTGGTCCTCATGTTTGTGATCTAACCTAAAAGTAGTCTTCAGAATAATCTGTTACAGTAATCTAACTGCTTCCTACTAGTGCTGTCAGGCCATTTAAAAAAAAGAATGTCATTAATTACAGGATTTGTAATTAATTAATCTAATTAATCACATTTTAATCTCGTGAGAGAGTTTAAGAGAGAGAGATTGAGAGAAAGACCGAGAGAGTGAGAGAGAGATTGGGAGAAGGAGAGTGAGAGATTGAGTGAGAGAGATTGAGAGTGAGTGAGTGATTGAGAGAGATTGAGAGAGAGAGAGAGTGAGAGATTGAGAAAGATTGAGAGAGAGATTCAGCGCGTTCTTGTTGATAGTCCCGTCTTCGTTCTTTTTATAAATAAACTTGCCGATCAAAAGCCCGAGCAGCGATTTGCTCACCACACGCCAAATTTAAGATGTATGCGTGCATTGAATTGCCACTCATAATTAATTCCGTACATTTTTTATAATGCATTCATTTGCAGTGTAATTAATTAATCTAATTAACGCATTCAAATGACAGCCCTACTTCCTACACAAAATGAATATATTAGTAAGCAATTTAAAAAGAATAACATGCTAGCACAGACACACATGCACCGCTTTTATCATTAATGATTTGGAAGTCACTTACAGCAATAGACTGTAGCCTTAAAGGGATAGTGCGTTGTTTTTTTTTATTTTTTATTTTTTTTAATGTTAATCTGTATGGGTTCCCCTCTAATAGTGTCATGCTTTAACACTGGCTTACCGCTCACCGCGTCGTCTCAGCCCAGTTCTGCTCCGGTTCTGGAGCTCAGGAACGTAGGTCCGGTAAGTTCGTGTTGGTGCTATTTTCTCTCGATTCATGAAACTATCCACCGTAAACATCCGCTTACAAGTGAACAAGCTAATAAAGCTAATAAAGCTAATTGCGCGCAGTGATACGAATCAAGAGAAAATAGCACCACTGCAAATAAGCCTGCTGAATTTTTCGTGTTCAACTGTTTGTGACGCAAATATATCACTTTTTGGCCAAATATTGTTTTGAGAAGAAAAACTAGTTTTATTAACTGTCCCTGGTAACTTGCCAGAACTACATTCATGAGCTACAGAACCAGCGCAGAACTGGGCTCAGATCATGCTGTCAGGGGTAAGTCAGTGTTAATCTCACGACACTGTTGAAGGGGAAGCCATACAGATTCACATTTTAAAAAAAACACGCTATCCCTTTAAAAAGAGTCACGTCTTCTTATCTGTGTGTGGGAGGCGGTCTCATTTTGTCATGCACGGCAG
Source organism: Paratrypauchen microcephalus (assembly GCA_036785185.1). Taxonomy (NCBI): domain Eukaryota; kingdom Metazoa; phylum Chordata; class Actinopteri; order Gobiiformes; family Gobiidae; genus Paratrypauchen; species Paratrypauchen microcephalus. The sequence goes on along the minus strand of JAVJIX010000013.1, from coordinate 5,624,775 downwards.
AGATTTGAGCTGACAATTTGCAGAAAACACCAAATATTGAGCCACAAAGTGTTCAGGCGACTTGTACATCATCTGCAGCACAATGAAAGAATACAGACATTTGGAGCAAAACCACCACATTTCCACGCTTCTCTGACAGATATCCTCTAGCAGCTACACCAGCCCGGCTCCGCTGATGTGACACACAGAGATGAGAGTGAAGCGAGCACAAAAGAGAGGTGGAGACAAACACAGGCAAGCCGGTCCCTTAACTGTCCTAAGTGCCAGTTTCATTATGGTAAGAAGCCATAGGCTCACCGTGGAAGATCTGCTTCTTCTTCTTCTTGCCACCCTTTTGCAATCTAAATGTGCTCAGATATGTTAAATTCCAGGCCACCCGCCGTTATGCCAGGGCTTTCTTGAGCCTGACAGCATGAGGCCGAATTTGCCCAAAAATGGCACGTGTCCTGATTGTGCTGTAGTGTTGACAGATGCCCTGACAGACGCTCTGCTGCCCAGGTTTGGAGCGGGATACAGGCCAAGCTCTGTGTGCGCCTCCCTGCTGGCCTGTCTTACTCCGGTCTGCACTTGTACAGCCCGTCTGCATATTCTCCATCTATATTGTGTGTGCTTTGGGGGTTTGTAGGCTCCTGCGCTGTAATACAAATAGTTTAAGGGTTAATGGTCCATGCATAAAGTCACAGCAGGAATATTTCAACCAGGGGGCAAAACTAAAATAACCATGAGCCAGAGCCAGAAAAATGCATTATAGTACCACTGCCTGGTAGAATGAAAATGAGTTACCTTTTCATCAATGCATTGATGTGCAGAGTAGAGTTAAGAGATGAGACAAAAATCGAAATCACCAAAAGTTAAGTGCCAGTAACAGAAGCCTGGAAAACTACAGAGCCATAAACTTGTTGAGGGGTTTTGGGTGTTTACTGAGCAGGTAAAGGCCATTTAAAGCAGGGTGTGCCAGAGAGATGAATCAAAGACTTGGGTGCTGCCAGATGTGGTGAGGGAGCATGGCGGATGTGATCAGATTAGTTTGCAGAGCAGCTGGTCACACAGATGTTTGAGGCGTGTGCATGAAGGTGGGGCCCTATGCTCCAGTGTCTTTGATTAAAAAGTCAGTAATTATTTACACTGTGCTCCACAGAAGACTGGCTGCACGGTCCAGACTGTGTCAGATATAAGGAGGTGCTGATGGGACAAACAAAGGTGAAATGTCTTCAAACAGACTTGGTTATAAAAGTGCACTTAAAAGGGGAATCACCATGGAGAGAGTGGAGTAATTTGGGGGTCGGTTGGAACATAAATCACTCCTTTTGAAAGTTTCCAAAACAACAGAAGAACGCTGTTTTCTGATCTACAGCTCTGGAAAAAAATAAGAGACCATTGCAAAATGATTAGTTTTTCTGATTTTACTACTTATTAAGATTAACATTAAGCCTTTATTTGGTCTTACACACAATGACACGTAAGAAATTTGACATCCTTTTTTTTCAGAAGCAGTGAGCAGCCATCTTTCGGCGCCCGGGAAGCAAATTTGGCCCATCCTTTTTTTTTTCATAATGGGTCTGAAACTTCAAGTCAAGTGACTTACCAGTTGAACTATGTGTTTGGGCAAAAAGAACATTTTTGTTTGAGTCTTTAAACTACTGGCAACATTTCCCCCATATTCCAAATAAAATATTAACGTTTAGAGCATTTATTTGCAGAAAATGACAAAAATGGTCAAAATACAAAAAAGATACATGTTTTCAGACCTCAAACAACAAGTAAGATAAAATTCATTTTAAAACAACATAATACTAATGTTTACACTTAAGAAGAGTTCAGAAATCAATATTTGTGTTGGAATTCAACAGACGCTGGAAGGGAATGGCTGTAATACATGTAGAGATTCTGATTTCAGAAAAAAAATTTCACAAACCCAACATGTTTAGGCAAAGTTCTTCTCACAAACAGAAAACACCTTGTTCCACCTTGTGATGTCATGAGGTAATAAAGGAATGCTCGACGGTGTTTTTAAAATCTATACACTTTTCCTAGAAAAAAAAGGATGTTTTCAGCTCTGTAAGTGCCAATCTCTACTAAACTAAAGGTAAAAGGACCCGTGGACAGACTAATAAAGGATTACTCAAATGTGTGAATGAAAGAAAACACAACACCAGGTATGGTTTTGAGAAGCTTACTACATTCTAACATGACTTATAGGGACAGTGTGTAACATTTACTACTGGAATTTTTAGTACTGTTGTTTACTCCTGTTATTGAATTTTACCCCCGTTGCACTGTTGCTTACTACTGTTATTGCACATTGACTACTGGAATTTTAGTACTGTTGTTTACTCCTGTTACTGCACTAGAATTACTACTGTTGCACATTTATTTTTATTTTATCTTAATGCACATTCTACTGCACATGACCAAGTCACTGCTGTATCTTCCATTGCACATTTTGATGCACACTGCACACTTTGGAAATCTGTATATAGTATAGTTTATTTATTATGTTGCACTGTTTTAAGATTTTAGATCGTAGACTTTAGTTTTAACTTTAGATCTCTGTCTTAGATAGTTTTTTGTTGTGTTTTGTCTTCATATTGTATTTTGTACACTGTCTTTTGCACTACCTGGCCAGAGAGAAACAAAATTTCGATTCACTGTATGTTGAACACATATGGCAGAATTGACAATAAAGCTGACTTTGAACTTTGAACTTTGATTTTTACCCGTTAATTACTGAAATTGAAGATACCCATTCAAAAATACATTGTTTTCCAAGCCTTTTCACTTCCATCATGAACTCAGTATGTAAGTATTCTTTTGGACTTAGATATAGTCACATAAAAGGGGGATCTTCCCCATGCAGAGGCAGCCATTTTGAATACAAGAGCCGCAGAAGGACATTTGGGCTCCGCCTTTGCCTTCGGCAAGGCTCGTGGTTTTGGGTAAACAACACAAGCATGCTGCCGGATCACACGTCGTAATGGATCTAACACGTGTTTTGGACTAAATTGTTTTACTGGATTTTATTCGCTGGATCCTTATGGACAAATTGAGAGCAAGTTTATGGTGAAATACAGAGTTTGACCTGTGCAAAGCATTCTAAGATAAGCTAACCTCGTTTTGTGCTTTTCCGTATAAAAGCCCCATGTGCTCGGGGAGTGATTGTTTTGCAGGGAAATGAATTGCATAGTCAAAAAGAGGAGACTGTAAGGTTTCATTTGATGTGTAGAGTGCCATGGTACATGATCGGGAATGTGTGTTTTCATGAGAGAAAAAAACAAAACAAAAACGGGACCGCGTTTTATTTATACAGTAGCGGCGCGTGGCTCGTGCGCGGGTCCCTCGAGGTCTGCCGTAGCTAAAACAGAAAGTGCAATAGCACCATCCACCTATGCGCCACGAATCCTACACACTCGGGCTTTAAAGCTCAGAAGAGTCAATTTTGAGTAATATAAGATCTTTAATTATCTGGGAGTTACATTGGACATAGGTGTCATTCAATGAAAAGGGCAGTGAATAAAATGTAAGAAATTACGCACAACAAATTCTGCAATTATGTATTTAAATTCAGTGATTTTACCCCACCTACATTATTGCCTTATTAGTGGGACTGATAAAAAAGCAATCAAGGTATTAGACCAAAAGCCCACTAATTGTCATTGCAGAGTACGTGATAAATACAAATTTCTTAATTGGGACAACACAATCAAATATGCTGATTTAATTCTGGTATACAAAGTTTTTAACAATTTTCCTTCAAACCGGAAAACAAGAGCATCTCAGGTCAGACTGCCTGCTCATGTGCATAGATCTCAACACGGGCAGCATTTTCTAAAGCTTTAAAACAGTAGCTGCTGGAGCGTCAAATATGTCACCATGTTTAATAAAATGACATTGAGGGGTTGTTATATACTGTAACTTCTAACTTCTAATGAACTGTTCGATTATTTGTAGGCCTATGTATAGTGTGTTGTATGTAGTGTGTGTGCTGTGTTACACTTGCTTTTGTGTGACTGCTGCTGTTCTTTTCCCTGTCCTGTAGATTGTTTGACATTCATCTGCCGAGAGACTGAAAATGGAAATTAGCCACACTAGCTATAATCTTTACATATTTACATTTTAGAAGGTAATTAATATGTGCTGCCCCTTTACAAATACATAAATAAGAAATATGAATTGAGAATACAGGTCAAGTTTGGACAGACTGGACGGATTATTTATTTATGAACACAGCGGATGTGTGTGCACAGTCTGAGTGCAGAAAGCGCCACTGTCTGTGCGGTTAACATGAAGTCACAACACTAGCGAGCGCTGCTGTCAGCACTAAAACAGTATATCGCCATGTGATAAATTAAGTTCTGATGCTAAATGAACATTAGTGAGTGGGATACATGTTAATGACTCGTATGCATTAAATGCAGGTGAGTGCGTAAATGACGAGATGAAACGTCTCAAACTTCAGTAGCCGGACATCCACTCATACCTGATCGATACACCTATCCCCACCCCCGGAAGAGCCTGAAATCTACTGAAATTCTATGAGACACTGAGGTAATCCCAGACACTGACATGATCCAGACACTGACATGATCCCAGACACCGACATGATCCCAGACAGGAGAGCTCTTTCTGCAGGAGACATCCGCAGTAGAGCGCCAAGTGACGGGGTGCAAGAGCGAGATGAGTAAGATGCTAGTTTGATTTTGTTTTGAACAGTTATTTTGAGCTTCATGCACACACCCTCATGGAAAACACACGAAGAAATGCATATGATGCAGCTTTTAAGTTAAAGACAATCGATTTGGCTGTCAAAGGACATAGAGCTGCTGCATTTGAGCTGCTGCACATGATCTTGGCATTAAGATTAAGATTAAGCCTTGGCCTAACAAGGCTTAATCTTACACACAATGACACACAGTGACACACGGGAGAAATTTGACTTCTGCATTTGACCCATCCTTTTTTTCAGGAGCAGTGAGCAGCCATCTTTTTTCGGCGCCCGGGGGGCAGTACCGTGAAGGGTCTTGCCCAAGGACCCACACTGGTTAGCTCATTGCCCAGGGGGGATTTGAACCCACAACCCCCAGGGGGAAAGTCAGTGACTTACCAGTTGAGCTAACCAGCCGGTATCCATGAGTCGTTGGTGAGACGTTGGCGACAGCAGCGTGACGAACTGACTCAATGCAAAAAGACGACAAAAGCTTTCAGAGGCAATAAAAGCAGATGCTCCAAACTTGAAAACGTTCTTGAAGACGTGGACACCTGCAGCTTATAGACAGGTGTGGCCTATATATGTAAAAAAATAAAATTCTTTTCAAATTTAGTTGATGCGGCTTAGCATTGGTGCGCTCAATAGTCCGGAAATTACGGTACTTACTGTATGCATCCAATACTAAGATACATAAGAAACATACTCAAAGTTGCTTTACTCACACTTGTTTAATGAATCCTTGTTCAGTAAATCCACTATAATATTGGATTCATGGGGAATGAATGGCTAGATCTTGCCTCACAGCAGGACGGTTCTGGGTTTGCCTATCTGTGTGGAGTTAGCATGTTTCTCCCTGCTCTGGGTGGGCTCCTCCTGGGACTTCAGTTTTTTCCATCAACCCAGAACATGCACAATAGGTCAAATCGTCAAGTAAAGTCCTAACCAAACCTAGCTCAAGATCTGGAGGCCCCCATTGCTGCTGAAAGGTTGCCCCAGCGGCACTGAAATTCCAATACAGAGGATACATTTACACAGGCAATAAAGTGTACCTTAACCTTAACCTCAATCAACCTTTATCTAACCTTATAAAACTGTTCCCATGCTGCCATTGCAACATATAAACATCAGATATAATGTCCATGCCACAAAGGTTTATGGTGAATTTTATGGTCCACATGCGTCTTCAACCTGGAGCTATAGATCGCCAGATAAGCAAAAGAACATGTAATTCAAATTCTAACTAAACTAAACTAAACTAAACATGAAGCCAGTTTTGTATATCACACCTTTAATGTTCAAACTGATCCAGGGTCTTTCATATCTGACATTAACTATTTTGGGCTTCATACATGTCATGTTTCTTTCATTTGCACTGAAGCTTTGATGAATATTGTATGAAAAGAAAGTGGCTGGTGCAGTCTGACCTTCACACTGCTTTGGTGGTGCGTTTAAGTCCTGTGGGTCGAGCCAAACTCTAACACGACAAAGGGAAGGGAGCCAAATGTTCCACCAATGTATAACTGATTAGATAGGCCCATGGCTGCAATGGCTCTACAGGGGAAGGCCTAATCACAGGATGGGGCTCATTTAAATTGCCTTTTCGTCTTGTTCTGTATTGGAGAGCTGTCTGTGCCATTTCAGTTCTGATAAAGGTTAATCTGTGTGTGCCAAAAATATAACTGCGATATAGGGGGCTGCACTCATTTTTTTGTTTTGTTTTCATGTAATAAAGTAAAATTTGTCTCATGTAATAAAGTAAGATTTGTCTCATCTCTGTATAGACATAAAAGCAGTTCTTAGGGTAAAAAATGGTAAAAAGGTAAATAAATAATGCTGGTATGCTGTCAGTGCTAGCTGTTAAACTCATTATGGTGATTAAGGAAAATAAGGAAGACTTTTTGCGCACTGCAAATCATGTGAAATTAACTAGTTGTGTTTTTCATATTTTTAACACCGTCAAAATCACGCAGGCCTACAGCACCGTTAACAAGCATGAGTCATGCAAACTGAATCTGTTCCCTTTGGAGCACAAACAAAATGTCTGGCCTCTTTGTGGAGCTGAGGCTTTGTGATGTGCAAATCATTAAAAAATGATCTAGGCTGAACTCCTATTAAAATGTTTAGATTTTTAGGCTTACTTTTTTATTTGCATGTTTGGAGTACAAACTGATTCTGATTCTTCACACTTTTTTTTTTAGCAAGTTATTTTTTTAGACTGTACAAAACTATAAGATTATGTTTCAGTATTTAAAAATGTAAGTAAGCAAGTCACTTTTCCACACATCTATTTTAATACTTGTCCTTCAGTCACAGTGGAAATCTTCCTTTTCTGTCTTTTGAAAGCCTCTTGAGAGCAGCTGAAAGTGTACTTGGATGGATCAAACACTATATCACACACTGCAGTATTTACAGCGGACCCCTTTAAATAGTCAGTAAAAATAAGCTTTAATAAAAGCAGACCTGCAAACTGATGTCCCTGAGGTGCTTGGCAAACCTACGGTACTCTATCCCAAACCATATGGTGACTGACCATCTGCTGGAGCCCACCACTACAGTGCAGCTTTCACCTCCACACAAAACAATGAATTCATTTCAGAATTTCTCAAAACTTTTGGCAAAACTTGAATGCAGAGTGCAGAATGAAATAATAGCTCTTAGATATCAATCACAGCCTGTGTAAAAATAACTCGCCTCCTTTTGTCTTTACCAAAAGCAGAGTCTGAAGGGAGACGGTTGTGTCTAATGTTGACAGTTTTAAAGTGTTGTTTGGGTGATTCATTGGTTGAGACATTTTAAACAGTTGTGTGACTGCAGCTACATTTACAATGGATCAAATGTTCAAACTATAATACCTCTGTTGAACCAACTTTACAGTGTTAAAAAAATCCATCTGCTTCTATTTAAAAGTAAAGTTATAATGTTATTGCCTATGCTGCCATTAAAATAATCAAACAACCACTACACATACTGAAATATGTTCTGTATTATATATTTAAATGTATATTCATATCTCCCACAATGAAATACAATATGTGTTTAATAAAAGGGCTTTACTGTGCCAGATGTGAACTTATTTCAAACCTTTTGAGTTAAAGTTGCACAATGGAACTTCTCTGTTGGTGGTGTGCCACCTGCATTTTAAGGTTATTGATCTTGCATCCATTTGTGTTTTCCCCCTCAAAAATACCTGAAAACATGAAAAATAATTAAATGATTTATTATTATTATTACTGTGAGTTTCACTTCTCCAGAGCTGACCTGTAACCTGGTGGTGTCACCTGCTTGTCTCCATAGAGAAAGACATTTCAGGCTCAGCAGGTGATGAGATTCCTCCACTAAAAGGCACACAGTGAATCTCTGGTTGAAGCTTTGTTAACACATTATTGTAAAAAAAATCTATAATTGGGGTTTAAATGAAAGTTCAGATCAATTCAAATCTAAACACTCTTCACATTGTGTTGTGTATAATGTCTTATATAAAGCAGAGCGGTTAATAAGCTGTTGATGTGAACAGTCCCAGGCCATCATTAGTGACAAATGTTTGCTTATTCAGAGACCTTCTATTAACATGTGGTCAGTGGGTTTATGCTTCAGACCTGTCCACGCAGAATAATGTATTTACTATTAATGGATATAATGTTGAAAGACAACAAATTATATTTACCCACTGTGCTCTGAACAAGGTAGATGCAGTTCAATCCATTTTTAAAAAGGATCACAAATTCACACATATTGCTTCCTACATTCTGTTATAAAAAGGGACATATGAGGGACATGACTTACACTTACATTGTTCATGTTTGTAGAGGTACAATATTATTATAATATTATCCATGATGTACTTCAATATACAACAAGAATGCAAAATGTTCCATAGTGAAGTACAAGAAATAACCTTCACAGTCAAACACTGCTTCAATTTAAAGTCAAAGTTTGAAAGTGAAAAAAGTATATCTATTTCTGAATATGTATTCAGGGAACAATTTCATGCTTGCAGTTTTTTATAATTTCTTAAGAACATTTTCTGAAAATGGTGGCCATTGTTGCTGAACATACACTTACACATAAAATCCAAGACTTCAATCTGCTACACAACATCTCTGAGTGTTTAGAAAAGTACTATATACATAAAATGCATTATTATTGTTATTATTATTACTGTGGTGTAGTGGCTCTATGTGGTACCTTATCTACAATAACGTTACATTAACTGTTCACTATACCCATCAACCTGCCCATCACCAGAGAGGTCAGAGATAATGTAACTATAAAAAAAAAAAAACACTGTAGTATGTAAGAAGTTATATAAGGTAAAGAAAATTTATCTAATGTTCCTTTTACACTGTATTACTTTAAATAACAAATTACAATTTAGATGGCTTTTGTTTTTTATATTTATATATAATTTGGGAGGAATTGTGACATTTCTGGTTAGGATCCAACTCTAATACCATTAAAAATGTGAATGGCTCATCTGGTTTAGTGGTGCACAAACCACTATTTTTAAAAGCGCATTAATTTTTCCAGTGCACTCTCATCTGGATACTTCATCATCTGGCACATTATGTGTCCAAGAGGGAATATTTCCACTTAATCCTGCATGGGAAAGAAGTTCAAAACATTTCCATCGTCCAAGTGACCCTAACAGCTTTACTTTCAGATCAATGTTTGGTCAAAAAGATACTCTGCTTTTTAGCAAGACAAAAACAAGAGCAACCTTTTTTATTTCACAAAACTGTGTTGTGTTTTGTTACATTCATACATCTTTGAGTAATCTTTTATTATCAGTCTGTCTAGATCTCCAAAGCTCAAAATGCTGTTCCACATTGTGATGTCATGAAGCGGTAGTTTTCAAGTTAACAGATACCTTTTACTTTAGTTCAGTAAACTTGGGAAATTCCAGGGCTGAAATTATCCAAATGATTCTACTGAAGGTGTACGGAGTATAAAAACAAGGCGGAGCACTTCCTGTCAGTGTTGTATAGTAACGAAGTAATAATACTTCACTACTGTACTTAAGTACATTTTGGGAGACTTTGTACTTTACTTGAGTTTTTTTTTAAATGATAACTTTTACTTTTACTTCACTACATTTCCGAATTTAATTGCATACTTTTACTCCAATACATTTTCAATGTGCCGTTTAGTTACTCGTTACAAAAAAACCCTCTACTGACTGAAGGAAGTCAGGACGTGCCTGAGCTTGTTCGCTACTTGCACATGACAATCACCCTACACCTGTTGGTTTCATGCAGCTAGTTTAATCAATCAGCATCCCTGATGGAAGAGGAGACAGCATCCACGTCGGCTACAAATGAAGGGGGAGCTGACGATGAGCATCCCTGGCCGTACTTAAACACAATGTTCTCTTACGCTGATATGAAGGATTCGTCCTATCGAATGAAGTGCCTCTTGTGCCTTCCAAGAAACGTGGAAATCCTATCTTACAGAAACTCCCCGTCCAACCTCAAGAAACACATCGAGGTAAGTTCTAGATTAATGAAATTGTTAGCGTCTATATTCCAATTTCAGTAACCATAGCATGGACATTCTAGACACCGTTGTGAAACCTTGAGCATAACATGTAGAAATTAACTTTGTGTGACATTGTTTCGGTTACACAAAGCGTATTTGACGATGTTGGAGCTAACAGGCTACCTAGCGTTTTCGGCTCAAGGGAAGGCATAGCTGTAGGCTAAGTGTAACGAATGAGAAAAGGCACACGAGTTCAAAAGGACAAAAAATAACATTAACATGTGCCTACTTTTAAAATTTTAAACAAGCGCTGTGTGTTTGTGCGATCTAAGTAACAAAGCAAGGGTTAGCTGAACTTGCTATTCTGTCTTGGCGAACTGCTAGATTTTGTCAAATTTCAGTGGATATGCTGAAATATGCTGGTGTGATGGCAGCGCACATGGCAACATAACCTAACCCCATTTGATTTATATTTGACATCCAAATATTAACATTAAACATTAACATTAAAAAATATATAATTCAGACTGCCTTTGCTTGATACTTTTACTTGTACTTTTAATTACATTACTTGAGTACATTTATTTTTACATTACTTGTCATACTTAAGTACAAGAAGTTCCAGATACTTTAAGACTTTTACTCAAGTAACATTTCAGTCAGTGACTTCGACTTTTACCAAAGTCATTTTTGGGAGGTGTACCTATACTTTTACTTGAGTTTGATTTTCCAGTACTTTATACAACACTGCTTCCTGTATTACCACATGGCATCACAAGGTGGAACAGAGTGTTTTAAGATTAAGAGAAGAACTTGTGTGTGAATGAAACAAAATACAACTCTCTGTTTGTGATGAGGAAACAAAATTACAAAAGGCATAATATGGGCCTTTTAATCAATAAAATGAACTGGAATTCTCAAGTTTGTGTAGAATGGTTTTGAAAGGTCAGTTACATTTTCTGGAGGTAACCCCATGTGATTTTTGACTCATTTCTAATCATGAGATTTTTTTTGTTCACACACTCTACAACTTCTACGACAGGTTGTTGTTATAATTATGAAATGGTACACAAAATAATAAATAATAATAAAAAAGTAAACTTGGAACTAGTGCTGTCAGGCAAAAAAAAATCTAATTAATGACAGGATTTGTAATTAATCTAATTAATCACATTTTAAATTCGTGAGAGAGAGAGAGAGAGAGATTGAGAGAGTAAGATATTGAGAGAGTAGGTGAGAGACTGAGAGAGATTGACAGAGTGAGAGAGAGATTGAGAGAAAAAGATTGAGAGAGAGAGAGAGAGAGAGAGAGATTGAGAGAGAGAGAGAGGCAACCCACTTTGTGATTGAGTTTGTCAGTTTTCATGTGGTTGCTTTGATCATTCATTTCCCAAATTCTGCGAGTGTGGTTTGGTGGTTTGGTGGTTTGGTGGTTTGGTGAAGTGCGCTCACGCTCGCTCTATCACCAGTAATGATGGAACTTGTCCGGACGTGTTTATCATTCAAATGATCCGTCAGGCTGGAGCAGCTTCGGTGATAGGAAAATTCTTTTTGACAAAAGCTACAAATCACTGCGTTCTTGTTGATGGTCCCTTCGTTCTTTTTATAAATAAACTTGCTGTTCAAAGGCCCGAGCAGCGACATGACAATCTGCGCATGCGTCGGCGTTTTGTTTTGCTCGTTAGCTCGACTCCCAAATAAATCGTTTTTCACAGATAATTAGACAACTTTAGAGGCCGATATTAAACATCGAGGTAGCTTTTTGACTTAAGTCACTACCTGGACCTGTGTTTTTACCCCTACAAGCACAAAGGTTTCAATTAAGCCAACCAACAAAAGCGCGCCATTAGGCCATGTAGCTACAGGTGAGCCATGCGTCCACTCACCTCCACATCCAGTTGTGACAGCTGCATCGCCCTCAGTCAGAAGGTGGCTGCCCTGGAACAACGCATATCCATGTGCGAAAGCCGAGTGGAAAGCGATCTGGATATCATTTTGGGCAAGACTCAGGCCACCGCTAACAGTGCCGAACTGGCTGACACGGTTCACTGCTCCGAAGACGACTCTGAGCACCAGTCCTCTCCACCCGACTCTGGTGCTCCAGGTACAGACGAACAGTATTGGATTCAGCGAGGGGCTAGGCCCAAAGCCCCGATTAGCTCTACTCCAGTCCGGGCAGATCCCTGGATTGTCGTAGCCCGTAAAGACTGCAGACAAGGTAAGCGGATAAACCGTGATGGCTTCGGACATGGTAAGCGCTGCTCTTCTATGAATGTAGCTTTGTCAAATAAATTCATTCCCCCACTAACCCGCACTTTCAAGGGCCGGTTGCATTTCACCCCGGCTCCAAAATCAGACCGCCTCGGAGTTCGGGGCATGGCTATTAATGTGTCGCCACCAGCCTTGGGTAACACGAGAGCGATACTCCACTGCTCTCTAGGACTTCCACAACTATGGCCCCAGCGCCGCCCGGAGATCTGCCCTTACACGTGCCGGGCTCGCCCGCTATGCGTGACTGGGGAAGTCCCACTGTCCCCTCTCCGCGCGCGAGTGTTCCCCCCGCTGCGGCGGCTCCTGATTGGACTCGATTGTAGACCACAAACTTGACTGTTTCTTTTTAACTGAAACGTGGTTAGGTGCAGACGTGCCAGCTGTTCTCACAGAGGCCTCACCACCCACTTTTAACTTTGCATTTTCAACTAGGAACGGTAAAAGGAGAGGTGGCACTGTGTACAAGCACTCTGGCCACCAAACCTATTTTATTAAGCAATTTTACGAGTTTTGAATATCATTCAATTGTTTTTAGCAACCCTCAAATTTTATGTTCAAAGTTCAAAGTCAGCTTTATTGTCAATTGTCAATGGTCTGTATATGTGTCACCATATACAGACCACCAGGAAAATGCAACGTTTTTATCAGTGAGTTTTCTGAGTTTCTATCTATTCTACACAATTCATTTAATATGATTATTATAACTGGTGATTTTAACTTGCACATAGATAACCTTTCAGACCCTATTGCAAATGAATTTTTGAATGTTCTTAATTATATGGATTTTACTCAACACGTCACGCAGCCGACTCACAACAGGGGTCACACTCTGGATCTGGTCATTACTTACGGCCTGACCACTAGTGTGTCCTCTGTTGCTGACCTGGCCATGTCTGACCACTACTGTGTGTTTTTTTTAATATCACTGGTTTTATACAGCAGGAGACCTCTGTGAGAACTGTGAGGAAGCGCCATCTGACCCCTGATGTGGCAGCAAATTTTATTGAGGTGTTAGAGAAAAATCCCTCAATGGTTTTACCTGCCTCCTGTGATTTCATTACTGACGATTTCAACAGTAGACTGCGGTCAGCCTTGGATCTGGTTGCTCTACTCAAAACCAAAAGCATTAAAACCAAATCAAAGCCTCCATGGATGAATGAAGACTTGAGAAAATCCAAGAGAGGGTGCAGGAGGGCAGAACGCAGATGGAGAAAAAACAAAACGACTATAAATCACCAATTATTCATCAATCAGCAACGGTCACATAACAATGCTACAAGGAATGCAAGAGATCGTTACTTCTCCACAATAATCACGAACCACAAAAATAATCCAAAAGTTCTTTTCTCAACCATTGAAAACATTCTAAACCCCGATTCTAACGTGTTTTACTTGACACCCACTGACTCTCTGCGAGCAGTTTGCTGACCACTTCACGGGAAAGATAAACATTATCCGATGTAATATTTTATCTCGTCAAAGCTCTGTTTCTAACTCACCTGAGTGTTCGTCTCGCCCAGAGAAAACTCTGGGCAGTTTTGCCTTGGTTAATGCTGAGATGCTTGACAAGGTCTTCTCCTCAGTGAGGCCCACCACATGTCTCGTAGACCCAAGCCCCACCCCATTTTTTAAGTCATTTTATGGATCTTTTAGGGATGAACTTTTGGTCATGATGAATTGCTCTCTTCAGACAGGGGTCTTTCCCACTGCCTTCAAAGCGGCGGTGGTGAGGCCCCTGCTGAAGAAGAGCAATTTAGATTTTAACGATTTTAACAACTACCGACCAGTGTCTAACTTGCCATTTTTAAGCAAGATTCTAGAGAAACTTGTCTCTATCCAATTAAATGATTTTCTAGACGATCACAACATTTTGGAAAAAATTCAGTCTGGTTTTAGGGTGAACCACAGCACCGAGACTGCTGTGACAAAGATTTTAAATGACTTTAGAATAAATTGTGACTCTCAAAAGGTGACTGTGTTGGTTCTGCTAGATCTGAGCGCTGCCTTTGACACAGTAGACCACATGATTCTTTTAACTTGCCTAAAACACCTCGGCCTCTCTGGTGCTGTTCACAAATGGTTCACGTCCTATCTCACAGATAGAACATTTATGGTAAGTATGGACACATACTCCTCCAAGATCCATAAAATCACATGTGGTGTCCCCCAGGGTTCCATTTTAGGCCCTGTGCTTTTCAACTTGTACATGCTCCCCCTTGGCGGCATCATCAGGAGACATGGAATCAACTTCCACAGCTATGCAGATGATACGCAGCTTTACATCTCCGTGTCTCCTGATGACACCAGGCAAATGGATGCTCTTTTAACTGCATTCTAGATATCAAATCCTGGATGGCAAGAAACTTTCTCCAGCTTAACCAGGACAAAACTGAGGTTTTAGTCATCAGTCCTGAGGCCCAGAGAGAGAAACTTTTATCAAAACTACAAGCACAGTCTTTTAACCCATCTCCTCAAGTGAAAAACCTGGGCGTCATTTTTGACTCTGAGCTGACTTTTATCCCACACATCAAGCACATCACAAAAATAGGTTTCTATCACCTAAAAAACATAGCCAGAGTCCGCCCTATTCTCTCTCAGGCCAATACGGAGACATTGATGCATGCTTTTGTCACCAGGCGTATAGACTACTGTAATGCCCTGCTCTCTGGTCTTCCCAAAAAGAGTATCTCAGGTTTCCAATTATTACAAAATTCAGCAGCACGTGTCCTGACTAGGACCAGAGGGCTGCATTGGCTCCCTGTGAGTTTCAGGATACATTTTAAAGTTCTTTTACTGGTTTTTAAATGTCTTAATGGTCTTGGGCCTTCTTATCTTTCAGAACTGCTTTCCCCTTACGAACCTTCACGGGCCCTGCGCTCCTCCGGCAGCAGGCTCCTGGTCATTCCCAAAGTCAGGACACACACTCACGGAGAGGCGTCTTTTCAGTACTACGGCACTTGTCTATGGAACTGCCTGCCGGAGGACCTCAGAGCTGCAGAGAACGTTCATGTTTTTAAGAGTGGGCTCAAGACTCACCTGTTTAGCTTGGCCTTTGATTGACTTCGGTCGTCTGTTTGCTTGTCTTTTGTTTGTTCTTTTGTTTGTTTGCTTGTATATCTGTTTGTTGTTTGTTCGTCTGCTTGTTTGTCTGTTTGCTTGTTTGTCCATCTGTTTGTCTGTTCATCTTTCTTTTTTCTTTTTTTTTTTTTCTGGCAGCACAGTGGCTGAGTGGCTAGCACTCATGCTTCACAGCAAGAAGGTTCGGGTTGCCCGGGCCTTTCTGTGTGGAGATTGCATGTTCTCCCGTGTCTGGGTGGGTTTCCCCTGGGCACTCCGGTTTCCCCCACCAACCTAAACATGCGCCATAGCTAAAATCTTCCAGCTTAGGGCCTGACCAAGCCTAAATAACAAAACAAAATTATGGTGATGGTCCCCGGGTCAAATATAGAAACAACTTCTCCTGTGCGAGATCAATAAAGGTCAATCTTCTAATCCTTGACCACTGTAAGGCGCTTTGTCTTACAATTTTGTATGAAAAGCGCTTTATAAATATTGTTTGATTTGGATTTGATTTGATTTGATTTGCTCGCCGCACTCCAAATTTAAAATGTGCACGCATTGACTTGCCACTCATAATTAACTGTGTTAATTTTTTATAACGCTTTAATTTGCAGTGTAATTAATTAATGTAATTAATGTGTTAAACTGACAGCTCCTTAGTCCTTAGATTTAGACTCCAAAATGCTTTCTGGAACTTTCTAAGTATATAGCACATTATTCCCACTCAGTTATTGAAAATATATAATGGTTTGCAACGCCAGAGAAATGGAGATTCCAGCCCCCTTCAAGGAGTTGGGTTCCAGAGCCCAAGCTGTGCGTGGAGATGAGGCCGACTAACGCTAACCGTCGGTAAAGCTCAACCTCCCGCACGAGGTCAATGATCGACTTTGTTGTCGTGTCATCTGACCTCCGGCTGTGTGTGAAGAGAGGGGCAGAGCTGTCAACTGATCACCACCTGGTTGTGAGTTGGGTCCGCTGGCGGGGGAGGAAGCCGGAAAGACCTGGCAGGCCCAAGCGAAGGTCTGTTGGGAACGTCTGGCAGAGCCCTCTGTCAGGGGCACCTTCAACTCACACCTCCTTCCGGGGGAGGCTGCGGACATAGAGTCCGAATGGGCTCTGTTCTCGGCCTCTATTGCCGATGCGGCCGCCCGTAGCTGTGGTCGTAAGGTTTGTGGTGCCTGTCGCGGCGGCAATCCCCGAACCCGGTGGTGGACACCGGAAGTAAGGAATGCCGTCAGGCTGAAGGATTCTTATCGGGCCTTGTTGGCTCGTAGGACTCCTGAGGCAGTTGACGGATACCGGCGGGCCAAGCATGCTGCAGCCCGGGCGGTCGCAGAGGCAAAAACTCAGGGTTGGGAGGAGTTCGGAGAGGCCATGAAGGAGGACTATCGGACAGCCTCAAAGAAATTCTGGCAAACCGTCCAGCACCTCAGGAGGGGGAAGCAGTGCTTCACCAAAACTATTTACGGTGCGGGTGGGGAGCTGTTGACCTCGACTGGGGAGGAAGCAGAGGCTGGGGACTCAGAGGCGGACTCATTCATCACCCTGGCTGAAGTTACTGAGGTGGTTGGAAAGCTCTTCGGTGGAAAGGCCCCGGGGGTGGATGAGATCCGTCCTGAGTATCTCAAGTCGCTGGATGTTGTAGGGCTGCCTTGGCTGACACGTCTCTGCAACATCGTGTGGCGGTTGGGGACAGTACCTCTGGACTGGCAGACGGGGGGGGTGGTCCCTCTATTTAAGAAGGGGGACCGGAGGGTGTGTTCCAACTATGGGGGAATCACACTCCTCAGCCTTCCCGGTAAGGTCTATTCCAGGGTGCTGGAGAGGAGAATTCGACCGATAGTCGAACCTCGGATTCAGGAGGAGCAGTGTGGTTTTCGTCCCGGCCGGGAACACCGGACCAGCTCTATACTCTCCACCGGGTGCTCGAGAGTGCATAGGAGTTTGCCCAACCAGTCCACAGGTGGATCTGGAGAAGACATTCGACCATGTCCCTTGTGGGATCCTGTGGAGAGTGCTCTGGGAGTACGGAGTCCAGGGCTCTTTGCTAATGGCTGTTCGGTCCCTGTATGACCGGAGCAGGAGCTGTGTTCGCATTGCTGGTAGTAAGTCAGACCTGTTTCCGGTGCATGTTAGACTCTGCCAAGGCTGCCCTTTGTCACCGGTTCTGTTCATTATATTTATGGACAGAATTTCTAGGTGCAATCAGGGGCCGGAGGGGATCCGGTTTGGGAACCACAGGATCTCATCTCTGCTGTTGTCAGATGATGTTGTTCTGATGGGTTCATCGAACCCCGTTGTGGTGAAGAGGGAGCTGAGCCAAAAGCTGAAGCTCTCAATTTACCAGTCAATCTACGTTCCTACCCTCACCTATGGTCATGAGCTCTGGGTAATGACCCAAAGGACAAGATTGCAGATACAAGCGGCCGAAATGAGTTTCCTCCGCAGAGTGGCTGGGCGCACCCTTAGAGATAGGGTGAGAAGCTCAGTCACACGGGAGGAGCTCGGAGTAGAGCCACTGCTTATTCACGTCAAGAGGAGCTGGCTGAGGTGGCTCGGGCATCTGTTCAGGATGCCTCCTGGACGCCTCCCTCGGGAGGTGTTCTGGGCATGTCCCCCATGTCCTATGTCCCAGGACATGCTGGAGGGACTATGTCTCTCGGCTGGCCTGGGAACACCTTGGGGTCCCCCCTGGATAAGCAGAAGAAAATGGATGGATGGATATAATGGTTTGATTAACTGTACCCAACACTGCCTTCTGGAAAGCCGCCATTTTGTTTGCAGAAGTGACAGGGAGTCAACCTGCTTCATTGTAAAAGCCTGGGTTAACCGTGCAGTTACCTCACTAACCCTCTAATCCTGGGCCTACAGAGATGAAGTAGCTCCTGCATCACAATGCTGTCCCAGGCTGGCAGCTCAGAGCAGTGGGTGATTCAGCACATGAAGCCATTGCCAACAGGAAGCTCCAGACCCAGAGGCTGTGTGGAGCAGGTCTGAGGGTGACTCCGTGTAGAATTGGCTCATTGATAAACATGATCTGCATTCACTGCCTTAGAAAATGTCAGAACAGAGCTGAGTCAGGAGGCCTATGGCACAAAACACCGCCTCAAAGCATGTATAATACGAGCAACAAAAGGAGATTTGGCTACTTTACCTTTATCATTCATTAGCCCTGAGACTGCTGATTCACTGGTTCACATTGAGCGGTACAATGCCTCATGAGGAGAATCAAAATGAGATCATCTATTTTTAAAACTACAGCTATTATTTTGAGGGGATTTGGCCTGAATTATTCCGTTCTCTTCAGTTATGAGTTGAACTGTTGGCGCTCCCTCTGCTGTCAGTGACGGGAGTAAACAATGAAAATAGAAAATAGAAATGTATTAATCCGTCATCATCAAATGCATTTGTATTTGTTGACAGAACGAGTCCAGGGCTGGTTTATGGACTTAAAAATTGCACAGTCTGGATTTTTACGTCTGGATTTTTACCCATAATGCAACAATCGGGGCAAAATGCAAACAGGGCATTTTTGAAAGCTCAAAGAAGACAAGTTTGGATAATGGATTAATGAACTAATTAATCTGCTTGTTTTGTACTCTATATTTATATTCAGTCAGTATTTTTTAATTGAGCAGCTTGTATTTGCTTGCCCTTAATTTATCATAGTTTTTATTGGGGAGGGGTATTGTTCTTCATTGGTTTCTTCTAATTATTATTATTCTTTTTCCCCACCTTAAATCGCATTTTTGACCCCCTGAACATAGACGAAAAATCCCACATGGGGGTATCAGATCGACCGGTCTGGCGAAAAAATTGATAAAATGGGCATTGCAACAATGCTCGAAGCGACCTGACTCAACAGCGCCGCCTAGAATTGGACCCTATTGGGAGTGGGGACAAGCAAAATTTGTTGCAGGCAAACGAACAACAGTGATAGAGAACAATGAGACAAGCCAAAAAACGAATTGGAGCACGTCCCTATGGCGAATAGGAAGTCGGACATATTGGATCAAATATTCGCCGCCGTTTTGACTGTGTGCAAAAATTCTTTAAATTCTATACATGATTACAAACAAATAAATATATTATGGACATGGGGCAATTTTCACAGTTGGCCAATAGGGGCGCAAGGACTCCCCCCAAAAAATAGTTTAAAATATCTTACATGCACATGCTTAGTCCGATTGTGCTGAAATTTGAATCACTAATCCGTGATCTCAGCCTGAATATAATACACAATAAAGTATCTGAAAAGTATACCCTATAGCTCCCCCTATCATAGGCATGAAATGTCTACATTTCAAGAGATGTGTGTCAAAGTTAAATGTGTGATGCTGTGTGTGTGTATGTGTGTGTTTTAAGAGAAAATCTTTGATTGTTTTTAATGATATAGACCGTTGTTTTTTATCCATGTAACCAGGGACTGCGGATGGAAATTAGCTTTGTAGCTATACTCTGGTGCAGAACATCTCTGTCTTTGTACATAATGGCTCTGTACATTGTCCCTTCAAATAAAGACTAAACTAAACTATCGGATTTGTACCAAATTCATGTGACCTGTCTCCTAGTTTCTCTATCTGCCTCTGGAATCAGTCACGTTATCCAATTTGAAAGGTACACTATGTAATTTTTCTGGTGGAGGAGCTATCGGCCTGAGAGGCTGTCGGGAAGAAAGAGTGGCATGCCGGGGCGTCCGTGCGAGCAACTTTAATTTTATGGTTATTATTCATTGTTTAATTTTACACCATACTACTGAAACAAGTTTTTGTTCACTGACAATGGCAATACAACTTTTCTGATTCTGATTTATAATTCTCTCTTCATTTGTGTTACCCTTTCTGATCCCCCTCTCTCCTCTCTTCGCTGCACAGCTGCCCCAGTTACAACATAATGTCCAAAATGGCCCCCTGCTGGGTGATCATCAAGGGGAAATTGGCTCTATCATCTCAATCTGTCTAAATGCGGCTCTGTCCATACTCCAGTGTGGTGTTATGACTGCTGTTAAATCTAACAGTCATTAATGGCAACTGTAACTTCCATTGTGCCTCTTTCACATCACCATTGTTTCACTCCATCATTTGTTATGCTCCTCATTTCATCAATCACTCTTTCATCCCAGAGCGGTGTAAGCACAGGCTTGGAGAGCAGCAAGTGACTCTGATACTGCTCTGATAGATAAGGCTCAGCTCATGGGACAACACGGAGACAGAGAGACGTTTTAGAGAGTAGACCATTTTTTATTTTATTGTATTAAAGTTTTTTCTGTAGTAAAAGAACAAATATTATGCATTCCTGCAGCTTTAATTCCCTTGTAAACATGATTTTAATCACCCTGGGATTAGTATTTCACATCCTCTGTTTTAAAAAATAATGTCTGAATTTGGAAAACACACTTTATAAACTAGACTAAGAGAAAACAAGTGAAAATATAAACACATTAATCCACTGGGTAACATGACAGCAATGCTAATAGTGCCCTTCGTCGCATTTGTTTCAAACACAATTTGATAAGTGTGCTGAAGTCCTAATTTTGACTTGAGGAGACAACAAATTAACAGCTAAAAAAAGAAGGATGGGGGTGGGAAGGGGGGTCTTAAACATCCTTGTGTCCCTGAAGACGTTGTTGTGTTGTCTGGAATGTTCCACAGTATGGAATTAAACCAAAAATATATTCCAAAAAACATTCCCCATTGACACAATAAGTTAGCAGATCTTCGACCCAAAAAGTTGTTTAGTGCACATTTAAGTGGTCAAGATAAATAAATATGCATACAAAAAATGTTTCGAATATAGTTTGTCAACATTAAACAAACTTTGACATTTTGATATAAATGTATCCAACTAAAAAGCAACATTCGCACAAAATTTCTCACTTTTTAAACTTAAAATAGTTATGGCTTATGATTTTGCAAGGTTTGTGTGTTGATGCGTGGTTCCACCTGTATAAAGCTTGCTTGACACAATCACATGGTCCACGTGGTCAAATTTGATTACTGTTACTGAAAACTGCAACTGGAAACCAATAAATATCTGAGACTGGTTATTAGATTAGTGCAAAATAGGGCCCATGTTGTTTCCTCATCAAAAACATATCTGAGTTGTGTTTTATTTCATTCACAAATGTTTAACACACAAATCCTCCATATTTAGGCTTCTTCTTCTCTCAAACAGAAAGCACCGTTCCACGTGGTGATGTCATGCTCTATACAGGAAGTGCTCCACTATGTTTTTAAACTCCATACATTTTCACTATAATCATTCGCATAACTACAATTGCCAATTTCTACTGAACGAAAGGTAAACCAGCGCTTCATGACATCAAAAGATAGAAAAGAGCATTTCGAGCTTTGGAGATGTAGACAGACAGATAATAAAGGAATTCTCAAACATGTGAATAAAACAAAACACATCTCCGGGTATGTTTTTGGTGAAGTAACAACATTCTACCTAACATGGCTTAAACAAGACCAAAGTCTATTTTGTCAAATATAAGGCCTTTTATATAATACAATAACTTGCATCAATATATTAAAGCAGTATATGTTTTTATTTTGCTGTTAGACAAAAGGTGTGTCAGGCTTCCATGCATCCTCAGATATATAGATAGTTAGATATTTAGTTAAACCTGTGCTTGTAGTTACACTTATACACATTTAATAGGTAAAAACCTTCTCATTACCTGTAGTGCTTCGTCCTAGCTACACAAAGGGGCACATTGTTACATACTTCAAGCTAATTAAGCTGCTAGTTGGAGCATTGACATGTTCACTAAATGGGAAAGTGCTTGACTGACTGATGGCCTGGCTCTGGGTAGGCGGATGAGGTAGATCAATTCTGAACAGAGTGAAGGAGAAGTGAACCCAGTTGGCAAACGGGAACTCTAATTACCATCCGCGGCAATGGATACATGTTTTGGTTGGCCGTCTCAATTTCTCAGCATCCCTGGAATACTGATTACGTTGTATAGTGCAGGGTAGACCTCCTAGCCAGCCTACTGATGAGACTAAGTCCGCATTGTTTTGTTCCAACATGGCAATCCTGAGAGAACGCGGCAATGAAAGACAGATAGGAGGCGAAGTAATGGAGCTGTTGACTTTGTTGTAATTAAAGAAGACAATGAGTGAAGTTGTTAATCAGGCAGATGAATGTCTCTCCTCTCCGCACTGTGTACCCATGCCATTGTTGTATGAGCTGATGGGAGAATTACAGGCCTTTTGGTGTACTAAATCGGATCAGGGGGACTCAAGATGGATGGAAATTACACCGAAAGTGTTTTTGATGTTGCAATGCGGCCAATGCAATATGATTAGAAGGCAAATGACTATGTTTGTAGTGACAAATGTGCATACTTATGGTCTTGTCTATTTAATGGTGAATTGTGTAACTTTTCTGGTGGATGGTCCGTCAAATGTTTTTCTCCGTGGAAATGTTATTACTTTGTCTGAAATGTTACACAGTATAGTATTAAACCTTTCTATCTTCATGGAAACCAAACCAGACCAAGTTACAGGTCAGAGCAGAGCAGAGCAATCAATGTAAGGCAGAACTATTTAATGTCATACTGTGGAACATTCCAGGTAGAGCAATGAGATCTCCACTGAAACAAGCAGATGACGGACCAAAAAGTTGCACAATGCACCTTTAAAAGGATAAAAGCAAGACAGTTCTTCAAGTTTGGGTAAACACCTTTGTAGCATGCTGAATATTTTTTATAACGCTCATTTTTAAGAATGATAACTCAAAACTAGGCCTGTCATGATAAGAAGTTTTGAAGTGCAATATATTACTGAAATAAATGTAGCTGATAAACGATAATACTGACACTAATTTATGCC
Source organism: Paratrypauchen microcephalus (assembly GCA_036785185.1). Taxonomy (NCBI): domain Eukaryota; kingdom Metazoa; phylum Chordata; class Actinopteri; order Gobiiformes; family Gobiidae; genus Paratrypauchen; species Paratrypauchen microcephalus. The sequence goes on along the minus strand of JAVJIX010000013.1, from coordinate 5,601,426 downwards.
ACAATAACTCAATGCCAAAATATTCTAAATGTACAATACTGTGAAAAACATGAGCTGCAATCAATCCATCCATCCATCCGGACACTTCCTCCAGCTCCTTCGGGGGTACCCCAAGGCGATCCCAGACCAGCCAAGAGACACAGTCCCTCCAGCGTGTCCTGGGTCTTCCCCGGGGCCTCCTCCCAGTGGGACATGCCCGGAACACCTCCCGAGGGAGGCGTCTAGGAGGCATCCGGAACAGATGCCCGAGTCACCTCAGCTGGCTCCTCTCGACATAAATAAGATGCAATAAACAAACAGCAGAATAAAAACGTGAGAAAGTAGTTTCTTACTAGTAGTATCTGTCTATTTTTCACCTTCACATTCATCTTTTCACACCTATGGATGCTCCATTCAGCTGTGTCACCCAAAGAGTTTAAACTCACAACCTCTCAGCGTACAAACTAGTAGATAATCTATACCTACCCGGCCCTTACACATAAAATCCAACCTGACCAGATCCATCTCCATGTAATCGGAAAGGTAAGCATTTGGGCTTCATGAAGGAAGGAAGTACATAGAGAAGAACAGTCACACATTTACATAGTGTCCTTCTTAGCGTGTTCCTCTGAAGACTGAGGGACTGGTGAATGGACATGGCATAATTAGAGCTGCAGTCTGACCAGAGAAGGTGAGATGAGTACACACTTCTGTTTTTACACACACTTACCTCCACCACACACTCTCTCGCTGTGTAATTGATGCCCCTGCCCTTTCCAGGATCAACACAGTGACTCTGCTCCAAAAGACAGGTTTAATGGCCCCTTTTTGCCAAATTGGTGTGATCAGTTAAAGGAGCTATGTAACTTTTCTTATGTGTGGTTTGTTAACTGCTTTCTTATTGCGTTGCCTGGAATGTTCCACAGTAGAGCATTAAAGGTTTATCCAATTACAGATGTTTCATTACCAAACAGATACATTGAAAACAGGTATTCTTACTGTAAGTTGGCTCGCTTCTCTACTGTTTTGACCTTTAATGTGGACTGGTAGCATCACCTACTTGTGTCCATGAAGAAGACAAGTTTAATGCCATACTGTGGAACATTCTCAGTAAAGCAATATCATGGAGACAAAATGATAACAAACCCATCAGCAGACTTTAAGTTCTGTTATGGGGGTAGAATTAATCACTATAATTGGAGAAATTTGAATGCTATTTTAAAACATTTTAAAGAAAACATTATTTGCGCTTGTGTCTGCTATATAGTTATAATCTATGACATCCATGGATCATTATGTCTTGTTAAATCACAATATTCATCTAAAATGAATCACAACAAAGAGCCAGCACCTCTGATGGATAACGACACATCACACTAGCAGATTTTTTTATACCACGCGACACTGCCAAATCCTCCGTGTATCACTGATTAAGAAAATAACAAAGTAAGTACAGAGTGGAGGGCATAAGCCGGTGGCAGTGAAAACGGGGGTTGATCAGCAATAAATAAGCAATTAAAAATTGTTCACACATGCACGAATCGCTCCAAATACAACTTCAAGTGCGTAAATGGTAATGGAAACAACTAAAACATGGTTACAAGCTCTAAAAAGTCGATTTTGCATAATAGGTCTGTTTTAATATACTTCCACTAATCCACTCCCATCCCATAAATGAGTACAGTAAACATTACCACAGCAATAAGAGTAAAGTAGCTCTAGCTCTGAATGCTGTTTGCTTGAGTTTTGCTGCGGAATTCTCAATGGAAATAAAGAACATTAGAGTTAAGCACTATTATAGATCATCTCAGGATCAGTTTTCTACACAATGCATTTGGGGGATTTCTTTTGTTTTCTTCCATATCTGTATTTGTATCTAAAAGTACTTTAATGTCAGAATACTATTGATTTATGGTTTAAAATCAGTAATATCTGACTATATTTCTTGTGCAGTTTGTCATTCTATGTGCAGCTCAAAGTGTCATTTATCACTGGTCCTTATCAACAGTATGTGGTGACACACAGCAATATCTTGAGTTGGTGCAAGTTATTTTAAATTCTGTGTTTCAACAGTTCACTCAGCTCTCTGGAAACTAAAGCATCATTTGTTTTAAAAAGTATCACAGATGGGGTCAGCTCCAGACAAAGAATATGTCAGAACAGTATTAACAGCACTTTGGAAAGCTTTTTGAAATAGTTTTTTGTTTGTTTTTATTAGGAAACACAGCTTTGCACATGCTTACCAGCTGTTCTGTTTGTCAGGGCGTTGGTAAACAGTATCCATTCTTCTGATAAGTGGAGTTCTTGATTGTTGTTGAACTTGAATTTCCACCAAATGAGGAAAAGATGGTTAAGTGCAAAAAATAAAATACATCTAACAGCAATCTTAACAGCAAATCTTTGATATGCAAAAAGCACTTCCAATATTTTGCTGTCTGTTTTCATATATGGGGTCATTACAACCAGTGACAGGCCTAAGAACATGATTATAGTAAATTTACATGTGTTAAGTATGGTGGCAGCACAGTGGATGGGTGGTTAGCACTCACAGCAAGAATGGCACCCTTACCCCGATTAACCCAAAACAGAGGCAAAGTCCTCCAGCTAAGGTATTCCTGCCTGTAGGTCAAGTTCTGGAGATGGGTCACCGGGCACTGAACTGTGTTACCCACTGCTACTAACAGTTTGCCTCAGTGGCATTAACACATGACACACACCTGGGTTAAATACAAACTTCTTTACAGAGCAATAAAACATACCTTACTAAGCTTGTGGCCATACCTGCTTGTCAAAGCCTGATCCCGTCAGATCTCAGAAGCTCAGCAAGGCTGGTCCTGGTTAGTACTTGGATGAGAGACAGAGGGGGGCCAGTCGCAAAAACTGTTGTTGTGTTCTTCGGCAAGGCACTTCACCTACTACTACTTCATTGCCTAGTAAGAAAGTGGAGTGTGCGAGAGTGTTGGTGGTGGTTGGAGGGGCCAATGGCGCAGATTGGCAGCCTCACTTCCGTCAGTATGTCCCAGTGCATCTGTGGCTACAATAGTAGCTTACCTCCAAGTGTGGAGTTAATGAATGTAATGAACTGTAAATAATACTGAACTCTCAATAATACTGCACTAAACTACTTTTTGTTATGCATAATATGTTTACTGCTGCTGCTCAATATGAATGTATCATGTATGTCACTACCTCACTCTAAATGTTACTGTTACCTGTGCAATAACCCACGTGCAACACTTAATAAGTAATACTCTACTTACACTTACACCTTATTTAATCCTACCTGTACCTTTGTATTTTATAATATTTTATAACATAATTTTTAAATTATATTGTTTACCTTTTCCGCTGCACTTTTTGCAACACTTTTTTACCATGTACTATTATTGCATGTTATTAGTACTTCTTGACTATCTTAGCGAGTCAACAGTTCCTCTGATCCTAAGCATTTCATTGCATTGTTGACCTTGTGTTGATCCTGCATATGACAAATAAACAATCTTCAAAGATCAAAGTCAACTTTATTGTCAATTCTGCCATATGTGTTCAACATACAGTGAATCGAAATGTCGTTTCTCTCTGGCCAGGTAGTGCAAAAAGGACAGTGTACAAAATACAATATAAAGACAAAACACAACAAAAACTATCTAAGACAGAGATCTAAAGTTACTAAATGCTTATATACAGATGTCCAAAAATGTGCAGTGTGCATCAAAAATGTGCAATGGAAGATACAGCAGTGAAATGGTAATGTGCAATAGAATGTGCATTGAAGTTAAGATAAAAATAAATGTGCAACAATAGTAATTCTAGTGCAATAACAGGAGTAAACCGTAGTAAAAATTCCAGTAGTAGTGTGCAATAACAGTAGTAAAGAACAGTACAACAGTAGTAAAATTCCAGTAATAATGTGCAATAACAGTAGTAAACAACAGTACAACAGGAGTAAAATTCCAGTAGTAAATGTAAATGTGCAACAGTGCAACAATAGTCCTTAGCAGCAGTTTTTTAAAGTGTCTAGAGCAGGGGTCTTCAACGTTTTTCAGGCCAGGGACCCCCAAACAGATGGCGAACTGGGCCAGGGACCCCCTACTATATATACAGCATAGAATTGTGTTTTATATTAAATTGAGCTTAGTGTCATGTATAAACATTGCTACTCTGTTATGGTACATCCAATACAAGGAAATAATACACAGGTATGTATTTTACACTATAAAATATAAAATTATATTATTTTAAAGTGAAATCAAAAGATTTCGTGACCCCCCTGCAGTACCTCCGTGACCCCCCCCTAGGGGTCGCGACCCCCCTGTTGAAGACCTCTGGTCTAGAGTGATATGTCTTTTTATGGAATACAGGTTATGCCAATATGGGGGGTGGGAGACGGGTAAGGTGAGAGTTCAGGTGAGAGTTCAGCCTCCTGACAGCCTGGTGGATGAAGCTGTTTGACAGTCTGGTGGAGTGGGCCCGGAGACTCCGGTACCTTCTCCCCGAGGGCAGGAGGCTGAACAGGCTGTGTGAGGGGTGGCTCGGGTCACCCACAATGCTGGACGCTCTGCAGGTGAGCCGGGTGTTAAAAATGTCTAGGAGGGAGGGGAGAGAGACACCAGCGATCCTCCCAGCTGCATTCACTATGCGCTGCAGGGCTTTCCTGTTCTGTTCATCTTGAATCAGGAAGTGCTTTATATAAATGCAATGATTAATAATTATTTAATTAATTTAAGCTGATTTATTATAAATGTGATAATTGCGTGAAAAGTCCCTCAGTCGTCCAGGTAGAATCCATGATAAAAGGAGAAGTTCAATTTGTCAACTGGACAAAGTATGTTTGGTTGAAAACGTTTCGCCACTCATCCGAGAGGCTTCATCAGCTCATATCTATGTTTATTAGCTATTCATGTGCATACTATTTTATGTTGGCTACAGAAACCTTTGCGTTTACTGAGGTCACATTGAACAGTGGAATCATAAGAATTCAGCTTTTACACAAAAATCCAATACATTTTCCATCAACAGAATACCACAGACTATACACCACCAGAGGAGCTATAGGACAAGGACAGCTCTAGGGATGTGTACTTCTACCACACATTCCTCCGAGTGAATGGAATACTATGGGTGCTGAGAGCTGTCAGTGAGCTCACAATGCAGCAGAGGGAGACGGAAGCTGGGGAGATGTAGTGAATCAATGTGCTTGTCACATCTCCATCCCTGGGGATCCATGTTTTTTAATCTAATTAGCCCTGCGCTTTTTTTGTACTGCCTGTCTATCTCCAATGTCATCTCAAGGTCACTGGCTCTTCAGAGGTCTGTCAGAACACCACTCCTGCCACTATTCAATTACAGCTTAGGCTCTCTCCCATACCTCGCTTCTCGCTATGTGTGTGCTCTGATTAGACTAATGCACACTATACAATTTAGAGGACTTTTTGCGAGATGGCTAATAGCTCGCCATGTGTAAATCTCAATTGGTGAGTGAATAAGTGCGAGAATCATCGGCACGTAATTCCATCTCCATAAATTAGCCTGTCCGTCCAAGAGCACGAATAATGAAATTAATAAGTAAAGACAGAATTGTGCTGTATTGCCTCAAATAATATTCCATTTTAAAATTAAAGTGTCTGTGTCTGGTTGAGCAAAATTTGGTTTGCAGATAAAAGTAGCTCTTGGGGTCAAATTGAAACTGATATAAGTCTTAATTATAAGGCATGTTATTGCTGGTGTTAGCATGCTAGTTGTTGGTAAAATTGCAGCGACTTCAAAACTCTTCTCTGCATGCTGAAAGTGAATATTTAGAATGTGTAAGTGAGTCGTAAGTTTGGACTACTGCAATCTAGTTCTGTTTTCACATTTTTAAGAGTTTTTAAAGGATCTATGTTACACAACATTGACACTTGTGAGCTGTAAGTTATAATGTTGTTACTTCATCAAAAACATACTTAGAGTTCTGTTTTGTTTCATTCATACATGTTTAGATAATCCTTTATTATAAGTCTGTCTACATCTCCAAAGCGCAAAATGCTCTGTCCCACCTTGTGATATCTGTACTAGTAGTTTTAAAGTTAATCTTTTAGCTTTAGTTGAGTAGAGATGAGCAATTCCAGGTCTGAAATCATCCAAATGGAAGGTGTATGGACAGGTGTAACCCAACGAAACACTTCCTGTATTACAAAATGATATCACAAGGTGGGACAGAGTGTTTTCTGACCTCAGCCTAAATATAAAGGGTTTTTGTGTTAAACATGTGTCAATTAAAAAAACTCTGGGTATGCTTTTAATAAGTAAACAACATTTTAACACAGACCAGAAAATAGCGTAATATGGGCCCCTTAAGTAAAAATCTAGTACATTGCCTGATTGCCATATGGCCTTGTGATACTTACCAATTTGGATAGTTATATTGTAATTCTTTTTGTTTAAGGCACATCAGTGCTCAAATGAATGCAGTTTAATTTCTTCACACACTTTACGACTATTACGGGTCACCCTGTTCTGTTCGAAAAGTGACTGGAGGATTTAACCAGTTACACTGAGAAGAAGAAGAAGAAGAAGAAGGTAGGTTTAAAAATGTCAGAAACTCAAAATAGGCTCTTATTATTTTGTACACACATTCAATTGTAGAGTACCTGTAGACAGAGTGTTTCTTCTCCATGATATAAACATGAGCTGAAGTGTGGATGGAAGTGTCTACATATGATTCCCTGGTCTGCTGTTGGCATTCTTGTCGCTGATGGCCCAGATATGAGGCTTCTTTGTCAGATATAAACTGTGATTTCCTATACCCAATCTGAGGCCTCATAGGTATAGTTTCGAGTGGAGACTAACAGGGATCAAAGTGCAGCTATATCAAGAAGCCTTTTCACTGTCTGCACTGTAAAAGCACAACCTCCAGCTTTAAAGATTCCTGTTCCTGCTCCATCCAAGCATGTGGACCATGATCATGTAAAACTTGTGTAATTTCAGGTCTATATACTGTCACCTATGGCGGCACGGTGGCTGAGTGGGTAGCACTCATGCTTCACAGCAAGAAGGTTCCGGGTTCGATCCCCGGGTCGCCCAGACCTTTCTGTGTGTGTTCTGTGTGGAGTTTGCATGCATGGTCTGGGTTCGATCCCCGGGTCACCCGAGCCTTTCTGTGTGGAGTTTGCATGTTCTCCCCGTGTCTGGGTGGGTTTCCTCCGGGCACTCCGGTTTCCCCCACCAACCCAAAACATGCACCATAGGTACCTCCAGCTTTGGTCCTGACCAAGCCGAAGCAAGAAGATCATGGAGATGGTCCCCGGGCGCAGTAATGTGCTGCTCACTGCTCCTGATAACAGGAGCAGTGAGCATTTAACCTGCAGTGAGCATTTAACCTGCATTTAACCCATCCTGATAACAGGATGGGTTAAATGCAGAACTGGAATTTCCCCATTGTGGGACTAATAAAGGCATAGCTTTCTTTCTTTCTTTCTATCGCCAAGTTGACCTCATCATAAAGATTGCCCAGTAGAGATGTGCAGAGATGGTTGGGTTGGGCAAACTTACTAAAAGAGTGAAACACTGCACTGTCTTTTCTGTATGTGTCTTATCAAAGACAAGAGTGAGGGGAGCTGAAGGTATGACCTATAGAGCCCTTGTTGTTAGGTAAATAAGTGTTTTTAGGACCATGATCTGGCCTCATTCTCACCTTCAGCATCACATGCAGTAAAGCGTAGCAGTTATATTGTATTTAAGATGCATCAGACGGACTAAAGCATGGATAAACAAGCATATTGATCTCACAAGGCCAAGCCACATGAGTGCTGACTGCGGTCTAGCCTGGCAATTCCATTTTACTAGTATCTAATACAATGTCCCTAGATCACTGTGGAGCATGAAATGCACCATAAAACAGTTGCATTGTGGAGGCATAAAAAGCCTCATAAAAAGCCAAACAGAGAGAACCCCTGCTACACCAGCAGGGGATGTGACGGTGTTACTAAAAACACTGTGCCCCAATGCTGACAGGGTCAATAAAGATCTACTAAACAGCCATAGATCAATACACAAGGCACTAGTGAAACAGCTCATAACAGCACACTGTTCATCTGTGGAGAGAGGGAGCTGCTCCTGGAAACTGCAGATAAAAAGACATCCAGTTCAAACTTCAGAGGAAAGACAAAATGCATCCACCCAAACCTGATATTAGCATGTCTTCAGCCACATCTGGGTAGAATTATGATCACACTTAGCATACACACAGTAGATGTTACATTGTTCTCTTGTCCCGTGGCACATTGTGGAGCACATTATCCATGAGACTTCCCTCCATCGTGGATTGGCAACCTCTGATGGAGTTGGGCTGCCAGGTAGTGGTGCCTTCATTACAATGCAACATGCATGTCCATGTTTCACATGAGCGATTTTCTTAATTAGAGCCTTTAGATTCAGTGAGCAGTGCCTGTGTGCTCCATGTGATCTCAATGACTGTGTTAATGTGAGAGGAGTGAGGTCAGGGGCACCAGGGCTCACCCAAATACCCCAGTGTTCTGAAGCCATTTGAGTCATGAAAATGTTGTTTTCCTCATTTTTCAGCCACGATCAACTAGTATACAGAAAAAATAAATATTTGATAGTTTTTGCACACACAAATACACACACACACACACACACACGCACACACACATGTGTCACTGTGGCCTGTTGACTTTGTTTGGGACATCTTGTTGTTGATAGACAGGTGCCATTGACAGTGTGCCTACTCCCTGTCTACTTTTGAGGAGTTTATTTATTGACACAATGGACAGAATATGTTTTTGACAACTCAACTTCAGCTGACCTGGCCTTTTGGTAAATGAATGTGTAGATGATACATTTTTTAAACTAAAGAGAAGAGAACAAGATTTTCTCAATGACCACCAAAGACAACGTTAAAGACAAAGACAAAGACAAAAGACTATATATATATATATATATATATACATATACTAATTTGTATTTGTGCAAGTTGTATTCTTTTCTCTCTTTCCTATCCTCATAAAATTCTCATGACATTGAATTTACCTTGAGCCTGGAGCTGTTTCTATTTCCAGAAAGCCCTTTATCAGTTTATGCATGACCACTTCTCTTCTGAGACCAATGCGCCTTAAAATAATTGTGTTAAATAAATACAGATGGGCACAGGTATGGTGTATGAGTGAAAGACCAACAATGACATATTTAAAATGTTTGAGTGATAGAACAATGACCACCATGAGTCATCAGATAAGAGTCAGATTTGTGGGCATGCTATTTAACTGTAATGACTCAGCAATTAATAGGATTTTAATCAAAATTCAAGAGTCATGTGAAATTGTCAGTCATATGATGTTGATTTTTAAATGGAGTGCTCCACAGCCAATCCCCTGTCAATAAAATCATGTGGTTTGGAGTTCAGACTTTGGGGGAATAAATTTGGTATTTTTGTGTTATAAAGGGCCCATATTACACTATTTTCTTATAATGTTGTTTCCTCATCACAAACATGTGTTTTGTTTCATTCACCTTGAGCTCCTTGACCAAGGCAATAAACCCTGTTGTCACAAACCTGGGTGTTAAACTTGACTCTGGTTTGAAACTTGATGCCCAAATAAGGGCAGTCATAAAGACCAGTTTTTATCAGCTGAGGCAACTTGCCAAAGTAAAATCACTTTTATCTCATTATAATTTTGACATTTTAATCCATGCTTTTATCTCGACACGGTTAGATTATTGCAACGCCTTATACTCAGGTCTTAACAAAACCTTGCTTTCCCGTCTTCAGCTAGTCCAAAACGCTGCTGCTCGTCTTTTAACTGGTTCTCGGAAATTTGATCACATAACTCCCATTCTTCAATCTCTCCATTGGCTACCTGTTCAGTTTCGCATTGATTTTAAGATTATTTTATTCGTTTTTAATTGTCTCCATGGCCTGGCCCCACAGTATGTGTTGGACCTGCTGGTGCCCTACACGCCCTCCCGCTCTCTCAGGTCTGCGGGTCAGGTTCTCCTTGTTGTCCCGAAGACAAAAAGGAAACTTAGGGGTGATCGGGCTTTTTCAGTGGTTGCTCCAAGACTCTGGAATGCACTTCCACAGAATGTTAGACAGACCGACTCACTTCCTGTTTTTAAATCCCTTTTTAAAACTCATTTTTTTAGCTTGGCTTTTAACTCAGTGTGAGTAGTTGACTTTTATCATGTTCTGTTTTTAATGTTACTGTGTCTCATGTTTTGTGTTTTAACCTGTGTACAGCACTTTGGTCGACTGTGTTTTTAAAGTGCTTTATAAATAAAGTTGGATTGGACCTTTTTTCATGTGGTTATACAGTCCTCTGTTTAATTTTTAACCTCCATAAACCTTCACTAGAATCATTTGGATGATTTCAGCCATGGAATTACAACTTCTGCTGAGCTAAAAGTGAAAGGTAGCTGTTAACTTAAAACTTCATGACATCACAAGGTAGAATAGCATTTTGAGCTTTGGAAGTGTAGACAGACTAATAGTAAAGGGTTACTCAAATATGTGTAAATGAAATAAAACACAACTTTGGTTATGTCTTTGAAGAAGAGCATTATAACATGGCTTAATGCTCTCAAGAGTAATTTTTGCATAATTTTTAAAGAAAAATAATACAACTGAATAAATAGAGGGAGATGGATAGTAAATTAGAAAAAAAAATACATTGCCTATCTCTGCACTTACAAAATGTTATATGTGGAAAGTCAATTTTCACACATGGTCTATGCTGTCCCTCAATGCACCATAGCACAAGCTCCCTGCTGAGGCATGGCTGGTTTGTCTCATTCATGTTGAAAAATTACTCCTCCTTTCAGCTGATACGGCTCCCAGACTGTTATGGAAGGATACAGTCTGCAGCTCACTGGCAGCACACAAACACTTGACTGTGCATTTTTAAACAAATTCCTCTGACTGATTGTTTTGGCAATAGGCGTTCTCGTTACAATTAGACAACATGGAAGTTCAGTGCAATTTGATAACCAATTCTGCTGTCATCTTTCTTGGAGGATGCAACTTTTCTGTGTTCCATTTCCCAGCAGGGTACGTAAGTATGCATTAGTTTGCCATTGTTTTGTCTATTTGGGGACATTATCACCACTTGATGTATGAGTCATCCAGACGCCAATGAGAGGGATCCATATTTGGGGTTTTTAAAAGTGCACAGCCAAGGTTGTGTGTTTTTTCTCCTGCTGGTGCTGGAGAAATCACAGCCTGAAAAGCATTTTTTTCCCCTCTTTCACACAGAACCTTCAAGCTTTGGTTTACTCAATACACCTGTGCTGCAAATGCCATGCACAAAAAAAAAAAAAAAAAACTGTGTCAAGAAAGTGGATTTCAATGAAGAAGACCAAAATATATTTCAGTATATGCCTTAGAATGGTGCTGAATGCGTTGGACACAGTATAAATAATGCAGTTTGTTAGACTGTAGGATATTTTTGATCCCTTTCCAAGCTCCACCCATAGGCTTATCAAACCCAATACTGTATCTGATGTGACAGCTGTTGGAGTGTGTCAGTTGCTCCAACTCACCTGAGAATCGAAGAGTGATGAGGTCATCAATGGTCATGCTGAGACACAGTAGGGTGAGCCAGTACATGTTAGTGCTGTGCAGAGTAGTACCATGAAACAGTATCAGTGGGACTGATTACAGGGCTCCACCAGTACACTCCAGGGAGCATCATTTATCAGAGCTGGACATGAGCAAAACACAGCCCAAGAGGACACATGTCACATGCACTTACTGAGAGCTACAGATCTGCGCTACTTCCATTTTAATGCTACATCAAATAAATATGATTGATATTTAAATGAAAACAAAGTTGTGCTGTTGATAACCATACCTGACAGTGACCACAACATTTTGCTACCTTAATAGCCAAGTTTTTCCTGTAGGTTCTACTCAAATGCACAAAGGAAATTAAAGGGATATGCCACCCCCAGGTCAAATTTGGGCATCTCCCCACAGTCCAGAGACTAAAATAAGTGGTGGAAAGCGTTTTCCTGCTCACCCAGCCATTGTCCGAGTCTGTCGCCACTGACCGCCGCGGTATCTGCAGCTCCTCCGCCTTAGACTGGAGTCTAACGTCGCCAGAGAAAGGAATTAATTTGCTCGATGCGTTTCCCAATTACTTTCTGTGTGGTGCGCATTCATATCGAGTGCAAATAAATGTGCAAATCAACACGGAGAGCTTGACTTGGTCATTTTGGGTGGGAACTATTTTCCAGTGCGGAAGAATACAGCCGAATCACGCACCACGTTGTGCAACAGGGGAACTCCCTTCCCGGTGCGTAACTGGGATTCCCCTGGCAACGTGCTGCGTGATTCGGCTGTATTCTTCCGCACTGGAAAATAGTTCCCACCCAAAATGACCAAGGCAAGCTCTCCGTGTTGATTTGCACATTTATTTGCACTCGATATGAATGCGCACTACACAGAAAGTAATTGGGAAACGCATCGAGCAAATTAATTCCTTTTGGCCGAAATCTTTCTCTGGCGACGTTAGACTCCAGTCTAAGGCGGAGGAGCTGCAGATACCACGGTGGTCAGTGGCGACAGACTCGGACAATGGCTGGGTGAGCAGGAAAACGCTTTCCACCACTTATTTTAGTCTCTGGACTGTGGGGAGATGCCCAAATTTGACCTGGGGGTGGCATATCCCTTTTTAACATGAAGCTATGAAGTAACTGAACTTTGATATTTTTTGCCTACAGGTTTCTTACTAATAAATGAAGCAGTTCAAATGAGGCTAAACCAATAGCTTCAAAGATACTACATTTTAATGTCTGTAATTTTAGGGCTGAAATGACCTTGACAAGTGTATGGAGTTAACCTTCAATGCTACAACTTCATGATGTCACAAGATGGAATCAACCATTTTCACCAGTGGAGAGGCTGACAGATTAAATATGTGGGATTACATAAACACATGTGAATGAAACCTCCAGTTATGGTTTTTGAAATAAAACAGCATTCTGATATTGCTGAAAGCTCAAAATCTATTTAGAATTTTTTAAGACCTTGAAGCTATTTCTGACATCCATTGTGTGTGATTTTTTGTGTCTGTTCGCTCACATAATTGCACACTGGAGCGAGGAAGCAAGTCAGACAATATTTTCCTAATAAGCCTCTCTATCAGCCAGAGGGAGCTGGCTCTGTGGCGGAAGAGACTTTGGGGTTTTATCTAAGAAGCGAATCTAATGACTCTTTGAATTTGGCCTGTAGCATCAAAGCAAACGTACATCTCCCAATTCAATTTCAAGCACACTAGGCACATTTCATTCAATAATAATACACATCAATAACCATTTGGACTTGAGCAAAATTGCTGTATGAATTTGTAGGAAGCTTCTGTTGTGGTGGAACACGTTTGGATGGAAAAATTCAATGCACTCTTGTTCAAAAATACATGTAGTAACTGTAAAATGAACAGTCCGGGATTTGTAAGGACTCTTTGACAGTAAATGTTAAGGTAAAGAGCACTTGAAGTAGAAAATACAATCACCAAAGCAACCAAGACAAGTGTAGGTATTATAACTGGAGTGTAGTGGCACATTTAGCAGCTCATTCAAAGTAGCCAAGAATCAAAGGTCGTAGCACAGTGTGTGAATGAACTGAAAAACAAGTGATGATACAATAAGTTACAGGCACCAGATAGAAAGAGAGCAGGTGCAGTCCAATTGAAGTGCTTAATTTACAAAACCCCCCACTGTGATAAGAAACATGCTATTTTTGTAATGTTTGCTCTTGGATTTGAAGGAGCCTTGTTGGGTAGTGTCGTTGTTTGGTAACAGATTATAGGCCTGTGTAAAATGAGGTGTTTTGCGAGATTAGTGAAACTGAGAAAATAAGAATGTCTATGCAACCCAAGCAGATTTGTACACGTATTGATGGTTTTCAGATTTTAGAATGTGATGTCATACTTCCAGATGGGGCAAGAGATAAGATAAGATTAGATAAGACTTTATTGATCTCACACGGGAGAAATTCACTTGCCACATTAGCTCCAAGCAGCTTAGTGCAAAAGAAAATTAGAACAAAAAAAGTGCATATAGACAAGATAAGTAATAATAATAATAAAATAAGTAAATAAGAAAATGTAGACAAACTGCTCGTTTGGACTATATAGTGGAGTTATACAGGGGCCAGTTTTTCCTATTGATTACACTGTATTTTACTATGGAACACAGTATCTAACAAGTAAATTCCCAATGCGTGACTAGACCCATGAACTCACTGTATTACAACACAAAGCATAATACTGGCCTATAGAATTTTGTCATGTAATCTGAAAAAAATTGCAAAATAATGTCAGTGACATTTCATTCATATAATTTCAAATAGAAAATATAGCTGCAAGCAGCAATGTGGGGGCCAAGCACCGTTTGACAGGGTCTAACAAGGTCTGACAGGATCTAATAGAGTCTGACAGGGTCTGACAGGGTCAGGGTCTAACCCTGTCAGAACAGACACATCAAAGACAGATCAAAGGTTGCTAGGTGCGTTGCTAGGCAATTGACAAATTTCTGCAACTTTGACCTGCTGGTGCCGCTAGACGGTTGGGGCTGGGGACCTATAAATTGCTGTGGGTAATGAAGGGACTGGCTGGAATGTGCATGCCAAATTTCACAACTTTTTACCAGACGGTTCTAGGGGCTGCCATAGACTTCCTATAGGAGGAGAATAATAATAATAATCCTGAGACCAGAACATCAGAGGAAAGATCAAAGGGTTACTAGGCAACTTGCCTAGGCAACGGAAAGCAATTCCTATAGGGTGCCTAGCACCTTCGGTGCTTGGCCCCCTAAATATAGCTGCAAGCAGCAATGTGGGGCCAAGCACTGAAGGTGCATGTAGGCCTCCGCATGTAGGCTGCATGCAGGGTCTGACAGGGTCTAACAGAGTCTGACAGGGTCTAACAGGGTAGTTAGACCCTGTCAGACTCACAAACAGGGTTTAACAGGGTCTAACAAGGTTTAACAGGGTCTGACAGGGTCTAACAGAGTCTGACAGGGTCTAATAAGGTCTGACAGGGTCTAACAGCATCTGACAGGGTCTAACAGAATCTGACAGGATCTAACAATGTCTGAAAGGGTCTAACAGGGTCTAACAGAGTCTGACAAGGTCTAACAGAGTCTGACAGGGTCTAACAGGGTCTGACAGGGTCTAACAGAATCTGACAGGGTCTAACAGGGTCTGACAGGATCTAACAGAGTCTGACAGTTTTCATAAACTATAATAACCTTGTTGCAGGTGCTAGGGTTTAGATAGACAGAGTCTGACAGGGTTTAACAGGGTCTAACAGGGTCTAACAGGGTCTGACAGGGTCTAACAGAGTCTGACAGGGTCTAACAGGGTAGTTAGACCCTGTCAGACTCAGAAACAGGGTTTAACAGGGTCTGACAGGGTCTAACAGAGTCTGACAGGGTCTAACAGGGTCTGACAGGGTCTAACAGAATCTGACCCTGACAGGGTCTAACAGAGTCTGACAGGGTCTATCAGAGTCTAACAGGGTTTAACAGGGTCTAACAAGGTTTAACAGATCAAAGACACATCAAAGACGCATCGGTTGCTAGGTGCGTTGCTAGGCAATTTCTGAAAATTCCTGCAACTTTGACCTGCTGGTGGCACTAGATGGTTGGGGCTGGGGGCCTATAAATTGCTGTGGGTAATGAGGAGACTGGCTGGAATGTGCATGCAAAATTTCACACGGTTCTAGGGGTTGCCATAGACTCCCATGTTGAGAAGAATATAAAATAATAAGAATCAGGAGACCAGACACATCAAAGGAAAGATCAAAGGGTTGCTAGTCAACGTTGCTAGGCAACACAGTACAAACACTATTTTTTTTTATCTTTTATTATTACAAGGTACATACTATAAGGTGCCTAGCACCTACGGTGCTTTTCCCCTAATAAACAGATAGCAATGTTAGTTAAGCTTTATATTATAGGTGCACTATGTAACTTTTCTGGTGGAGAGTTGGTCACCTGCTTGTTTCCATGGAAAAATAATGTTCAATAGTGTTGCATTAAATCTCCACAGAGACAAGCAGGTGACACCACCAGGTCAAGTCACACATTGGATCTGTGGAGAATACATGGACAAAATGTTTAATGCCATACTGTTTGGCAATGCAATAACATCTGCATGGAGACAAGTAGATGGCATATCCTACTCGAAAAGGTCCATAATGCAGCTTTAAGTGTTTTGCCCAATATGGGTTTGCACCTGGGGGGCTCACAAGCTGTCCAAAATGGAAGCAAACTCATTATTGGTTATAGTTTCATATGGCAATCCATGTAGTGACTTTTCTTAATCCCCATCATCAAAATGATCACTTGTTCCAACATAAACACAGACTCCTGGCGGATAAGAGGGCTTAAATCTTGACTAAATTATTTCTGATTAATTCTTACTGATAATTCACCTGACAGCACCTTTTCCATCTCAGTACTAATGACAAGCCCGAACAATTTTATCTGATTAATGAATGTCTTTCCACATTTGAAATGATCAGAATAGCTCTGCATGGGAAAGCTGTTGTTTCTAGTGTTCTTGAAGCACATAAAGGCAGCTGTTTCAATTTGACCTTGACATTTCATTATCATGAATAGGTACATAAAATGATCATAGTGAACTTTTAAAGCTGAAGTATTTAACTTTTTTTATACAATTAAAAATAGTTATTGGATTCTGTTTTCAGGAAGTGTGTAAAGACAGATGTGTGTGACAAAAACAGAGCACTACACACTTCAGCTTTGAAAACCTACTTAATTTTGCCAAATGTATTGGTCAAATGTATCAAAAATCAGATAGTAGTGGAGTCGAGAGTAACATATAAGCCTATTAGCAAGCATACATAAGCCAATAATCTGCCCATCAAGACAATTTCATAATGTAATAATCTTGCAGTGTTGCTTGCTACTGTATTTGTAAAACCTTATAGGCTAAATAAAACTATGTAAACACAATATGTACAATATTTTCAGCAGTTTGCCAAATGAAGTGTCCAACATGGATCAAGTCAATGTTGAATCAGCAAATTACATCAATTAAATAATGTAAAACACTGACAATAAAATAACTATTGCTTATGTCAAAAGCTGTGGCTAAATACTGTCTCCGTCAGCGGCCACAGTGGAGAATTTATGAATTAGGCATGACAGGGTTAGGCCCTTATTTCCATGACAACTGTTCCTACGGCAGCACTTGGCTTTTCAGTGTTTGACCTATAGTAATTCATCTCAGTGGCATCTGCCAGAACCTGGCTGACCCGCATCCATACAAAACTTTAATGAGTGTGATTCTGTAATGTCCATTCGGTGGAGGTCATGTGACACGTTTACTGCAGCTATAAGGAGGCGAAGGCCAGGGGAATAAAATACATGAGCAGAGAAGCATTGATTTGGAGCTATTGGAAACTGACTTCAGATTTAATGTATTTTTGACATTCGAGACAGCCATTTAAACATCTGTCGAACTGTAGACTGAACTTAAAGCCTTGAATTCCTTTTTAGTGGACTATCCATTCACTGATTTACAAACTGCACTATAATTCCTTTCTTTATTGACTTATTTTCAGTAAAACAAAGATAACAGTAAATTAATTATTTTGGAACCAACAGAATTGTTAGAGGGATTACATATCTTACATTGATGTTGTCTCAATGTAAGCTATGTACATGTGAGAGTAAGCCTGTGCATGTGTATACTGCACAAAACATATAACTGACAACTCATTTCAAAGTGAGACTGGGAGCCGTGACTCATATTTCTGCTTCATTTGAAGCTTTGTGAAAAATATTCCCACATGTCACTGATTTGTTTCTATGGCAGTCAAATCTGAGAGAGGAAAGGAAGTGTGAAGATGGTCAAGGAGCTGCTGAGAGCTGCGAGACACGCTGTCCCTTTGAGCTTTGGCTAAAAGTCCTTGCTCAATTCTAATTTCCTCTTTTTCTTCTGTGAGGGGGTTACCTGTGCCCGGCTGTCCGTTTGGGAAAATCCTCAGTTGGGAATGCTGGATTGTCAGATAGAGTAGACAAAGCGGTGTTACACAGATCTGTGATGGAGTCTGGTGATTGGTCAGGACTGGGTCTGTGTCCAATAATCCTGACTGCCTCGTCAGTTTGAAATGATCAGCACAAAACTCTGGGTAATACACTTCAGAGCACTGATCCCTTTGTGGTGCAGCCTGACAGTTCATTCTGAACAACCATTTTTTTGTAATTTCTTAGGTCTGGACATCACACACTTGGAAATGAACCACTGGTATGTAATATGCATGCATGTTTAACAATAAATTGATGTTGTTAACAGGCTTGCAAAGAAAACTATCGAAATAATGTGTCATCCTTATTTGACCCATCCATCAGTGCTGGTGGGGCACCCCTTCAGGAAAAGTGGCTGGCTACAGTACCCATAGTCCTCCGGAAGAAATTCTCCAGAGACAGGATCGTGAAGTTATTACCTTTATTCTGCTTAAGAATTACAGACTCATACTTGAGAAATTGGGATTCATTATTTGGAAAGGCATAGATGTATGACTATGATGTTGTTCTGGAACAACACCCGTTATGGTCAAAGGAACATTTCCATGAAAACAAGCAGGAGGAGGCCCCTTCTCCAGGCCAGATAAGAATCCCTTTATGCAAGCCCTCTCACACTAACGATGCATGTTTTAAATAATTTTCAGGTATCTATTTTTGTCTATTTTTGTCCAAGAAGTTACATAGCTCTTAGATAACTTATCTATTGTGCATTTACTCAATTACAATAATCAACTGCACTCTCATGGTGAGTGGGGTCACCTCTCCAGAGATCTGACCCTTGATTTCATTTGGTTTTCTTTCATCAAAGTGGAAAAAACAAATATTAACTTATTGAAACCACAAGCTCTGAATATTTTTCAGTTCCTTTTTTTACGGTTCTGATCTTTATTGAGTTCCCTTCAAACTGACCAACATATCTGCTGCATGTAAGCGTACACAACTGAACCAATTCACGTTACAGTGGCCAAGTAATGCTGCTTCAAACCAGCAACATGTCACAACTCACACAACCAAGGTCAAGTACTTTCCATTGTGCTCTCTCACCATCGCTGTCTTTCTATTGCTAAAATAGGGAGATTTTTCCTAGGGAGAAAAAAAGAAAAAAAGATGAGATGAAATGTCAAGTTCAGACTGATTGCTAGAAAATCCTAATTAATGCTCCCCTGTGTACAGTACATCTCCTATACTCAGCCATGGTGTATGAATCTATCATGTCACCCTCCTCCCGGACACGGAGTACAGAGTTGCCTCCTACTGCTACCTCCAGGTTGACAGAGCACCACTGAGCAGAGCTACAACAAATGCAAAGGTCAAAAAATAAACAACAAAGCAATGAATGGCACAGTGTCTCGAGGGGACGCAGACAGACGTTGTATGCCACTACGTCCTGAAGCACGGGCTGGAACACACTGCTACTCCAGACTAATAATGTGTGGCTGTGAAACATATTGAAAAGTGAATGCTTGTCCTCAGATTCGCTCCAGACTTTCACCAGACAAAATGTGACTTGAATGAAATGGATTTTAATCTTGTTACCTCACGTCGGAGTTTAGTATCAATCTAAAAAAAAAAATACTGATGAAGCACTCTATTATTGAAAGGGGGCAGATGTTCTTGCTGCATTTAACAGAGGCTGTTGGTTAAATCTCAAAACAGCAATAGATTCAGAGCGGCGTCCACACATCCATCTTTGGTCACTCTGGGTTCTTCAGAGTAACTGTTTTTTTTTTGTTTACCTAAAGGAAGACTTCACCACGCAGTTTAAGAGGGGGGACTTTTTACTTCTTTGTAATTGCAATTTTTAGCACACCATTTTGGGATTCAACAAAGAAGTGCAGGATGTTGACTTGAACTTGGAGCAGCTATGGAGCAAGCTTGCTATGAAGTGCTACAGGCTTTTTACACCATGTGGCAGATGACCATCCAGTGGAATTTCAAGGGAATGGGCCATCTCAGCACCAACCGAAACAGCAGAGCAGGTATTTTGTCCTGAAAACTGTTACTCTCCTCAAACTGTCCTGACAATGCTGACCCAACTTGACCAGTCCTTCTTAAGCTGCATTGAGACTTTTTATATTTTAACTGCTCAATCACCTTTAATTGCCTTTGGGACAGGACAATACAATACAACATAACACTCTATTTTATCATCCACATTAATTTTAACAACCTACAAAATCCCCATTATGCAATTATATAACATAAACCCTTAAAGGTCCCATGACATGGTACTTCTTGATGCTTTTATATGGCTCCTTAACCCTGTAAAGCCCGCGCCATTAAATAATTGACAGAAAATTCCAATTCTTTGAACTTGGAGCCTTTATTGGTCCCTCTGAACAAATGACAAAAAAAAAATTCAAATATAATTTTCTATATATGAGTTTCAATTTGTATCATACTTGAAACATTGGGTCACAATGCTCAAAGATTCTTTTTTCCTGAACAAGCAAAAACATAATAAAACACAAACAAATCCAACAAATTTGTAATTCCAAACATAAAAAGTGCTATCATAACGCAGTAATGAGAAATCCACCAATGGAACCTACTGGATGGAAGTCTGGAAAACATAACATTTCAGTTATTTTTAATCATTTTGTGGTTCACAACCTTTTTATTTTCCCTGGTGGTAGGCTTGAAAGCAGTTTCTGTCCTTGTTCAGGCAAAGATGCACTCTGCATTTCTGACAGTACACATGGGTAAAGCGGCCTGTGCAGTGCTTGCATCTCTGTCGGGTTTCCCATGTTGGGAAATGATCCAGGCTTCAGGCTTCAGGCTTGATCCACGTTTTGGCTTTCCGATCCCAACGCCTCACATTGCCCAGTGGTTCGACACCAACATAAGAAGAGAGCAGGTTCACAGCTTTGTTGTCATACCATCTCACAATGATGTTGTCTTCCTGGTTTACTCTGAAATCCAGAGAGCCTCTTCCCCTTGTCTTCAGGTCTTTCTCATCCATCAGTTGGCAGTTCTTCACCCTGTTCATTCGGACTGTGCCTATGTAGTAGATTCCTCTTTGTTTCAAGTGCTCCACCAGTGCAACTGATGTAAAAAAGTTGTCAGCAAAAACTTTGTGATTTTTTCCTGCTGGAAGGCTTGAGGTCATTTTCAGGACAACATCTCCCGTAGCACCAACATCAGATTTCTCTTTCTCAGGATTTTATCCCCCTTGGCACACGTCAAAGTCATAGAGATAGCCACTCTGCCCAGCACGTGCCCACATCTTGAACCCCCACTTGTGAGGTTTTCCTGGCATGTAGCACCGTAGATGTGATTTTCCTTTGAAAGGCACCATGATTTCGTCAACAGCGTGACATTCTTCAGGAGGTACACAAAGAAAGCGTTGGCGTAGTTTCTCTAACCACGGCCTGAGTTTCCACACTTTATCTTTTTTTGCATCCTCAGACACATTGAGGTTGTCCTGAAAGTGAATCATCGTCAGCAAATTCAGGAATCGACCCCGTGACATCACATCACAAACAGCTGGGTACCTTGTCTCCATCTCCCAGTAGGGTCGTACGTTGGGCATCTGTACTAACCCCATGTGCATGTACATACCAATAATTTGCTCGATTTCTTGAGCATTTGTGTTCACCGACTTTCCAATTTTCTGCACACTGTACAAGTTTGTTTCTTCTGCAATTTCCAGCAACATTTCGTCAGTCACAAAATCTTTAAAATACATATATGGTGTCCAGTCAAGCCTCTCTTCAGAATGTTCCTCAACAAATTCCACAAATTCAACAGATGGAGGTTCAAACTGTTTTCTTTTCCACCGATACACCTTGCTTTAGTGTTATGTCCTTTGATTTTGTTGCATCCTCTTCTAGAACTTTTGGGCTTTCATCATCATCATCACTACTAGCTGGGTTTTCCTCTTCCTCTTCATCACTGCTATCTTGGTTTTTCCCCAGTCTTTGCAGTAGGAGTCCATTCCTCGTCGTCCTCATCATCATCATCTTCCCCTAGCTGCTCCATGTCACTTGAATTCCCATCCATAATCCTTTTCAGAGCATCTTCAACACTATTTTTTTGCCATCTAAAGCACACATACACATAAAAACAGATTATTATAAATTATTATTTGAATTGGTCAGTTTTTAGTGAAAAGCAATAAGCAAAAGGCAGTTACAAGCAATGGTATCATGGCAAAACTGAACTAGTCATCAATCACCATGATACACAGCAAGTTACATATCTAGTTTTTTACTGTAAATACACTGGATGTCATTTAAAAATACTATATGGAAATTTCGATTCACTGTATGTTGAACACATATGGCAGAATTGACAATAAAGCTGACTTTGATCTTTGATGTTATATATAATGCATGAAATACAGTAAAATGACAATTGACTGATTTAGAATTACATGACCTCTTATACCTGCTGTATCAAATTTGATACGCCATTTTCAACACGGTTTTACTAAAACATAGATTTTGAAATTTTAAGTATTTTCTCAATGCATCAACCCAATAACTGTTCCTATTGATGTTTCAGTTAAAAAAAATGTGTTTTTCTTACCTTAACCTTTTCAAACTTGGCAAAGTTCCTCTTCAAAAATCACATGTGTCCAACTTCTTATTCATGGCAATCTTGTATTGTCCCTGGAAAGCCCTCTAATGAATGAATAACTCCCCCTGTAGTATTTATCTGTGCACTGCATGTATCTGATTGTATACATCGGGTTTTTCAGGGAAAAAAATATCACACTGCTCATGTGGAGGGCTGAAAAACTCATGTATCAAATATGATACGTTTGGCGTTATAGGGTTAATGGTTCCCTAATACTGTAAATGAATCCTTCTTCAAAATCAACACTCACTGCATGAGCTATGACTCTGACAGTCTTCATGAGGCTAGATATGTGTCTAAAATGCTTTATTCTGAGTGTTGCTGCTTCAGTGCAAATGAGAAGGACAGAGAGATTGGCTCTGGGGGTTTCCCCCGCAGCTCGGCACCACTGTCTGCTCTCTTCCGTGTTTTACACACCAAGACAGATGAGAGACTTTGCAATGAAAAAAAGCATATTTACACAGAAAATAAAATTAAACCACTGGTATTTCAGAGGTCCAGAGGGTCGGGTAAGGGACTTGCGAGCCTAGAAACACTCGGACGTGCCTCCAGGCAAATAAAAAAACGCATTTCGCATTGCTTAGCGCATTCACAGTCCAAACTCTATGGGCGGGATATACAGGGACGCTGAGCGGAGACAGAGGGAGGGGCTGCATTTGCCGATCTGACGTCAATAAGGTGCCTTGTCCGAACTCGCCCGTTTGAACACTGTTTTTTTGTAACGCAGAAAAGGACCGCAAATGCTTAGTTTAGACATTTCGCAACTTTTAGCCATGGGGGGGGGGGGGGCCTAAACAGGGTAGGGGAGCTCACATTAACGTTCAAAAACCTCAGAAAGTGAAAATTTCATGCCATGGGACCTTTAAAAAAATCCCTGTGATAACATTAGCAAAACAAAGATATTGTGCACGCACATAATATACACCAGCTTTAGCACAGAGGGCATATCGATAAGAGGGGAACAGTCAACTACAACATAAGTGAATGTGTTTGTGATTCTTTGTGCATGGGGACATTTTTGGTGAACTGCCATGGAGGGAAGCCTTGTAATATTGCAGTTTAGGTTGAATGTTTTGGGTCAGAATCTGGGTAGAGCAAATAAATAAATAAATAAAATAAAATCCAGCTTGGTGTATAGACACTGACTGTACATTTTACCCTCATGGTGCGCCCAAAGAAGGTTCTCCTGGGATAGCTCATGCACCCTCCTGCAGAGTTCTCTGATCAAAGGAAAGCAGTTGTTCACACAGCACAAGCTACACTTTGCAAACCTGGCAGTAGGCTATAGAGAGACAGGTAGAGCAGTCAAACATAAAAGTACTGTTACTTCAAAAATATTTTTAAGAAATTCCAAGAAATTACTCATATATAAATGTTGAGAAATATTTTGACCCCTTACTAATCAAATAAAAGTTATTATGTTATGTTATTATTGAAGGATTATCAAAGGATAGACAACTTCAGATTTCCATTCACTTTATTTTCTAAAGAGCAAATGCTTCTTACTAACAAACCTTGACCTTAATGCTTCCTTGTGTATAGACTGGGCAAATAATCTAATCCACTTTATATACAGTATGTAGCACAATTTATAAACATGACCGTTTCCACACTGTAAAAGCTAAAATCTAGCCAAGTTAAGATTAACTTGGCTTGATTTGAGAAAATTTCACTTCAAAGAAAAAGTATCAATGGAACAAGATAGTTAGAATATAAAAAAATATTAAAAAATATATATATAACCCTTGCACTTCAAATAAGAAACAAAATTTAATGTTGCTTGAAGTAAGAAAAACAAATTTATTCCATTGGTAATTTTACTTGTCAAGTTGAATCTGTTCAAATAAAGTAAAAGGTTCTTAATGTAAGTCTTTTAAACTTTGTTGCAGTGCAAAGTGGCTGTACAGATAATTTAAGGGGACATAAGGGAACTCTAAATGTTCAGTGTCTGTTATGGCATTACTTAAAAATGAGTTAGTAAATTGTTGTACTTTAGTCTCAGAAAAAAGATCTTTGCCTCATATTTAATTATTATTTTTTAAAACCTCTCTCTTTCAATCAGACCCTCGCATCTTAGGGCCACAACAATAGAAACATCTCCATACTGACCTCATTCTGCTTATTGAGCTGTCCACCCCCATTAGAGCCCCATGTGTTTAATCTGGCTCATATTTTATCCAACATGGCTGTAAGTGTCCCCTATTGAAAGGGTATTTAGTTTTCATACTTTATTAATTTGCTCTTTACCTGTTCTCATTTCATAAAACCATCCAATTGATTTAATTTGGAAACGTTCTAATCTTTGGCACCACATAAATCTCCCTGCCCCCTGCTGGAGTCACACATGGGCTTTTGACCAAATCGTTCATGTATTAAATTGATGGGGCCCCTGACTGCACAGTATATTGAAGTGGGGCCTATTGATAAAGGTCAAGTGGTGCTGTGGAATGTACTGAGGTGCCAGGGAGTTATCCATCAAACAATACATGGATGTGGCACGCATGGATAATGAAGGCCAGCTCTCTCCGTGTCAGACACAGGTGATGGATGGAACTCATAAACACTGTCTGCATTACTGACTTTTCAATTGGGATTATTTTTACTGGTATTTATTAGGCCATACAGAAGCATTCATTGAATAAAAAAATTATGTATTGTCATTTTTTGTTCTACCTTAAATACATAAAATAAAAATTTAAAAAGTATTTATTTAGGCCTACCTGTATTTTTTTTGGTAGAATTCATGAACAACATAGCCCTCATTATTACTACAGATTTGCAAGAAATGTTCCTAGTAGTAGAACTGTAGGATAAATATTTATCCAAGCTTTGGACCAACACAAAGTACATTCTACCCATAGACTGTATAAAGCAGTGGGCTAAGGGAGTGTGACTTCACCTACAGTGTTTGGCTCCAGTCAAATGAAGCCCACAAGGCTAGCAGAGTTATGAGCTGAGTCATTAGAAAAAGGAATTTATTAATGGACAAAACAGCAAAAATAAAAACACCAGGGTCATGTTCAGTGGGTTAATCTGAACATTTTAAGATCAAAATGAGAAGCCTGACAGCAGTAGTTACAGACAGAGGAAAGTTTTTCAAATTTTTCAATGCAAAGTCAATTGGAGTCGATGGAGACAGAAGCGCCCCCATGCCCACTTTCTATTTGAAATGTGACATTTAGTGGGTTAGGTATGTCCATTTACAGTCTATGATTGTACCTCTTGACTTAAATTGATTATCTGTACATTGAAAAGGTCATGTCATGCTTTAGTTCTGGTATTCTGTGATAAACTACCACGTGTGTTATGGGTTATGGTTTTACATTTTATTCATTGTAAACAGCAATACTGATCTAAAACTACTTAGAAATAGGTCCATTGGCTTCCTGTTAAACTGATGGCCCCGTCTCATCACAGTGTGAATTTCCTGAGGCAGATTTTTTTATTCACTTTATTTGTGTGTGAGCCGGAGAACTTTAAAAGAAAATGGCTGTGGGCTGGGATTGGTCATAAGTTATAACAGAAACTTTTGATTAATCAAACATGCATGAATCACTCAAAATACAACTTTGAGTAAGCTAAAATAAGTGAAAATCATTATAAGATAATTACAAGTAATAAAATATTAAAATATTTTTAGATATTGAAATATTTTAATGTATTTTTAAATATTTTGTATGCATCAGGTCTTTCGAGACGGCTTGTATAGGTTCTCTTCTAAAATGAAATTATGAGTCGTTTTCTCTGTGCCAGTTGTGTTATCCACATTAAGGCAAAAATAAACAGTGAATTCCCTGAGAACGTCTGGCCAGGCCAGCAGTGAGTCTGCGGCAGCTCTTCATTGAATGAGATGGCGTCTGGAGAACAGAGTCCTCACTGATGTTTATCGAGAAGGATATTGAAAAGGCAATGGCTTTGGTATTATTTGATTTTCTGACTGAGCCACGTTTTTACCCTCTAGCTAAAATTGCATTTCCTGGAAGTGTGCATACTTTATCAAAAACCTGTCCAGCAATTTGTGTCTGAAGATATTTTTGTATGTTGAGTGACAAGACTAAAATAATAAGAAAGCAAAACAAGACATAATTGGATCTTAATATTGTGCATTCTCACTCCCATCCAAAAAACACAAATAAAACCAATGCAATGATATTCAAATGTCATTAAAACTGATGGCTCATTCTAGACATACAGTCTGTTGCAGTTTTCCAGTGATTGCAACAAAATTGTATTTTGTGTACACTTGCATCTGAATGACAAGGTTTGTGGCCAAACTTCCTTGTCAGAGCCTGATCTCATCAGACCTCAGAAGCTGGTTAGTACTTTGATGGAGACTGCTTGAAATGACTGATGAGCATCAGTCTGCTGCAAGGCAGCTCTGGCTATAATAGTAGCGTGTATTGTAAAACAACTTTGAGCGACTTTTAACTTCATTAAAAAAACTATCTAAGTTGAATTTGTTTTGTATATTCACCTATTTAAAGGGCCTGTAATTGATTTGAGTGAAATTTGTCTTTGTCTTTACTATCCGATAAACAGGAAGTCCGCGATTAGCCAGCTAGTTGTTGTCAGTATTACCATGACAGCAAACTTCACTCGCTTCACTTCGCTTCTGAAAGTTGTGAAACTCTTCTGAACTTATTGCGGTGAATAATTAGGATTCTCAGGATGCATAAGGTAAGTAAGGAACATTTGGACCACTGCAAACTGTTTACAGTGAACTATAATTTAAGGTTTTTAAGACAGTAAAAATCAGGTACAGTGCCTTTAAATCTTACAGCTTTTTCCATCTCTACATTCTGCCCCCCCTTTTATGTTTCCTCTGCACATAGCCATATGCAGTTCACATTAGGATTCCACAGACATTGTACTCATTACTGAATGACAGGAATTAATAGTTGATAAGAAGCCTTCAGCAGCTCATAGTTAATGTGTCTGGTCTAGAACAATCGCGTTTTCAGGGCCCACATTTCTTTGACAATTTCACAGGCTTCAGTCATCTGCACCAGTCAAAGCCTGAATTCCATTTCCTCTGCTTCAACGCCATCAAAATATAACAGAAAGACAACTTATAACAAGAAATCAAATATCAGCGCAGCACATTTGGTGGGCCTGTTTACTGCTAATGCATTTGTTCTTAGGCTGAACGAATAAGTGATGTTTGAAAAGTACAAACTAAAGCAGAACATAAATGTTCACAAAATAGAAGAGAAACAAAAATACAGATTTGTGTTGAACTGTGCCAGATGAAGAGAGAATGTAGTCTTACAACTTTAGAGTGGTCTGGAGGCAGAAAGGGTTGCTAGTTGTCTTTTGATTATTCTTGCAGAAGCAAGACATTTTTTTTTGTCTGCTGCATCACCACTTAATTTCTACAAATGTTAAACACCTGAAATCTTCCACACCATATTCTACATCTGCTGTAAAGCAGAACTGTAATGCAGAATATACTTTTCAGAGCTTTTAACTATGTTACAATTGTTTTTGAGTTGTGTTTTTGTAGGATTTGGCAGCATCGTATAATCATTTTAGTACAAATGAAAAAGCTAGTTTCTAGCCTGATGTAACTATCCATTGGAGGTGCTTATGACTTCACAGTTCTTTGTTGCAATGTCAGCTCCCATTGAGTACCACAGTTTCTGACTTGGAAGTCAGCAGACTTGTTTAATTTATTGAGTTAGGTGAATATTGCCATTTAAAATGTACAAACTAAAGTAAGTAAAATATAATATAATTATAATATAATGATCCATAAGTGTTGTAGATTATAATTATATAGCAGGCAAAAACACAATGTCTTTAATGATGAAGATGTGATAATATTACAACTGTGTGTAGATGCATAACTGTGTCCCCAAGTATGAATATAGTTTTCACTATGCTGACAGCCTTTTTCAGGTATTCAAATATTGTCAAACTGTTCACTACAGGAGGACATATTACAGTTATATACATTATCTTGGAAGCACCTTACAACATAAGCTGGAATAGCATCTAGACCTATTCATTTCATACTGAGGTGCCCTTTACCAAAGAGAGTGAACCAGGTGTAATCAAACCTGCTGCTGTGTTAACACTAAAGGCTACATTATGCTACGGGGCGCCTCCCTGATTGTAATGCAGACTGTAGTTACCAGGCCTGTGCACTTCCCATCATTGACGCAGTTTTGGCCTCCACAGGGGAGCGCTGTCAAAAGTTTCTCCTCAAACGCTTTGCTCCTCTAATGCCGACCTGAGGCTTTGGTTTTACAGTGCGAGCAGCCAAGGAGAGACAAGGTTTCTCCATTCCCCAAAGATCATGCGTTTTGATGACACCCCTTAACTAGCTACCAGCCCATTTGAAGCGCCGCGAAAAAATAGAATACTGCAGTGCACCTCGGTATATGCCATCTGCACGGTAATTAGACTTGTACTATTTTATTCATGAATATTCTAACTAACATCTAGCTGAGAGGCAGAAAAAGCTCTTTCCCAGTGGACACATATGCTGCCCAGTGGCCCTGTGCCTTCCTTTACAAGTGAGGAGGTCTTCGTAATGAGACCTGTGTGCTCGGAATGCTAGAGGCCAGATATGACCTTTCGCTGTTTACTTGAGCGTCTTCCTCGGGAAGGCTGGCTGGCTGGGCGCAGCTTTATGATGTCATTAAAAGTGAGCAGGGAGCGGCTGAAGGACTTGATCTGGGTGCCACTCCTGAGGGAGCTTTAACACAGAGACAGCAGGGGGCAGACAGGAGCATCACTGTGGGAAGGTACATGTTAAAGTCTGTACAGTATGTAGTAATAAGGATTTCATGTATCATATGTGTAAATTTTCTGGTGGAGGGGCCGTCAAATGCTTTTTTCCATGGAGAGGTTATTGCTTTGTCTGGAATGTTCCACAGTACGGCATTAAGCCTTTCTATCTTCATGGAGACCAAACCAGACCAAGTTATAGATCAGATCTGTGTAGAGGCAACCCCGCTCACAGTCAGAATGCCTGTTTTTCTGGGTATCTTTGAGCTATAAAATCACCTGTAATTGAATAAATGTAAGATAGAGCTGTTTATGTTAATGTTTATTTGAGCAACTTGCAGGTTCCATTTAAGCATAATTTCACAAATACAAACTCAAAATACAAACAAATACAAACTTATGTCACATGTCTCTGCAGTTCCTTTTGCTCAAAATGGAGCAGGTGGAAGTATAAACTAATTACTCTTGCTCCATAGTGGCTCCATAATGTCATACTGTGGAACATTCCAGGCAGAACAATGACATATCCATAGAAACAAGCAGGTGTTGATGCTCCACCAGAAAAGTTACACAATGTACCTTTAAGTCATGCACAATTTATTCTGGTTAAAGGTCCTCAAGTTTTTTCCATGTATTTGATCAAAAATTCTCGTGCCCCACACTCTTATTATACTGTATAAGCAATTCTTGAGTGTGACACAGTGGTTCAGTGGCTACCACTCATGCCTCACATCAAGAAGGTTCCAGTTTCGATGCCCAGGTTGCCCGGGCCGCTTCCTTCATGTCTGTGTGGGTTTCCTCCGGGCACTCCAGTTTCCCCCATCAACCCAAAAACATGCTCCATGCTGAGGTCCTGACCAAGCCTGACCAAGTCATGGATCATGGCCCCATGTGCTGCCCACTGCTCCGGAAGGATGGGTGAAATGCAGAGGACAATTTCCCTACAGGGATAATAATAATAATAATAATAATAATAATAATAATAATAATAATAATAATAATAATAATAATAATAATAATAATAATAATATCCATCCATCCATCCATCCATTTTCTTCCGCTTATCCGGGGCCGGGTCGCGGGGGCAACAGTCTAAGCAGGGACGCCCAGACCTCCTTCACCCCAGACACTTCCTCCAGCTCCTCTGGGGGGAGCCCAAGGCGTTCCCAGGCCAGCTGGGACACATAGTCCCGCCAGCGCGTCCTGGGTCTTCCCCGGGGCCTCCTCCCGGTGGGACATGCCCGGAACACCTCCCGAGGGAGGCGTCCAGGAGGCATCCGAAACAGATGCCCGAGCCACCTCAGCTGGCTCCTCTCAACGTGGAGAACCAGCGGCTCTACTCCGAGCTCCTCCCGCGTGACTGAGCTCCTCACCCTATCTCTAAGGGTGCAGCCACTCTACGGAGGAAACTCATTTCGGCCGCTTGTATCCGCGATCTCGTCCTTTCGGTCATTACCCAAAGCTCATGGCCATA
Source organism: Paratrypauchen microcephalus (assembly GCA_036785185.1). Classification (NCBI taxonomy): domain Eukaryota; kingdom Metazoa; phylum Chordata; class Actinopteri; order Gobiiformes; family Gobiidae; genus Paratrypauchen; species Paratrypauchen microcephalus. Next base: position 5,570,609 of record JAVJIX010000013.1, on the reverse strand, counting down.
GGTGAGAGTAGGAACGTAGACTGACCGGTAAATTGGGAGCTTCGCCTTTCGGCTCAGCTCTCTCTTCACCACAACAGTCCGGTACAACGACCGCATCACTGCCGATGCTGCACCGATCCGCCTGTCAATCTCACGCTCCATCCTCCCCTCACTCGTGAACAAGACCCCGAGATACTTGAACTCCTCCACCTGAGGCAAGGACTCCCCACCCACCCGGAGAGGGCAAACCACCTTTTTCCAGTCGAGAACCATGGCCTCGGATTTGGAGGAGCTGATCCTCATCTCAGCCGCTTCACACTCGGCTGCAAACTGCCCCAGTGCACATTAGAGGTCCCGGTTCGATGAAGCCATCAGGACAACATCATCTGCAAACAGCAGAGATGAGATCCTGTAGTTCCCAAACCGGATCCCCTCCGGCCCCTGACTGCGCCTAGAAATTCTGTCCATAAATATAATGAACAGAACCGGTGACAAAGGGCAGCCCTATAATAATAATAATAATAATAATAATAATAATAATAATAATAATAATAATAATAATAATAATAATAATAATAATAATAATAATAATAATAATATGGTATGTGAGGAATAATTTCAGACCACTGCAAACCATTTAAAATGAAGTAGTTCTGTTTTTCAAGTTTTTACAACAATAAGAATGCAACAAACTTGTACAGGGACAAATTCTACATTTCACTATTATACTCTGTGACTAATAAATACATCAATTTGTGTAAAAAATATGTTCTAGAAGCCCCTCAAATTGAGTAGAAGAAATAAGTATGTGGTCACTACTACTACTTCTGCTACACAACACTGTAAGACATTGCCAGCAGTACTCTCATTCATATTTACCAAATCATAGAGAAATGCCAATAGATACTGTAGGCAACCTTCAGCTTGATTTGACATGTGCATACAAAAATATCCTTACCCCACACTTTCCTCTGATGTTGTTTTTACCATGTCTCCAAGTTTACAATCTCATGTCAAAATCTAACAAGTATTTGAATTGTGCATTGGGTAAATGTGTCAAAAATGAATTCAATCAAATATGTCGAGAGAAAATGCTTGTGACTGCTGCAGTCAGTTTGAACCTGCCTGCTGAATCCCAGCTGTTTACTCAGCATGAGTCTATCATTAGTTGGTAATTAAAGAGAGTGAAGACTGATTAGAACACACTTTGGGATTCATTTTTAATTACTGAATGTCACTTCCTGTGGGACATGATTTCCTATGACCTTATATGGCAAACACACCAAATGAATAGCATTTTATTTGAAATATTGGAATCCTTTAGTTTTTTTCTACCCTTTTCTACCTTGGACCACTCCTGGATGAATGGGGGATTACACCGCCTTGTATTGGAATCCTTTATTTACTAAACCTGTGATTTAAAAAGTGCAAATTAAACAGTGGACACTTCTATGGGGTACTGCTAACACATACCATACTGAAATCACCATGTTGTTCAGAGCACTATCACAATACAATCAGCCTGCATTCCCTGAATTAAACTACTGCACATTGTGTCAGGTTTATGAAGTTGTAGTGTACTGTTTTGTGCTTTTGTATAGTTATGGGAAATTGCTGTGCAGGAGCATGGGTGACATAGGCTTGTGAGCAGAGCCTTGTACAGGATCGTACAGCCAGCTAAGGGTTTGAATAAAGCCCAAGAGAGACTGCTAAATTACTCAAATATGAATGTATGACATATAAACCTATGTATGTTTTTGATGAGGGAATGTTAAAATATGGTAGAAAGCTCTACCTCTCTTTAGAAATAACAGAAAATTAACGGTGCTGTATAGATGTGGTAGAAGGAGCAAGGACTCCCCTAGTATTTGTGCAGACAGCACATCATTATGAACAGTGCTTTCTGCTCGGTGCATTCACACTCAGTCCCTGCAGCCCCTCCAGGCAGCCCCTTTGACACTCTCTCCACTGCCACACTCACACAGGCGCACTACATGACTGGGAAATCAAGCGGCAAAGAGCGGCTTTCTACGTGATAACATCTCAACAGTCGGACTATAGTGTCCACATTCAGAAGACTCCTATTCACTCAGACACCACAGAGGAGACATAGCTAAAGATATGTCACATGCACACAGGAAAAAAGGCCAAATATGAAACTCTTGATTATCTGCTTAAAACAGGGATGAGTCTATTGTGTCTGTAATGGTTTCACACTGGTGCATTTTTAATGAAAAGCTTGCTTAGGGCAGAGGACACAGGGTCAAAATTTAAATGAAATAAGAATCTTAATCCCAAAACGAAGTGAAACAATGCTTATGATCCTTATGAACAGACACATATCATTCAAAATTGATTTTTTTTTTATTTTTTAGCCATGCAATAACATTGTTCTCTCATCACCTGGACACTTGAATTCTTTTGGATCGTTTGGATCGTTGGGCCACAGGTAGAAACTCTGCACAGTTTTTAAGTCCATAAATCATTGCCAGCATTTCTGCAGTCAAATCACATTCATTACTACTGCATGCTTACATTAGCATTGAAGTCCAGTAATGCATAATATGTGTCGTTTAACATGAACAGTTAGAATAAAGGTCCCATTTGTGAAAAGACACAAAGAAGGTCTGTATATGATGTGTGCTGTTAGTGCCAGTCCCAAGTCATATTATACTGAAAGCAATGGGGGAAGCATGTAGTCCCATGTCAATATTCCAATAACAAGACATTTTGGACTATATTATTGGAGCCCTGTTTTGTATTGGAAAGTTATTTTGTTCAAAGCCTAACAGTTACTTGGCTGCTTTAAATTGGATGCGCTCCGAGCATGGATCAAGTCTCCAAACGCTGGCACAGCTTCGGGAGCTCGCAGGTGAGGGTACAATCTCTTTCCCAGATAAATTACCAACTTAAGGAGCCATTGTTGCCTCTCGTCCACAATGCTGACAGCACAGCATGCCTCGATTACTTGGAGAGCCACTTTCTGAAGTTGGAAAAAAACATTTTAACTTTTGGCGAGGGAAGAACTACAAATAGGATTTGCGTAATCTCCACACAGCAGAAGGACACACACCTAGACTCCCCGGAGCACATCTTAACTACTGTTGAACATTCTGGGTGAAGGGAGAACACAGTGGTGTGAATGCAGATTTGTTTTAGTGTAGACTGGCTGACCCTAGCTTAGGCCCAATGCTGAGTGTCTATTTCAGACATATGTAAACTGTCTATCTCATCTCGAACCCGCGCTCAGGTCTTTGTGCGCCACCATCTTTATTCATGATGGTGCTCTCTGTGGCACATCAAGAGGCCGCTGCTGGAGGAAGAGTGGCAGACTGCACAGAATTTTTATGCTGTCAAAAAGCAGATCCACACAAAGGAATAAAAATGCGCCCCAAATACGATGGCTGTATAACTCTTGGGACAGGGGCATGTAACGGCCCCTAAAGGCTCTACACCTAATGCACTCAGTGGCGATACATACAAATCACCTCATCCAGCTCCACCATGGAATAACATGCTCTCTGTGTGGTGCACAAGGACAGATACTAGGGGCAGAACAATAATATCCCACATTTCAAAGTGTCAGAGTCTGTGCTGTGTCTAGACTGCTCCTCAGACATCTTTTTATGCCAGTCTTGTCCTGAAATGTGTTTTATTTGATCTTGTGTCATTCTGAAGTAGACTGCATTTAGCTGTGTGTGTGTATTTTATGCTATAGCATGCTTCAGGCATAATAGGAGGAAGAGTGGTCAAAATTTCCCATAAACACACTCCTAATCCTTGTGGACAACCTTCCCAGAAGAGTTGAAGCTGTTGTAGCTGCAAAGGGTGGACTGACGTCATATTAAACCCTATGGATTAAGAATGGGAGTTAAGTTCATATGCGAGTCAAGGCAGGTGAGCGGCAATATATGCCTACTTTAATATCTTCATGAAATGACTGACTGGAATTAATTTACTGTGTATGTATCAAAATGGTAATAAGGCATTTTGAGAATTTTCACAGTGGGTGGATCAAACAGCCAAGTGTCTAAAAGAGAACCAAAATATGTGTTATTGTAAGATAGTGTTAAAATAGTGCAAGACAGAGTTATGTGTGCAGTGTCAATGTTGATTTTTAGATCTGGGAGCTGCCATGGCCCACTGTGCTGTTCTCTCTCCAGTGTCCATGTCTGAACACTATAATTCCATGATCTACTCCATTTTTGCTCCACTAATGGGCTCTTGGGTTAGACATGCTGAATAGGTCATATCGGGAAAGTAACACCACATATAGCTATTTCTTCTAAGTCATTATATATTATTCAATCCAAAAACGGAAAAAATATCATTGCCTTCTCTGCTGCCAAAGGTGCTGTCACGTAGCTGAAGATGATTTGACTCCAGTCTGGGATGACAGAAAGCTGCATTTTACCATAGACAACTGCAAAGCTTAGGTGTAAATTTCAATCTGGAGAATGGCGGGGCACACAGGGATAGAAGATAAAGAATCTGCTTGCATATGTGTGTGAGTGGGTGTTTTGGCTGGGGGGAGGACAGCCTGCTCTCAACCTGATGTACTGCTACTGTATAGCAGCTGAAGGATTTACAATAATGTTACAGCCAACTTTCCAAGACTTGGCATCAAAGGGAAATTTATGGCTATTGCAAAATCTTATTATTATACTGACGAAAACATATTCCCACTAAGCATAACCATGCGAGTTTAAAGGCTGGCAAGAGGGTGGGAACTGCTAAGCTATGATAATATGATAATGGTATTACTGGCCATATTGATATACAAGTGCCTGGTGCTGTGGACATCTTGGACGGTTGCCAGTAGTGACCATTCACCTCATTTATTTTAGCTGGAGGAAAAACAGTTCCCCATATTCCAGTTGGCCTAAGCCAGTAAGATTCAAGGTCTTTTTGAGTTGAAGAGGCTGGGCCAATTTTTTCATACATTTTTCATGTCTTAGAGTAAAATATGTTTTGTGATACAGTAATGTAAAGGAAGCTTGTCACACAATATGTGTTATCTGATGAATAAAAATAACTAATTAAACTTTAATTTTTAAAAAATTATCAACTCCAAAAAAAAGGTTTACCACGCACTTGTTTGACTTTATTCTTTATTCTTTATTAGGTTAGAGCGAACGATTAAAGGATAAAGAATAATGTCAAACAAGTGTGCAGTAAACCTTCTTTTTTTGGAATTGCTGAAACATGTGTCCTTGCAGTTGGACTGATATTGGGAGCACCACAATGACCGCACTTTCCAGTTCCAAAAGTAAATATTCCATTATTTTTTCCCATAGACTTTTTGATCCATAACACATTTGTTTTAAGTCAAAAAAACACCTTTGAAACATAAGATTCAAAGAAATGCTGTAATAACTTAGCTGTTGAAGCAACAGCCTTCAAATAAATCTTGTAGGCATTAGTTACCACACAGCCCTAAGCAAGCTTGAATTTTTTATTTATTTATTTATTTTTTAATTTCAGAAAGTCTATGAGAAAAATTTATGAGAAATTTACTTCCAGACCCAGGTTTTTTTTTACTGTAAAGCTCCATTGATAACATAGATTGAATGATTCTTTGTCAGAACTCAGCAATACTGTCTGTGATTTTCAACTCCTCCGGGTGGACCCAAAGGCGTTCCCAAGCCAGCCGAGAGACATAGTCCCTTCAGTGTGTCCTGGGTCTTCCCCTAGGCCTCCTCCTGGTGGGACATGGGCGTCTCTCTCTTTCTCTCTCTCTCTCTCTCTATCTATCTATCTATCTCTAAGGGAGCACCCAGCCACTCTGCGGAGGAAACTCATTTCGGCCACTTGTATCGACGATCTTGTCCTTTTGGTCATTATCCAAAAAATATAGATTGACTGATAAATCGAGAGCTTTGCTTTTCGACTCAGCTCCCTCTTCACCACAATGGTCTGACACACTGACTACATCACTGCAGACGCTGCACAGATCCACCTGTCAATCTCACGCTACATCCTCCATTTCATTGAGGCTGTCCAATAGTCCTCCATGGCCTCTCTGAACTCTTCCCAACCCTCTGCGACCGCCCGGGCAGCAGCACGCTTGGACTGCTGGTACCTGTCAGCTGTCTCAAGAGTCCCACTAGCCAACAAGCCCTGATAGGTCTCCTTTTTCAGCCTGACGGCATCCCTTACTTCTGGTGTCCACCACCATGTTCGGGGATTGCTGCCCTGACAGGCACCACAGACCTTACGATCACAGCTACGAGCGGCCACATTGACAGTAGAGGCCAAGAACAAGCACACTCGGACTCTATTTTCCCCAGCCTCCTCTGGAATCTGGGAGAAGCTCTCCCGGAGGTGTGAGTTGACTGCTGCCCAGATCTCCCTGGATCCTGCTGTAGGTGGTGGGTCCACGGGAGGACATCCCGTGTTGTTCCTTTGGGCTGGGCCCGGCTGGGCCCCATGGGGGAAGGCCCAGCCCCCAGACGCTCACCACTGAGCACCCACTCCATGACTGGCTCCAAGGTCGGGCCCCGGTAATGCCAATCCGGGTGACGTAACTGGCCTTACTGTGTTTCTCTTGATAAAGGGCTTCTGAACTGCTCTTAGTCTGACCTGTCCTCCAGGACCTGTTTGCCTTGGGTGACTCTACCAGGGGCATGAAACTCCTGACAACATAGCTCCCGGGACCATTCGGGCACTAACATCAAGGAGAGATGATGTAAAACTATGATGAATATTTACTAAAGGTACTATCCTTTCAAATGAAGTAGAAAAACTATAATGTATGTTTTATCCTCCTCTGTAATGTATGTGGTTGAGGGCAAACTAACAAATCTAACAAATAACAGCCTGAGCTATTAGCAGGACATGAATTATGAAAAATCCTCCTAGATCTTAAAATATTTGCAGTGAGGTCTGTGGGGTCATGGTGGCAGAATAGAAAGTGGTTGGGAATAAAACCATCAGTCACAGGGCCACAGTTAATTGGTTCCTAATCCTCCCATTGCTCTCACATAATCCATAGATCAGAATGACTTTACAGGAGGAAGACCAGGAGTTTTTGCCGTTTTATAAAATTGAAGATTTATGTAGTTGAACCTCAAACTTAGAGAAGTCTATGCCAAATAAATATAACAAAGGGACAAAATAAAGAAAAGAGGAGTTGCTATACCCCCAAAGTCAAGTCACTGGGGCATAAGTGATATTAAATGCTGTGGATGTCATCACCACACCACAGCTTCTCCATTGGATCTTTTCCCTGGGTTTTACCATTGAAAACATCTAAATATGTTCAGATTTGCTTGAGAGATATTAGTGTGAAATTTCCAGTTGATATCATATACAGCACACACGCAGACAGCATGTTTCCAGTTGAGTACTTCCAACATCTTTTGTTAGAGATCTAAATCTGAATATGGCGATACACATATAGAATATAACATATTGTACAGCCAACAGCAGCCTACTAATGTATTTCTTTCTAGTTAGTCTTTTTTATCATATCAAGACCACTTAAACATGTTTATAATTCGTGTCTCATTGACACCCAAAGTGGGTGTCATGAAAGGTGCTATATAAATGCAATTTATTATTATTATTATTATTATTATTATTATTATTATTATTATTATTATTATTATTATTATTATTATTATTATTATTGTTGTTGTTGTTGTTATTATTATTATTATTATTATAAGAAAAGCTATAACATTCACCCCAACAGAAATCCCTAGCATACTACAACCATACTACAATCCCATAACATTCATTCCTATATTAACTAAAATGTCAGAAATCAGAAAGCCATTGATATGAATAAGAATACAACAGTTTGACACACTTTGATTTTCTTTCTGACCATGTTACCCAGAAGGCCAAAGGTATGCTTCGTTGTTCCTGAAGGAAAATTTGTCCTGTGCAGTTGACCAGTGGTGGAAGAAGTACTCAGTTTTGTAGTACAGATAGTACAGATACTGGAGCATAAAATAATAATTACTGTATTTAAAAAAAATTAAAAAATTAAAAAAACTCAAGGAAAAGTATCAACTCCTCTTTTCTCCTCTTTTCAATATGAAACTTGTAGACTTAACGAGTAAGAAGTAAAAGTATTTTGTGCAGAATTTGACATTTAGCTTCAAATATACTGATTTTGATTGAAGATTTGTGTTGAATTTTGTTCAAGAGAAACAAATTACTATTTTTGTCTAGCTGTTTTTATCGGTTCCATGGTATGACATTAAACGTATCCATAGCATTTATTCAGTACTGGTGTTTCTATTGCTCAAAAATACAATAATTCTCTCTGTGAATATGGTTGCCTTTCCACAGATGTAACCTGTAATGCAGCCTATAGTTGTCTCTCTTGACAAAGATAAGTTTAATCTCTATTGTAGAACATTCTAGACAAAGCAAAACACCTCCATGGAGACAAAAAGGTGGCGGACCCTCCACCAGAAACGTTATGCAGTGCACCTTCAAGTAAAGTACAGATAACATTTGTTTTTCTTAAGTACAATACTTTACTACTTTTACTTCATTACGCTCCACCACAAATAACTCATCCTTATATGTTCCTGGGGCAACATGTCAGGAGCAGTGACGTCCGAAGGTCCAAACTAAACTTTTTTTTGTTTGTTTGATGGCGAAAAAAAAAAAGTGATCCACCAGACACTGAGAGAAACATGCAAACCCCTCACAGGTAGACCTGGAAATCAAACCTACAACCTTCTTGAGCAAGTCAGTCAGCCACAGTAGATATTTAAGTAATTTAAATATTCTCAAGGTTGTTGGTCTAAGTGCTTGTCTATCCCAGGAGGGCTTTGTACCTCTGGTTGACAAAACACAAGTCTTTGGAACAAACCCTAACTTTGTGTTGGTTTTGGAAAGCAATCTGCCACGTGTGACCCTGCCAAGAACACTGCCCACTCTCGCCATAGAGTCCGCGTAGCCATTTTTTTCCTAATTTCTCACAGGGGCAGACGCAGCGGCCAATCATGGTGCCTCTAGAATTTTGGCAAGAGTGACAGATGTACATAGCAGCACAGTAATCAGGGTTCAGTCAGTTTTGTGGCACGCCTAAGCTCCTGCCAATTCCCTAATTAACTCAATTTGAAAACCAGAAAAAAGACCTAATGAAGGGAGAGTGTTCACTTCCAGGATTTTCATTTTGACTGTAATTTTAACATGAACTTGTGCAATGAGTTTAAGCATTTATTCTACAATATAAACAACACTTGGATTCTCCTCAGACTGGCTAGCAGTTTACCACTTTTTTTCCTCTTTGAGTGTTTATTGAATTTCAAAAGCTTCAAATGACATGTGGCACCACTGGGAAAATAATAGTACTCGAAACAACAGTTGAACTTTTCATAGGTCGGCCGTGGGTTGGATCACAGGTTGTGTTTTTCCTAGTCAAGTTTTGAAATGTGATCCCGGGGCATTTGTCTGTCCTGATCAATACAGTGGCTTGAAGGAGCAAAAGAAAACAGAAACAGAAAAAGAGCTAAAATCGATGAGGGGTTAGGCTAACTTAAACGGCTTTTGCAGTGGTGACAGCCCTGATTGTAAATGGAGGAAGAGATACATATACAGGTTAGGTCAAGCAACTGTGGAGTTACTATGCTACTAAATCACAATTAAAACGGAACAATACGCAATCAAAAGCTTTTCACTAATATGTTTTGGTTCTATACTAGAATTTGAAGGGACTTTTTAACCATAGATTGTATATGTGTATGTGGACATAGTGAGCCCGTGAGCCATTATATTCCATATAGGAAGTATGCATGGATGCACTTTGGCTCCATCAATTCTTGCTCCAATTCACTTTCACCAAATTCACATTTGCTCTACATAATCCTGTACTTTTTATGTCACTCTTTTGTCTGTAAATTAAGTTACGAACATTAATAATAGAACAATCAGCTCCTCTCGTTACATGAGGTCACTCCCAATAGCATTCGCAAAAGGTTTGAGTGACAGAATTGTCAAATCAGCGCTATGGGTGACAAGGGGCATTGGGTTCAACAGCCTCATTTTAGATTGGCTCTTTGGTTGAAAAGATGCACGTGGTGGAACTCAGCTCCAGATTAGCCGCTGTAACTCCCAGCCTCGATTAGCGTCACCTCAGTTAGTCCACTTCTTTATACAGTCTATGGGGTAAACATCTGCACTAGTTCAGGGGTGACCAATAACCAGCTTAGTTAGTTTAGTACAGTCTGTATTCATTCATCTTCCAATATAAATTATTTTTTGGTTCCTTTTACACTGGCAATCTTCTATATACATTCTTCAGTCCAAAAACATAGCCACAATAAGAAACCAGGTGAGACTACGTACTTCTAATGACCTCTATACTATTATTTGCGATGTAGTGTGGTGAGATATTCTTTAATGCAGTAGCGTGTGGTGACTATAATGGGTAGACAAGCAGACTTGGGGTGGACATCGACATTTAGTCGATAACACTTTAATAACGCCACTCTTTATGCAAACTACATCGCAAATTAGTATATTTATTTTTACTCACATTAATTGCATGTATACTAACCCATTCTGGAGTCAAATTAGAGAGACCTAGACCATATAGTGTATTAATATTTGTATATTGGACTGTATTTGACACCCTCTTTGTACAAACAGGGCTATTTGTTTTTACTCCTACACCTTATTTATGCAGCTGAGCCTTTAGGACTGTTCTTATCTATGTAATTATTATAATGCATCTACAAACCATATAAGTGACATATGACAGCTCTACACATGTGCTGCACTTACTACACAACATGTACATTCATGTAGATCATGAAGAAATACTAACATCGATGCACTGGTCAGACAGGTGCACTTATTATAATACAGCCTGATGTGTCGCAAACATTTTTGCTTGTCCGTACATGGACAAGCAAAGAAATTGACAAAAAAGTTTGGCTTTTTGAAATTGTGGCTAAAGTTTGCCAGAAAGGTAAAACTTTTCTGAATAAATTGGCTTGAGCAGGAAGATGAATTTGTGCAATATTTGTTAATATTGTGTGTTTGTGTGAGAATCCATTTTGAATCTCTCGTGTGTCGGTGTGGAGCCCCTGGTGGACCAGCCAATCATGGACCAGCATTGTGATTTGGGCAGAAGCCAACAGCAAAGAACCAAAACAAGCATGTGTGTAGGATCCCTCAGTCATCCAGGTAGAATCCATGGCAAAAGGAGAAATTCAATTTGTCAACTGGACAAAAGTTTATTTGGCTGACTACGTTTTGCAGCTCATCTAAGCTGCTTCTTCAGTTCTGGTCAGATGCTGGTGGACACTGCCTATATCTGCCTGAAGGGAGGAGCTAACTACAATGAAATTACAATGAAATTACTTTGAAACTACCACACCTACTTGTTTACAGTTTCTGTTAGTTTGATAGGCCTATTAAATATGCAGTGGGAGTGGAGTGTGGGGTCTTGTTAGCAGAACCATTCATGGCCATAATGGGTGTTTTCACACCTCTGGACCTGACCTGCTGCCCTATAGTTTTCTTGTTTGTTTTGATTTAGGTTTGAGGATAGAGTTATAAATGGGAGACAAATGATGTCTGAGACCTCCATTTCTGCTCAAGGAAGGATTCTCTTTCTTGACAAAAATAGCCTCTTTAAGTCCCCTCTCAAACCAGTTCTTTTCTCTGGCCAAGATCTGAACCTCATTGCCCTCAAAGGAGTGGCCCGTGGCTTCTAGGTGGAGATGTACAGCAGATTGAGGTCCACTCTGACTCTCCCGTCTGTGTCGGTACATCCTCTTGTGAAGTGGCTGTTTTGTTTGTCCAATTTAGGGCTCACTGCAGTCTTCACTACACTGAATGGAGTAGACCACATTTCTTTGTTTGTGGCTCGGTGTTTTGCCCTTTGGGTGGACCAGTGTCTTAAAGTTTTTGTGGGTTTGAAATAGACTGGGATTTCATGTTGTCTGAGAATCCTTTGTAGTTTCTCAGAAACACCAGCCATGTAAAGAATAGTTACACCCTTTCTCCTGGGTTCTGATTCTCTGTTGTCTTGTTTCTTGTCCTTGTCTCTCTTAGTTTTATTGAAAGCCAATTTAGGATATCCACAAACAGAGAGGGCTTTCTGCACATGTTGTTCTTCTTTCTCCTTACACTCTGTGCTTGTAGGAACCACCTGGGCCCTGTGTTGTAATGTCCGATTAACTCCCAGTTTGTGCTGCAGTGAGTGGTATGAATCAAAAAGCAGGTATTGGTCTGTGTGTGTGGACTTCCTGAAGACCTCTACTTGGAGTCGCTGGTCTTCTCCTATTGTTACAACACAGAAACTGTAAAGAAATAAGTGTGGCAGCCTCAATTTCATTGTAGTTTGCTCCTCCGTTCAAGCATATATAAGGCAGTGTCCACCAGCGTCTGACCAGAACTGAAGAAGCAGCTTGGATGAGCTGCAAAACGTATTCAGCCAAATAAACTTTTGTCCAGTTGACAAATTGAATTTCTCCTTTTGCCAAAACAAGCATGGTGACACTGGCGGACATACTTAGGCTTATTTTAGCAGAAACAGTTCAAACAACCCAATGTAATTGTTTTGTGCATTTATGGATTGTTGCAGCCTTTCACTCAGCTGGATTTTACAAACATTTTATTTCTCTGCTTTCTATATCTTTACTTTATCTAGTTATATGAAATATTTATCTGAATGTTCCATCTTTTCCCAGTTACTTTCAGAGAGATTGTTAAAGTGTTGAACTGGAGTTACTGGACACATATCTATCTTCTTCTGACAAGTTACAAGGATACCCCTCCAATTTACAATTATGTACTGTAAAGATGACATAATTTTAAAACAGCTTAAATATTAGCCAACAATACGGTGTGAAAATTATGGAAATTTTAAGCTTTCAGCATGCCCACTTTATAGTCAACAATATTTTTGCTACAGTTCAAAACATATAGAGATCCATACCCAGTGAAGCCGCCTGATTTGCCCTGGGTATTTCTCCAGCTGTGCGGCATGTCTGCTGCAGTCACAGGAAAATGAGGGCATGTGGTCACAGTGGGGTTAAAAGTGCAGGCCATGTCCCTCCAGCTCTCCTGTCTGCCGCCCGCCGAGTGACAGCTGGGGTAGTCAGAGTACCTGTCCACGATGTTGGACCAGAAGTGAGACTATGCATTCTAATGAGACCGTAGCTTCCAGTACAAATTTACCTTGACAATCAGAGGTTAATATGTCAGTGCCTGCTGAGTGAGCCCCTGGTGCTGGGAGGTGGCAGAGTACGTCTCTCCTGGAAACTGGATGTGCCACAGGGTAGTTGTCTTCACTATGAACAGCAGGGGCTGGTTGGTGTCTCACTTGTGTCGTAAAGATGCATTCCTCCAGGCATGCTGCTGACCCGTAAAATCAGTTGGCTTCACTACTTCCCCTGAACTTTAGTCTGATTTTCCACCACATTTTGCAACAGAAAATAAATAAATAAAAATGGGTAGGTACAATGTGGGTATGAAGTGGAAGCTGTGTCATTGTAGGGGTGAAACAAGACTGAAGAGCTACAAGATTGGGTCCAAAAGGCCAAGATGAGATTTTGATCATATTTGTAATATATAAATTGCGTGATTTAATTTATTTAATTGAATACTGTCATTGTGGCATTGCTTTTTGTCACTATGGCTTCTCAAAAAGTTAACGTACTAGCATTTAACTCTTCTTTTGTGTAATCCAAATACAAAGAAGAATGAACAAAAACAAGATCATTTTCCTCATGTGTGCAAAACCTTGCAAATGGCCAATAATTAGGATTTCTGGATTTGGATTTATTAATATTCTACATATTGCAAAATATGTTATAATTTTCATAAATACATCAGATCTTGATCTCTTGTTCTGACATTTTAAATATTAAACACTCTCACTTGCCTTAGTGAAAGTCTAGACAAGTGGTTAAATACTCATTTTGAGATATGCCATAGATATTATATGTCGAGGTCCTTATTTATTTACAGCTTTATGAATCTTTACTTTTAGGCTCTGTAACATCTTATCCTTACTTAAAGTGATGGAACATTCTCCATGTAGATAAATTGTATGCTATATTGCAAAAGATTATAGTCAATATTTCCATGGAAACAAAGAGGCTAAATAAGAGTCAGTTTTGTGGCAATACGAGCCTGCATACATACATAATGAAAATATATAATGATCCATTTTGGAGGCAGGGGTCAAGCTAGACAAACTGAATTACTAAAGTCAAACTGTTTTACACCACACACATTCAAACCATTTGAGCTTATACTTGTTTGCTGTTTTGTCCATCAGCTTCAAATCCTTCAGCAGTTGAAAAAACAGTGCCAAAATAATTAATTACAACAATTATACCTTGTCAAAAGGTGTAACCGTTTTCAAATGCTGTACATGGTGTGAAGTACACTGTAGGTCCCTCAATAAAGATGGCCAAACAGCCATATCGTATTTAAGCTACCATTGCCCACTTGACCCTTTTACAATTACTTTGACCAAATAGCACATTTAGCCGGCACCTGAAGCCAGAAAATCTCATTTGGCTGGTAATTGTCAGCCGTTGCCTCAACTGTGAAGTCACTTAACCCAGGCAAACCTTCAGCGCCTCGCCTCCTCAACCCGTCACACTCAGCTGTCTAATCCTACCAGCGTACCACCTCTTTTGCATTCGGTAAAATTCATTTATTCTTTTTTCTACCTGCGAATCAACCTAATTAAAGGGGAGTCTTGTGGTAAAAATACATCTTTATTGCCGTCATCAGTGATACCACACTCTTTATCTGGGTCACCGCATGCATTGGCAAATGGAGTGGAAATTTCCCATTTTGTTCAGTTGCCTTTCATGCTTCAAATGTACACCCACTCGAGCGTGTATTGGTGGTTTTCAGATTCTAGAATGTGATCATGTCATATTTCCAGATGGGGGGGCAAGAGCCAGATTTTCCCTATTGATTACGTTGTACTTTGTCATGAAATAGCCAAAACGTTTATTCACAAATCTTTAATGTAATATATTCTAGACCCATTAATTTGCAGTGTTACGACAAAAACCTACATTTTAATTGTCTTACCTTTAGCAGCCCCACATCTGTATTAATCAATATTGGCCTATAGAATGCTGTGATGTGATGTGATGTGATGAAACCCAGCAGTTGGTGGGGAGTAAACAGTTAACAGGTTTCCTTGCTCTGGGGAGACAAGGAAAGGTGCGGTGGTGGGAGATAGGAGGAGATAAAAACCTGGCTTGTCTTCTGGGGACTGAAGGCTCTATTCTATCTCACTTGATAAAAATGCCGTGGGGATTAGCGAAAGGCGCTCTCCCCGGGTGGTGAGGAAGCAGCACGGTGAGGTTGAGCGACTCCAAAAAAAAAAAAACTGTTTACAGTGCGAAAGCGCTAGAGACCGCTTTGACGCAGAACAAAAGATTATCATTTTTCAACTTCATCAAAAGGAAGCAAGCATTTTTGATCAAATAGCAGCATGCAATTTCACATTCAAGGTCAGTACATATCTGCGTGTATGTGCTTAAAGAAAGGCGGATTATATAATAAGCCTTGGCAGTTGTGTCTTTTTGTTTGCTCAAGCCTCTCCTCACAAATGAGCTGATCTCAACGCTGAGGAGCAGATGCAGTTCTCCGTTTCCTTTCCTTGTGTTTCTCTAAAGCTGCCTCACTTATTATTGAACTTCAATACCTGCCTTTCCAGTGCGCCTTGACACAGCTGAATACAGTTCAGGATTATTTTTGATGAAATGCAACGCGCCATCTTTGGTGTGAAGAGTGACTCATTTCCTTGTAGTCATTTTGTATCTCTAAAAGACACAGACAAGGCCGCCTCAAACACTCCAACTGCAATACTTGAAGGTGAATGCACTTTTAAAAGCATCGTACGGATCTGTAGGTTTTCATTGTCAGTTAAATGGTTGGGCTGTGATGCAGCACTTACTGATAAGCAATCCTGGCCCACAAGAAGAAAAGCGCTAAAAAACACCACTCACAGTACAGTCTCTGCCAAAGGCTTGCATATATTCTGAGAATTATGTGACCTCAAAGGTAAAAATAATGTATTCGCACAAGATATATGTGTCCCTGTGTATTTCTGCTATCCTTCTGTTTATCAATGTGAGGTAAAGATCATCTATAACAGGATGAAAACCAACACTTAATTACATCAGGTTTGCCACAGCATCCCGTTACCACAGATTTATTCTTACTTTGACATCACACAGACATATTAAAGGGCTAAAAAGTGACCAAAAACTTAGATACTCTCAGTCTAAGCAGTTTGAATATAAAGTTTTAAACTTTGCGCAGTGTAAAAATAAATGTAACCTAATTAAGTGTTACAAAATGAATACTAGCAATCGCACAGCTTTTATGTCCATATACCTGGTAGGAAGGATTCTAATTAGTGCGCTTGTGCATTGTTTGTCCTTGATGAGTTCCAGTTTATTTAAAAGCTATGAGACAAACAAGTGTACATTTTTCTGCACTCTTATTTTTCGTTGTTGAATTGGTACGAAAAGTAGAAAAGTAGCCATATTTTCCACCATCACAGCACTTTTGGAACCTTCACTTGCACAAATATAGACATTTACTCCAGTCATTGTGCACATGGCCCCTGTTGTTGCCCGACTGTAAAATTGTTTTGTGGATTGGGTTGATCTTGTTTGTTGTTTTCCATTTTGGCAGCCAGAGACATGTCCGGACACACACACGGAGAATTGGATAATTTACAGAAAAGATAGCCACTGGACTGTGAGAAGATCTGTGTTGAATTTACAGGATTACAGAGGCTTAATGTGTAATGAAGTCTGACTGAATGGTGATGCTGGGGAAATGGATCTTGGAAGGACATCTGTCTAGTTACTTTTTCAAAAGTTTTGGTACCTTTTTAAAATCCTTTTTACTTTTACTTTGGTTGATCTGCAAGATTATAAGGGATGTAACAAGAAGCTAAATATTGTGATATTGTATCGCCAAATGTCTCACAGTAATATCGTGGGCTACCACAGTATATCAAATTATAAACTTCTTTGCTTAATGGTGCACTGTGTAACTTTTCCACTGAGGATACTCCACAGGTTTGTGTCTCTGGAGATGTTCGTGTTGTACCAGGAATGCTCCACTATGTGGCCTTAAACTGATATATCTTGCATTTATTCAATTGCATGTGTTTTAGGCTACGTTTATACGGCGACGATCAAAACAGAAGACGCAAAAGTGGCGTCTCGTCTTCAATTTTTTATCCATGTTTAGACGAGCGTTCTCAACAGGAAATGTTTGTTTATACGAAGACGCAAAAGTGGGCGAATTCGATTGAATATGCATGCCAGGCCGCTAGGTGGCACTGTGATAGAGCAGCGGCATGTCGGCGAGCATGCGCAAAATTGTCATTTTCTAATAGTTTATTTTACCCGTCTCTGTTCACCTGTGGTATCCGTATACATTTTATACAATTGTTGAAATGATTCTTGTATGTTGACTAGAGCTGCTTGAACATCCGCGGTATCAAGGTAGTCAGACATGTTTGTTATTGTTTTTACCGGCTTGGCGCATCCAGTGTCACGTCAGGTGTACGCAACGTGAACATGTTTTGCGCTTCTTGCCGTTTAGACGGAGACACGACCCGGGCTGTCTTCAGAACTCCACACTCTGGAAGGAGTCTTCAGATTTTTGCGGTTTCGGAGCCCGACGGCGCCGCCACCGTGTAAACGAAAGACACTTCCGATAGAATATTTTGTCGTTTTCAGTCGCAATCGTCCTCGTCTAAACGGCCCCTTAATGTCCCAAAAAAAATTCTCAGTGCAAATGAGGTCAACTTTCTACAGATCTGACCTGTAATTTAGCCAGCTGATGTGACATGCTTGTCTCCATAGGTAGAGTTAAATTACATGGAACATTTTAGTCAAAGCAATAACATTTCCATAGAGGCAAACAGGAAACAGACCCTCCACTGAAAAAGTTACACATACCTTTACATGTATTGTTTTGTTATTGTAGCAACAGCTAAAGAAACAGAAGGCACTACATCGAGCATGATCTTTTGTTCTATTTGCATAATGCAGAGAGTATGAAGAAATAACTGTTATGAAGAATAATAAATAATAATAATAATAATAATGCATTTTATTTAAAAGCGTCTTTCAGAACACCCAAGGACACTGCACAAGGTTAAAAATGAATAAAAAGCACCAACAAACAATACAATAAAACATATAAAACAAAATAAAAACCAAATCAGAGTGGAGTGATTGGCTATGAGAGGTAGGACAGTTTGAACAGGTGGGTTTTGAGTCTGGATTTAAAGTAGTGTTGTGTTTTTGTTTTTCCTCAAGTAATGCAGAAAAGAGGGACCCAAAGGTCTAATTATTTGGAATATACTATAGCACTAAAGACTTTTCTAGGAAAAGGGAAAAAAATGCATTTATTCACTGTGAGATATGCATATTGTTACATCCCTAAAGATCAGAACTTACTTTTCAGTGATTATGGGGATGGCGGGCATAAGAATAACCATGGGGAGAGAGGGACACCTTTTCTGGTACCAACACAGTACCTGCCATTAGGGGTCAGTAAGGTGTGTAATTTGGGTATCAGTATGACCTTCTGATAAGCAAAATTACATTGTGAGAGATAACACAACAAAGCACCCCTGAACTATAGGTACTAGTCAGAGCATAATACTCTTTTCATTATTTCACTTGTAATATATTTACAAGTGTTTTCTCAGATTTTAGGCATATTTTCTAAACATTTTGTCTGTAAAAGAGCCAATAATATATATATATATATATATATATATATATATATATACATCCATGAACATCACAGATTTGTGAACAATGTTTGAGAGAAATGGTAGTGTTGTGTATCTGGAGTGAATTTTGGATCTTTGGGTCCATCTCAGGAAAAATGGGAGCAAAAACAAAAGTGTTGCGTTTATATTTTTGTTGAGTATATATATATATATGCCAGCCCACTATTTTGTATTTTGTTTTAGCTAGGATTAGACAGACAGAACGAGTTTTCTAATACACAGTTCTCAATTAATCACAACTCCAGACCCACTGCATGTGAATATCCAAGTACTTCCAATGGCCTTTTCGTTATTTTTTTGTTTTAATTTATTTTTATTTAATTATAATTTTAATCATAACTGTGCAATTAAAGGAATTTTAATCAAGACTGAGATTCACTCATTTCTAAATGTCAATGATATGAGTCATTTTAATGGATAGGTCTACAGCCAATCCCCTGTCAGTAAAATTTCATACTTATGAGGAAGTAATGGTTTGTGCTAAATGGCCGTGATTAAAAGTCTGTATTGTTTTGTATTTAGGGAAATTAACATTGAAAGCATTTTTGTTTTTTGTTTTTAATGAGACAAAATCAAATGAAATGAAATCAAATTTAAATGGTTCAGTATTAGGACTGATGATTCACTTGTGGCACATTCCCCAGACCTGTTTCCATGTTATATTGTTTGTGTTTGACAAAGCAGCTGCTCAAAGCTTTCCCTGCAAATTGCTTAGCCTATCACTAAACACTTCCCTTCAAAATATTTAGAAATCTATCTTTACGGAGCAATACTTCTAACCATTATGTGTACATGTATTTATCTGAAGACGGACACAAGCAGGACTAGCCCACAAATATGCACTTGCTCACTGAACCCTCAGAGAGAAGGCGATGGCCACAAAACACTGTGTAAATGTAAATCAATAAACAATTACACACCCTGCATCATAACGCACTGCCTACTGACCTCAAATCTCCAGGCTCTGACCGTGTCTCCATTTTCTAGTCATATTTAAAAGACTCATCAGAACAATAGAGTGCTGGTCGCTGCTCGATATCCGGACAAGTAAAGGAAATGAGATAACTCACCATTATGAACTGTAATGGCCAGTGTCCTGAAATATATACTATAACGCTCTGGATTTTGGTAGTCATTAAATTGTGTATCCAGATGTAATGTTAATTTTTGGAGGTAAAACAGGCAGTTGCAACCATTCCCAAATTGTGCTGCTAAGCTCTCTGAAAGTCAATGGACCGCCAACATGGCATCTGGAGCAAGTGCTAGTATTGACTTCAGGGACTTGTGGCTAACGTCTTGGAGAGAGATTTCACAGTTTATCTTTACAAATAGATTATCTGTTTTCTAATCTCTTAATTTTGCAACAATATAGTGTTTTAGAGTTAAGAAGTATGTAAGATGTTGTTCAGAGCAACTTTGACACAATGATGGCCAAATATTGCCCTAACCATCTCCAGTGTTACTAACAAATATTCATCTTGGTCTAGGTTACAGCAGGGCTCTCAAGTCTCACGCATTGAGAGTGTGACACACGCAATTCGACGTGTTCACACGCTCACACGTCACACATGGAATTTCTCACGCTGATTTTTTTTTTTTTTTTTGTGCCCAGAAAATCGGTCTGTATGGCTTAGTTTATGCAGGCTCCGCGTGTTTTCAGCGAAAAAAAAAACTCCCCCTGCTCCGGGCGCACGGTCCGAGCGAGGCCGGAGCAGATGCGCCGTTCCCCGGGCACGTCCTGAGCCTCAGTCCCGGTGCCACGTCTCCTCTGAGACGCACCGACTCCGGTCCCGGTGTCTCCGTCTGTGTGTAACGTGTCCCCCCCGACGGCTTACGCGTGGAATACGCGCGGCCCAGAGCCGAACTGCCCATGGTAAGCCGCGGTGAGACGCGGGCCCGGTGCATTAACCAGACTCTTACATGAATCCGTTAAAAATGTCCCGCTCCCTCCTCCCCGCCCCTCTCAGCGCGCACTGACAAAGTGCAGTGATGATAAAACAAACTGAGAACCATCAGGTAATAACTTCATTTATATAACTCTCATTAGTTACTTTTTTGTAGTTTAAGTTTGCTCTTTAGACAAACAGGGCTCTCAACACGCAATTCGACAATTCAAGCGCCCCCCATCCCCCTCGGGAAAAATTGTTCACCCCCCCCCTCGAAAATTACAGTCTCACGCACGACCCCGCTCAAAACTTGAGAGCCCTGTTACAGCATAATCATTTCACCATCTTTAATCATTGTCATCATTTTTGGTGTTGATACAATACCAGTTTAATAATAAGGTTGAAGGGATTTAAATAAATATATGTAAACAAAAGGAACACCTAACACAGAGGGGACAGTCCAAAATGTTGCTGGTGAAAGGGATTTGACACAATCCAATGAAGTAAAGGCCCTAACATGTCTAAAAGGTATGGCAACATTCAAATTTGCTAATTATCATAACAATATAAATATGCACATTTGCACTGATTAGCTATAGAGTATCGAGAAGTCGATACTCTCACCCCTAATTCTCATACTTTAAAGTAACACAAGTACTTGAATAAGGCTAAAAAAAATCTGGACAAAAGCAGGAATAAAGCATGCTGAAACCTGGGGGTAACTGGGGTACCCTACTTTTTCTAGGGTTAGGTTTTTTTTATACATTTATTTATTTTGTAAATGAATACAGTCTGTGTTTTCCCTCAAAGAGTATATTGTAAAAGCAGCACTGGAGAAAAATGAGACCGCTGTGCAGCTAATAATATTCATATTTTAGTAAAAAGTAAGAGTTGTAAGCAGCGCTCTGATTGGCAGTATGAGGCTGGTCCACCCCAGTTTCACTTTACTGTCTTAAAAAAGCTGTTCTTAAACCATGTACGCTCCTGATAACTGATGCATGTGGATAGTAACAATGTGCCAAAGAGTTTGTGAGAGCAAGAGGTGAGTTGGACAGATTTAAATACCTACTTCCTCCTTCCGCAGTCACCATCAGGTACCCCAGCTTCAAGGCATCGGTAAGGCACATCCATATTTGAATTGTATTGATTGTGTGGTGGTGGCCACAGGTGACAAAAGGGGTATTAGACATAGCACAACACAAAACTGGCGTGGACTTGAACTTTGCTGTGAGGTGATGGTGCTAAGGCAGGTTTATGAAAGGTTCTCAATGGGTCATATCTGCCAACAGCTGATAAAAACTACTTTATTGCCTCTAAAGTTAAATGGCCCTGTAGAATTTTGTTGAAGTTTCGGCCAGTTTACAATATGCTCATGCTAGACTTTTGGATAGCTTTAAAATATTAAAGAGGTGCTTACAGTATGGTTCGCTAGATGACTTAATTAAGACTCTGTGGACTAGCTAGTTTGAGTTTCACTTTTTGTAGGATTAAAAATAGACATCCACACATCTGGAACACCCTCTTGTAGAACCTCCTTATACATTTGAACTGAGACAAAACGTATTACAAATCACACTCTTTATAAGACAAGACAAAATGGAAAAAGAGATCGGTCGCTTTTGATTGTTTAAAGACATTTTCTTAAGAGAGTCACATTAATACAAAGATCTATCATGGAATATCAGTATTTTATATACTGCAGTTATTATACCACATTTTATATTCTGTAACATGTACATGGTAATATGCCAACTTTGCTTCAAAAAGTGTTCAGTTAGTTCATCCAAGAAATGAAAAAGAAACAAAATTCAGAAACAATATTCAAATCACTATGAAAAGGATTACAATACCCTGCAAATGCTGTGTCGAAACGTCTTAAACCTTTTTACCACAAGAGAATACACAAGAAACTCAATGTTTTGGGTAACGCATTGGATTTTTGTTGCGGCTTTTTCTATAAAAGACATTGACATAAATGGATGGTCATTAATGATTTACAGAATCCCGAGGGGTGACGGCAGATACAACATTACGGATTTGAGTCAAGATCCAAATCCTCAGAAAGATGCGAAGCGTTTTGTCCAAAATCCACAGATACAACATAAGATAGGATGGTTGCCTGAGGTCATCATTTAGCATCTGAGAAAATTTAGCAGATTCTCTTTGCAAAACAGAAACTCATTTTTATTAATAATAACAGATGTTTCCCTTGAAATTTCACCATTCACATTTTTGTCTGTAAAATAACAAATATCTAACAGCATACAATCAATAGATCCACGCTGAATGTATGTTTGACAACACTACCAAACTATCAGTGGCTTTTGGGTTGTAAAAGAACACATTTTTATCGAATTTGATGTAAAAATGTCCCTAAACGTGCAAAGGCCACAAGTGCAAAAACAATATGACATAATATGATTTCCAGGACCAAAACATTGTGAATTCTAATTCACACAACTTTGATGTGACAGGAACGCTAAACACCTGCAATGGAAAAGGTGATTCACACTTTTTCTCAAGAGCAAAAAAGCACACAAAATAGCTCCAGTCTGTTCCTCTAAACATGTGTCGAAAAAGGGGACATGATGTCGTCAACGTTAGCCATAAAAAACAATTAGAGGTGAAAAGTGAAGATAATGGGGGAGAAAAGGTGTTGTTTTCCAAAGTGCGGCTCTGATTGTATCCCATAATCCATTGTTGTCTCTCTCAATTGATGAGCCGCTGTTTTTTACCACCAATCACCTGTATTGACAACTTATCAATACTGACACAGGTAATTTCCCAAGAGTACGCTCCTTTTAGAATAGCATTTAAAAAAAACACTGTAGCTTTTGTACTTTGTAGCCAACCAGATCACAGTCAGAAACAGAAAAAAAAAAAAAAAAATTGTAAAAATAAGTTAACATAATTTTGACACATAGAATTTTACAATATGTACATTGGCTTTAAATTAAAATAGATTTGTCGCTTGTCTGATTGGGTAGTCCTCAGTGTTAGTACTTCCTGCTTACCATCCAGTGTTTCAGCCAATCAGAGTGCAAGTAAGGCTTCCATCAGTCCCTGCCACGAGTTTGTTGTCAAGTGATGTGTTCAGAATGGGCCAGAGCCCTTTTGCAACACACATGGCAGAACCTTCGACCTCCTAAACAAATAAATATAAAATATATGTAATATTTCTCTATATATTCATAAAACCAAACCCAAGATAGACTAAACTCTGATGTATCCTCTCTTGAATCAAACGGTGGCCATTTTCCTATTGCAAGTCAGCATAACTTCCCTTTTTATCTCCCGCTTTTGTGTTTTCGTAGTTTTTGAAGAACAAAAGAACGAAAAAGTCTTCTCCAAAGCTGTACATCTTAAGTAAACAAATGTAAAAGTGCATGTTTTTTTGAATATGTTTTAATCCACTATATCCAAAAGTGTTGCAGGCACTTAAGTCCTTTCCCAAACTTTGTAGGTGTTTTGACAGTGGAGCAGGTTGGTTTGGTTATTCCTGGATTCTGTGGGACCCCTGTCTGCCTTTCAGTCTAACAGAGAATTCCGAAAATAAAAAGCTCAGTGCTAGCCCAGGATATCCAGGTAGACCGGCGTCGCTTTCCCCATGGCAAACAGGACTTTCTGAATGTCCTTGATGTTGAGCCTTTGTTGGGGCTCCCTTTGCCAGCAGCCAAGCATGACGTCGTACACCTCCTTGGGGCAGATCCGTGGCCTCTCCAGAACACGGCCCTGGGTTATGCACTCGATGACCTGCAGGGGGAGACAGAGAGAGAGAGAGACAGGGGCAGCAGAGTGAGACGCCGCAACTTTCTCTTACTGATTGCTTGTGTTTGCCGGTAATGAGAAAGCAGTGACACCAGGCAAGCTGTCCTCTGAGCTTTGAACTAATGAAAGCCAGATGAAAGAAATAAGCCACATTCATTCACTCTTAAATTTGAGCAATATTTGAAAAGAGACAGTGTTTTCTTTCCCTCCCCAAGCCAGAATTTCACTGTTATTTGAACATGTGTGCTGGTGGATACTGGGCTGCTAACAAGGCACTGATCATTTGGTTTAGGGCGGCTGCTCTAATTAGCTTCACAAAGACGCTAATGGAATTGCCCCACCGCTGTCGGGTTGTTTGTGCCTCTGTCTGACGGAAGGATTATACAAAAACTTTAAATTCTGTTTTCCTTTTTAAAACATGCCGCTTCTGTTGTTTAGTGTGGGCCAGGGCAGCGCAGCCACATGGCCTTGGCTAATGATGGTTATACAACTGTCAAGTCGGAGTCTGTCATTTGGGCCACAAAAACATCTCAGAGATATGAGTCTAGATGATCTTATTGAGCTTTTTACCATGTTCTGATGCTTAAAGGGTGTGTACCTGATTTTGACTATTTTCAAATTGGGACACATAATAGTTTAGCTTATCATTCAATATACAAAAGTTGGAACAATATGTTTGGGGGGGTCAGCATACCATGTGTACATTTCCTTTGTATTACTGGGAAATTTGTGATTATTTTTTGGCTCTGTAAGATTTGTGCCGTAAGAGGTTGAATTAATAATTTTTATGACTCATTACAGATGCAAACTAAGTACTACAGTGTATTGTACATTTAGAGGTTTTTGTGGTATAAATCGTCTCTTGGGTGATTGTGCCAGTGGCATAAATTTGTTTCAGTGATTTTGCTGTCGATATTTACTTAAGCAGCATATCAACTTTACATTTGGTCATCGTGACAAGCCTAGATGGGCTCTCAACATATCAAGGGTTATGCTAACCATTCCTACCCTGCTAACAGCGCATCATTTTCAGGTAAGTGAAAGAAGGCTGGACCGACATGATCGTTGGTGTAATGACTGTGAGCTAATTTCTGTGAAATATAGGTATATTACTGCGCTATAATAATTATTAACTTAATAACTTATTAACTTAAAGCCAGCCAATAATTAACTGGCCAGGGGCCAGATTAAAAGGCTGCATGCCCAGGTCTGTGATATACTAGTGTCTGTGGCAAAATTTGACTTTCTATTGGCTAGGACAAAAATCAGATGTACAGCCTATTCAATGGTAAAAGGAGAAATTCAATTTGTCAACTGGACAACGTTTATTTGGTCGAAAACGTTTCGCAGCTCATCCAAGTTGCTTCGTCAGTTCTGGTTAGAGTGCTGAAGGACACAGCTTATATCCAGCTGCAGGGAGGAGCTAACTACAATGAAATTACTCTGAAACTATCCCACCTCTTTGTTTTCAGTATTCAATTGAATACTATTCAATTATTATTTGGTAGTTCCTCTAGTGTACTGGGAACAATGTGTATCGGACACATTGTATTAAAATGTACAGTATCTCACAAAAGTGAGTACATCCCTCACACTTCTGCAAACATTTAATTATATCTTTTCATAGGACAACACTGAACAAATGACACTTTGATATAATGTAAGGTAGTCTGTGTACAGCTTGTAACTCGACACACAGCCATTAATGTCTAAACCGCCAGCAACAAAAGTGAGTACACCCCTAAGTGAAAATGTCCAAATTGGGCCCAAAGTGTCAATATTTTGTGTGGCCATCATTATTTTCCAGCACTGCTTTCACCCTCTTGGGCATGTAGTTCACTAGAGCTTGACAGGTTTCCACTGGAATCCTCTTCCACTCCTCCATGAAGACATCACAGAGCTGGTGAATGTTAGAGACCTTCCTCTCCTCTACCTTCTGTTTGAGGATGCCCCACAGATGCTCAATAGGGTTTAGGTCTAGTGACATGCTTGGCCACTCCATCACCTTTAACCTCAGCTTCTTTAGCAAGGCACTGGTCATCTTGGAGATGTGTTTGGGGTCGTTATCATGTTGGAATACTGCTCTGTGGCCCAGTTTCCAAAGGGAGGGGATCATGCTCTAATTCAGTATGTCACAGTACATGTTGGTATTCATGGTTCCTTCAATGAACTGTAGCTTCCCAGTGCCGGCAGCACTCATGCAGCCCCAGACCATGACACTCCCACCACGAGTTTCAGAGTGTTGGCGATCTTCTTATAGCCTAGGCCATCTTTATGCAGAGCAACAATTCTTTCTTTTCAGATGCTCAAAGAGTTCTTTGCCATGAGGTCCCATGTTGAGCTTCCAGTGACCAGTATGAGAGTGTGTGAGAGTGAGAACACCAAATTTAACACACCCGCTCCACTTACACCTGAGACCTTGTAACACTAACAAGTCACATGACATGACATGACATTTTCACTTAGGGGTGTCCTCACT
This sequence comes from Paratrypauchen microcephalus, assembly GCA_036785185.1. Lineage (NCBI taxonomy): Eukaryota > Metazoa > Chordata > Actinopteri > Gobiiformes > Gobiidae > Paratrypauchen > Paratrypauchen microcephalus. The sequence goes on along the minus strand of JAVJIX010000013.1, from coordinate 5,543,716 downwards.
TTTGTTGCCAGCGGTTTAGACATTAATGGCTGTGTGTCGAGTTATTTTGAGGGGACAGTAAATTTACACTGTGATAAAAGCTGTACACAGATTACTTTACATGGTATCAAAGTCTCATTTGTTCAGTGTTGTCCCATGAAAAGATATAATTAAATGTTTGCAGAAGTGTGAGGGGAGTACTCACTTTTGTGAGATACTGTATATGAAAACAAAGATAGTTGAGATTCTACATATATATTTTTTGTTGCAGAGAAGCAGTGGTACTAAGAAAAAAAAAAATTCACACTCAACAAGGATGACACTTCGCATGAAGATATTTTGAATAGTTTGTATTGAAATGTCTGGAATATATAATGCGAAAAATGTAAGTATATGGGCAGGACCGTGAAAATACAAAAAACAGACAATGTGGAGTGAGAGCGTGGGATGCAAATGTTGGAAAAAACACTTTGTTCATCTCTAACTTTTAAAACCTCCCTCGTTGATTTTAACAACACAGCACACAAGCAAAAACAAATAATGTCTCAAACTATAAACAGCCACACAATAAGACAATGTCCATACACAGCATCTTGCAATTGAACTCTAGCTGAAATCTCATTTGTGGAGAGTAACCTAATCCATATTCAAATCGATATGTTTTACACAGCCCGATTGCCAAGAACAATAAAAAGCGTCTGTTTCGAAAATGTTAAACAAACTTGTGGGAGCATCCCCTGCATGTGCTTGGGCTGCCGTCAACAAAGACATACCTAATTTCTCATTCAGTGTGTTTTTGTTCTCCTGTCACCATATGATAATAGGCTTGTCAGGCATTGAAGCTGAGGCATCCAATGTGACACATTCACACAAGATTGTAGCAGTAAATGCATGTGCTGTAATACTGTAAGAATATGCGTGAACTGAAGAGAAAATTGGTGTCACACGAGTGAATGCTTAGTTTATAATATGCAGGTTATTGACCAGATTTCATTTCAGTTTCTGATATTAAATAAGTTTCTTTGACATTACTCCCCTTTTATTAAATGAAATTGTTAGGAAATGGGTGTAACATAACTAAGCCCATTTCACTGGTGACATGGTTTGGATTGGGTCAGTATAAGCTTCCATCACAAAAAGGGGTACATTATAGAAGAGTAGAGATGCTGTGTGAAAAAAGCACATCATGTTTTATAACAAATCATGCCATAGCTCTTTCAGACTTCATGTGCATTGTTTGTCTTTCTTTCACCTTTGTGAATAATTAAGGTGCATTATGTAACTGTGGGGAGTCGCTAACAGCTTAATGCTATTGTTTAGTCTGGAATGTTTCACAGTATGGTATTAAACTTGAAGAAAAAAGCATTCATTCCTGTGAGCATCTGACCTGTAACTTAGCCTGATGCCATCACCTGCTTGTCTCTGCTAGAGGGAACCGTCTAGCGGAGACAAGAAATTTAGTTTAAAGCATTGCACAAATTTTCTGGTGGAGGGTCCGTCCCTTGATTGCCTGGAATGTTCCATGGTATGACATCAACCACATCGTTCTAGCATTTATTCCTTATGGGTGTTTCTATTGCTTAAAAATAAAATAATTCTCTCTGTGAATAGGGTTGGCCCTCCACAGATCTGGCCTGTAATGTAGCCTGTAGTTGTCTCCCTTGAGATAGATAGGTTAAATCTCTACGGGAACATTCTAGACACAGCAATAACATCTCCATGAAGACAAGCAGGTGATGGACCCTGCACCAGAAAAGTTTCGCAATGCACCTGTGACATTTGCAATGTTACCTGCACTGTTAAAAATCTGATGAAAAGCATGTATGCTGTCTACGGTATCTACCGTAGTTTCATAGTAATTAGGAGATTGATTTGATTTGGGGTGTGCCACAGTAATACCGTGCACCATTACTCTGATTTGTACAACTTGACAAAGCTGCTAACTCTTATGTGGATAGAATCATGATTGAAACAGGAAAAAAGCAAGAAAAATGACCTAAGTGACCCTTGTTTCTGAGGCTCATTTAAATCCATTGTTATAATGAATGATCATGCCCTGTACGCTAAGAAATCTGAGTGTGATAAAAGCTCTGTCTCCCATACCAACTCTACAGGCTCATGAGAAAAGCAGCCTTTTGATTTTCACATTTTGCCATAAGGCTTTTTCATATTTGTTCTAAAGTTCAGCATGTCTTGTTTAATCAAAGAAATGTTTTTATACATGAGAAAGAAAGAAAAGTGGATAGTTTAATTTGCCAAAGAACATATTGACATTTCAATTGGGGATGTCTGTGAAGTACAGTGGTACCTCACCTTACGAAATTAATTCGTTCCAGAAGTGGTTTCGTAACGTGAATTTTTCATAAGTTGAGTAGCTATTTCAATGGAAAAGGCCTGATCCGTTCCAAGGTTTTTTTTTATAGTGTAACTTTTTTTTTTTATAGTGTAACATTTGTGTTCTGCGTCCTGAATGGAATAAACCAGGTCTAGACCAGAACTAAACCAGGTCTAAACCTGGACTGGACCTGGACTAAACCAGGATTATCCCAGGACATGGCAGTGCCGTTGGATGAGAGCGTTGTGCGTGTCTCTGCGCTCCTTGTGCGTTCCCCGCTAGAGCTAAGAGGCCGAGAAAGACGCTCTTTCAGCAGGAATAAGAGCGGGACGGGCTCTGGTTCTATGTGACTTCCAGAGCCGGGGGGCTGACACTGTGAGCTAACAGGCCGAGAAAGGTGCTCTATCGGCGGGCAAGACCGCGGGGTCTCGCTCGGGGCGGGCTCTGGTTCTATGTGACTTCCAGGTCTAGACCAGAACTAAACCAGGTCTAGACCAGGTCTAAACCAGGACCGGATCAGGTCCAGACCCGGACCAAACCGGGACCAGACCAGGATTAAATGACCCCGTGCGGGCTGAGCCGCGCGGGCCTGCGGCCCCGAGGGGGAGGCACGGCCTGGGCACCGCGCCTCCATCCCGCGCCGTGTCAACGTCGCTTTTTGATCCTTCGATGTCGGCTCTTCCTGTCATTGTGAAGCAGAATTCACCAAGCATTGGATTGTTCACTCACTAATAGGGAACGTGAGCTGGGTTTAGACCGTCGTGAGACAGGTGAGTTTTACCATACTGATGATGTGTTGTTGCGATAGTAATCCTGTGTCTCCGCTCCCCTTGCGCGTTCGGCGCTATATTGAGCCGTGTCTACCCCCACGCTTCACTATCAACGCATTCCATTGAAAATCTATGAAAGTTCAAGTGTTCAAACGAGAGAGAAATGCGAGAAAAGCCCAACTCCAGTTTGAGAAAAGCGTAGAATGTGTGTGGTGAGGCATTTACAGCCCTAAAACATGTAGAACAATTGCAAAATACAAAGTTGTCCTACCTCGCGGACCTCTCCCACCACGGGCCACCTCTGGAACCTAACCCCGTGTGTGTTGATAAAGTGTATTTACGTTTCGGGGCGTGCATCTGAGCGCGCATTAATTGAATTTTTGAGATTTCGCGTTTCGTAACTTGTCTTTTCTTTCGTATCTAGAGACCAAAATTTGACGTGAAGGCGTTTCGTAACTTGGATTTTTCGTATGTAGGGTCTTTCATAAGGTGAGGTACCACTGTAATGCAAGGCATATAGGCGCTTTGTGCTACAATTTTGTATGAAAAGCGCTTTATAAATATTGTTTGATTGATTGATTGATTGATTGATTGATATGGGATTTTTTTTTTAGCTCAATATACATGTTTCCAGTATTCTCATTTTTAAAAGAGCAATTGTAATTGAATTGTATTGATTTAAAGGCATGGTTCCATTGGAAAAACAAACCAATCAAGTGTATTATGTAATCCTCCATCTTGTCTGTTTACAAAGAGGCATTCATTTATCACCTCATTGGACCAGGGGAGATGCTCAGGAAAAAGGAACTACACAAAAGACTAGATCTAAGATGACAGTGTTGACTTGAATATCCCATTGGTTATTCTTCACATACAGTATATGGCAGAGTGCAGTGTCTTCATCAGTGCTCAGCGAAAAACACACTCCTTTCATTCTTCTGGTTGTCATGGTTGTCTCACATAATAAATGCATTCAATCTTCCCACTCATATTGTGCGTACATGGATAAAACCCAGAGTGGCCCTGAGCAACGTGTTCACTGTGCCGTCTTTACTGTAATATGGTAATGCCGGATATACAATGCGGCGTATAATGAACAAATCTATGATGTACACATCTATGGTAAAAAAAATGCACCTCGTTATTCCCCAGCTGAAACCACGGCTGCTTCCCGTAGGTGAAGATTTCCCATAAGATCACTCCGAAGCTCCACACGTCGCTTTCCGTGGAGAACTTCCGGTACATGATGCTCTCCGGAGGCATCCAGCGGATAGGCAGCATGGTGTGTCCTCCAACCTGCCAAGACAAGAGTGGGGCTGGTTAGAGAAAAAAGACTACCACAGAAAACAAAGGATCCATCACTAGAGTGTACAGGAAAACATGAGTCAAGTAAACGTGTTGAATAAGCATGTAACAGGGTGGTGCATTTCCATTGTGCAATTACATTATGAAGATGGCACCATGAGGAGAGAAAATAAATGATAAAATGATGTCATGCTGTTAAAAAACAGAATTTGTTTGGGATAAATGCAAAATATGTTATCAGAATTTCAAGTAAAGTAACGTGTTTTTCTCTGTTTTTCAGTGCAATAAAAACATAAATAAATAAATAAATAAATAAAACGTTGTGGTTGGGGCGCTGGTATGTATACATATGGTGACAAATGTAGGATTCTGTCAGAGTAGAAACAGATATACAACAAATAAACAAGCATATTTTTCCTGTACACTGAACCATGTACACCGGTTTTGGTTTTTTGAATATAACATTTCAAAACAAGAATGATAGAAAATACAAATTCAAACCTAAACTTGTTATAACTGCGTGTAAAAATACCAATAGTTGGTTACACATGTGACTCAATAAAAAGTCTGCTGCAGAAAGAAGGATGCTTTAAGAAAATTAGCATAGCAGAGATTATTCTTGTGTTGAATGGTAAATACAGTCAAAGTCGTGAGGGGATTAACAGTCCATCATGTGTAAGTGCTACTGTGGATTTAATACTACATGACCATCTTCTGCATTAGAGCGTGTTGATACGAACAGAAATCGCTGACTTATAGGGGAGACCTGGGCTGCCTCTATAATCATGTGCAATGCCTTTTTCTGCTCACTGGTACTGGCATTAAGCACTGGATCAAGGCTTACAATAGAATGTTTTAATAAATCACTTTGAGCCATGGCACTGGCAAAACGGTGTGCGTGTGCATGTGCATATTTACATGTGGGTCGTCTTTCATAAAGGAGATGTCTGAGAGCAGGTAATGTAACTAGCACATGCAGGGCTTTGAATATTTAAATGGTATTCTTATCAGGCAGCGTTAGCCGTTTCGTTATTAGCATGTAAACACGGGTTCAGGAGAAGGTTGGCATGAAGCGTAGGTTCTTTATGATCTTCAAAGCCCAGAGAAATGAAAGGGAATCCCCATGGCTTAAACCTTCTGTGGCTGTGGGGATTAATCAATTAAACAATCACCTATTACTCATTCCATTTGCAAGGATATAATCACAATTATGATTAACATCCACCGCTCGTGTGAAACAAGTGAATTACACACTTATGAGCCCACTATATGTGACCATTGTATCAAATCCAGGTGTTTGATTTGACCTTTTAGAGAGAAACTAACGGATTGCTTAAAGGTGCACCTCTCGTGGAGGTGACTCTAAGAAGATGTTTTATAGTCATAGTCATAGTCATAGTTGCTTTATTGTCAAAAACAATCATATGTACATGTACATAGAATGAATTCGAAATTTAGTTTCCCCACTAACCAGGCAGGACAGTATAGAGTGGCTAGGGGAGGGGCCGCTGCACTTGCGCGCGCCTCCGACATCTTATAATAATCAATCAAACTACAACTTTTACTGCTCAAAATGCCTGATTAACATGTATTCTGCTGTGAGCGGCGTTGTCTCTTCACTAATCAGACATACTATTCCAAAATTTGAGAACTGCCATGGAGAAGGCCCTGTCTCTGGTGCTCAGTCTGCAGCGAGGGACAGAGAGGAGCAGTGGTCCATAGACCCCAGAGCTCGACTGGGCGTGTGGGCCTATAGGAGCTCAGGCAAGTAAGATGGGGGTGTCCGTGCAATCTTTTAAAAAACAAGAATTTTAAAATGGATTCTAAAATTGGCAGGTAGCCAGTGAAGGGTGGCCTTTAACAGTATTTATTCAGCAACTTATTGATACTGATGTTGAATGACTGTAATAGTGTGATTTTGCTGGCAGATATTTCCTCCAGCAAATATGTATGTGTCAGTCCTTTCAATCTGCCATATTTATCCATAATACTATGATTTATTTGCCGCAACACGTGTGCCATTCAGCTCCAATTGCTCATTAGCATAGCTCTCCTCTCGTAGCTGCGTTTACGTCCCACTGCTTCCCCACTCCACACCTTTGGGTTACAAAACAATCAGATCCATTTAATCATAATAAGCCCTTCTCCCAACTCCATTTACCATCCTCAACATCTGTGTGTCTTCAACCCAGAGTGCTGTTTGGCATGCTGAAAAATCTACTCGAGTTGTGCTAATTAGCGGCAGTTTTGACGAGCGCCCGTTACACATATCTTTTGGAAAGTCACAATCACTATGCATCAGTCTGGCACAGCAGATAAGACTTCTGCATGTTCAAAGGAAAAATATGTGGGTGCCAAAAAAATCCTCTGCTTCTTGAACACAACTTCATCAACAGCCTCCAGCGTCTACATTACATGATATGATTCTAAATGTCCATCTCTGAATGTTTAAATGTCCTGTATTTCACTAAATTCATTCTTGAGAGCTTTAAGCCATGTTATAATGTTGTTGCCTCATCAGAAACATATTGGACTTGTGTTTTGTTTCAAATTTCATTTACACTTGCTTGAATAATCCTTTATATTAGTCTGTCTACATCTTCAAAGCTCAAAATGCTCTGTTGCACTTTGTGATGTCATGAAGAGGTAGTGTTTATGTTAGCAGCTACATTTACCTTTTGTTCAGTAGAGATTGCCAGTGCCAGGGCTGAAATTATCGAAATGATTCTAGTGAAGGTGTCTGGAGTTTAAAAATGACAAATTACATCACATGTTTCTGTGGAGGAAACAACTTTATAACATCGATCAGAAAATAGTGTAATATGAGCCCTTTAGGTTCATCTTTAGGCAACTAATCTGCATGAGGATCAGGAGGAATATGAAAAGTAAGAATATTCATTAATATTCATAATATGTATTAGTTCTGTCAAAAATTATGGACTGGACTGGTGATTATGAAAACCAAATATATTAAAATATACATTTTTGGCGTTTGAGAAAATATTAAAACATTTCATGAGTTTATAGCTAAACACAACAATGATTAAAGATAGTCGGGTGTAAATTTGCCAGGACAGCTCAGACTTCAGCCTTACGGCCCTATCTCGTAATGGTGAAAGATGGAATGAGTAGTGATGTTTAATTGGATTTAGGGGGTAAGATTCTATCCACTGAGCTGAAAAATCCTTTCTTCTGACATTAGCAAAGAATCCAGTGAAACTAATTTGTTCTTTTACTGACCTTTGGGGCTGTAACTGCTGGGCCCAACATAAACTTTAAGAAATCCTAGATCAAGGCACCATACATTCATTATTTCTTTTTGCCCATGTCTTGACCTTTTCTAAAGAATAAATATCCTAAATCCAGTCCAGCATGTTAAAATACTGAAAACTCTTTGCTGTTTTGCTACACATGGCTGAAGGATTAACAAAGCTAGAATTTGGTCTTGGGGGGGGTCCGCATAATTTATTTATTTTTGTACTTCTTTATGTTGCCATGCCAGGTTATAGCAAAGTAATTTCTACCTGCAGTCCTTGGACATGTTGATGTCAAAAATAGCTTAGTTGCCAAGCTACATATAAATTGGGACAACACAGGTCCATAAAGAATGAGGTAAGGTGAATGTAAAACCCTCTAGAAATAAAAAAAAAAAAAATCAAAATGACTCTTCTGCAACAATATGAGTGATGAAGCAAAGAAGCATGCTGTTATGGATAAGGACAGTGTGCTTACAAATCTATTAAATCTGGTAAAATACTTTCAAGGCGCACTATGTAACCTTTCTGGAGAGTCTGCCATCTGCTTGTTTCCATGGAGGTGTTGTTGCTTTGTATGGCATTAAAACATATCCATGTTGCATTTACTCAATGATTGTGGGTATTGATCTAAAAACTTACATTCTTACTGTGAATGAGCTCCTCTCTCCACAGATCTGACATGTAACTTGGGTCCTGTGGCATCACCTGCTGTCTCCATAGAGATAAATAAGTGTAATGCCATACTGTGGAAGATTCCAGGCAACATCTTCATGGAGAGTAGTTGGTGACAGCCCCTCCAGCAAAAGTTACACAATGTAATTTTAAATTGGAAAATCCATCTCCATGATCTTGTTGGTTAGGCTTGGTCAGGACCTAAGCTGGAGGGTTTTAACCTATGGTGCATGTTTTGGGTTGATGGGGGAAACTGGATTGCCCGGAGGAAACCCACCCAGACATGGGGAGAACATGCAAACTCCACACAGAAAGGCCTACAATGCACTTTCAGAGGCCAGAGTAGAGTTTTACAGTCACTGTAAGCCTAAAAATAACCAGCATGTTAACTGCCAAACAATACTTGATAAATAGATTCAGACAGTACACAGCTAATGTATTTTGACGTATAAGAGCTGCTTATACAATATATGTGCAGGGGCAAGACAGATTTTGCTCAAACACATGGAAAAAATAATGTATGGGCCCTTTATGGAAATTGAGCACTGTTACATATTGTATTTCTGTCAAACTTTACACCCATACATTTGCATTCATTTACCTGGCTATCCCAAACTATAAGAAGTTTTCTAACTCCCCTAAGGTTAACCATTCTGCACAACACTTTACAGTTTTCATGTAGAGGTAAACAGTGTGTCAGTTTTCCCCTATAGTCACAAATCTATACCAGCCCGAGGGCACCTGGAGTATTAGCTGCATTTCAAACACCAAAACACTCCTCTTCTTCACCTCCTTGTTTGCTGCCTCCTGCTAACTTCCTGGCTCTACATCCTGCATGCTTGTGTGCTCCCCCCTGCAGTGGGAGATGTTGGATTCTTAGGGCACATAATGTAGTAATTAACATAAAGATACAACAGGGATGGCTTTCTGATAAGGAGTTAACTACACGTGAGATTTTTACCAGGCCTGGTCCTGCCAAACACGCTGGCCAAATGAAGAGTGCTTATCCACCACTTGGTCTCATTCGATGTAAAACTATGTGCTATTGTACACAAAATTACTTCAATATGGACGCTGAAGCGAGCCGTGCAGCGTGTAAAACCTCCACTTAGGGGCCAGAGTAGGTGGGCGATGTGGTGCGACAGAATAGGTTAAGGGCTGGTATACAATGTGTCCCCCTGCAAAGATTAAACAAAATTAATTAAGTTCCTGTTAGTCTAAATGACTTATCTGAGCCCCGCGCTGCCCACCTCTCACTAGGCTAAAGCGCATCAGACGCATGCTAATTGCTGGGAATGGGAGCAGGGGTAACAAACTGGCTTGCTGTTCCTCTAATGACTCCCCAACATCACCTTGAGTTTTGGTGACAAGGCCATTGCAATTATCTCGGAACATGGGGGAAAAAAGAAAAAAAAATAGAAGGTTTGAGCACATAATAAAAATAAAATAATTGCCCCTGTAATTACCCTCATCGTTCTCACTCAGTGTCACACGGAGAGGATGGCACTGCACGGCGGGGACTGAGGGATGAGGCTGGGCTTTTTTTTTGTGTGTGTTGCTGTGTAAACTGGATTAGCACTGTGCCTGTCCCACCATGGCAGGGGAGTGATTGGATTAAGGCAGAGGAGAGCGTGGCGGTGGCGGTGAGGAGCAGTGGGGAGGTAGATTACAGGCCCGGTTGGGTTCTTCTCTGGGAGGGAGCCCCGGGAGGCCCTCAGACGTCTTAAAGGGGCCAAGATAGGCATCAGAAAACACACACGCACTGTGCTGAGCCGAGCTAACCGCGATGCTATCTCTGCTCGCCGCCTCAAACAGCAGCAAACAAGTTCACTTTTGGAGCCTGTGATGTCCATTAGGGCTCTACCTGCTGTGCCGCTGCCAAGTGCAGATAAAGTGGTATCTCGTCCAGCTGCTGCACACTGCTGGGAGGCCCAAGAAGATAGGGCTCTTCAAAACAACGCCACTCACCCACACACCAGATTAGCACCAGATTAGCCAAGTCTACATTTAATTTAGTCTACATTTATGTTTCAGCATGTCTGGTTAATGCAACAAAAGATGAGCAACAATAAAGGTTAGTTGATAATTGTGTAAAATAAGGTTCTAACTACTATTATATAAATATCCAATACAGTGGTATGGCTGCAAGGGTTATTGGTTAAGAATTAAAGGTAGCAGGTCGGGATGACACAATATCACATTTTGGTTATTTTATTGAGATCATTTAAGTGACCCACATTACACTACTTTCTGGTCTATGTTATAATGTTTCCTCATTACAAACATTCCTGGAGTTGTGTTTTGTTTCATTCACACGTTTAACACACAAATCTGGCATATTTAGGCTGAGTTCTTCTCTCAAATGGAAAACACTCTGTTCCACCTTCACTAGAATCAGTTGGATAATTTCAGCCTTGGAATTGCCCATCTCTACTGAAATAAAGGTAAAAGGTAGCTGTTAACTTGAAAGCTACCAGTGCATGACTTCACAAGGTTGAAACAGTGTGTGTTGAGTTTCGGAGATGAAGACAGACAAATAAAGGATTACCCAAACATATGTGAATGAAACAAAACACAACTCCGGGCGAATACAAAATTGTATAAATTGAATTTACTTGTTTCTGCTTCTAAAATGCTCATGATTATTACTTTTTACTGATTAATGTTGGTGTTGCCATCCCCAGTAGCAGGCAATGATTGTCTGATGGTTCAAATTATGCTTCATTTTACTGCTTTATTTTCCAAATTTTAACTTTTCAGACACTATCATTTCAAAGTGCAAATATGAACTCGAAAGCTGACAATGTCTTGAATTAGCTGTTTCTAAAGATGTAGTTTATTCAAATGAGATAAACAGTGGCAGAGCTCATTTATATTGCCTGGCTAAATAACTCACCCGATCGACTCAGTGATGCAAGACTTTGTGCTTGGAAAGTGACTCAGATCCACTCTGCCAGAACGGATAGCTCCTAACTTGACTATCGCAGCACAAGAAACACTCATTCATAATGCTTCCTTGGACAGCAGCCTAAATGTATTGTTCGTGAATTTTACACTGAGACACACGCATTTGGCTGGGTGCATCCCGGGCCACGTAAACTCCAACGTTTTGAGGTCAGCTTGCCCACTTGGCCATTTGTTATTGCTTTTGTGCGTCAGAGATGGTGTTAAAAAGGATCCAAGGAGAGTAGTAATAAATATGGCGGTGTACTCATTAGCTGTGTACATTTTTGTGAGCGAAGAGGGACACGGAGGGGGGCGCTTGATAAATAATGCAAGAAAAGATGCTGCTGTTTGATCCTTGAAACAGTGGAAACCCAGGGACCATTTTTCTTCAAAGCAATGCACGATGCAGGTACGGCGCTTCCTGGCAGCGATATGAAGAACAGTCAGTCCTTGGAACACTCTCATTACATTAGGCAGCCCTTAATAGGCCTCAGCACAAAAAAATGGATTCTGTCTCCAAAAATTGTATTCACTATTCAGGCAATATGCATTGGCGTTGTCACTTTGGTGTTCAAAAGACACGGCTGGACAAGAAAGCTGTATCAGATCACAGAATAGAGTTTGGTCATATGAAAAGGGCGCTACTGCTGGACTCCAAGGAAACAGATATTCAGCAGGAAAATATGTCTACATTGTAAAAACTGGGCTGTGTGTATGTATGTTGGAACCCATTTTTGTCAGCTAGTAACTAAAATACATTATAGATACTCAGCCTAGAGCTTTTCTTTATAGGAGCACTTGTAAATAGGTTCACAAGGCCAGTGACAATTTTTAAAGGTCTATATTATGAATTGCACAAACGTATAAACTACTTTAGGTACCTTACCCTGTATTTCGTGCAGCACCAAGTGGCAGAAATATGGGCACCACGCCTGACAAAATGTGTTTATTTGCTTTTTTGTGTTATTTTTGTCTGTGGAGCTGTGGAGTGTGTTTCAACTTTATACCGCAAACATGGAAACATAAAGTAGTTTCTCTTTTCTTGTTCAACTGTGCAGATCCAAAGTAGCTTACTGGCCAACAGTAGGAGGAGATAAAGAACCCTTGACCCTGCCAGACAACTACTAACTTCCACAATACATAAACTTCATTTATTGGATTTCAGATTATGATGGTGCCATTCTCCCAGATGGGGGCTAGAGACAGTTGTCCCTATTAATAACATTGTACTTTGCCATGCAATATCCAAAAGCTAAATCTAATGATTTCTATTACTGACTAGACCCATTAACTTCTTGTTTTACAACAAAAAGCTGCCAAGTGAAGTAGTTTGTATGAAAACTATCATGATCCAAATAGTTTGCTAAAAACAAACTATCTGAAACAATGCTCTACTGCACATTGAGGATAGTTGAGTGGTGATATGACCGTGAGTTTGTTAAAGATATTCACTTTATTCAGGAAGTTTTCCAGTTGTGTGATTTTCCATAGGGGTGTGTAGTATCCCTCAGTCGTCCAGGTAGAATCCATGGCAAAAGGAGAAATTCAATTTGTCAACTGGACAAAAGTTTATTTGGTTGAATATGCTTCGCAGATTATCCAAGCTGCTTCTTCATTTCTGGTCAGACACTGGTGGACACTGCCTATAATATTATCTGATAATCTAATATTATCTCCCTGAAGGGAGGAGCTAACTACAGTGAAATTACTCTACCACACCTATTTGTTTACAGTTTCTGTTAGTTAGGTAGGCCTACCTAACTAAGAGAAAACCTGTTTCTGTACAGTTTCTGTATTCGGCCAAATAAACTTTTGTCCAGTTGACAAATTGAATTTCTCCTTTTGTTATGGATTCTACCTGGACAACTGAGGGATTCTACACACTTTCCATAGGGGTGTCAATATCAACAACAAATAAACACAAAGGGTACACTCACACTAGGACTGTGCCGTACTCAAGCACCATTGCCTAGGATTCTATGTCCCGCACTCACACCTGCAGAAGCGAATCGGGCCACGGCCCAAGGACGTCATCACACGGTGCTATTTGTTTACATGTTGCACAGTAGTGCTAACCCTTTATCAGACAAAGAAGTCCAGCGGTAGAAATATTAAATAGAGGCATTTATGCATCATTTTATGATAATATCATAAAATGATAAATAACTGCATAACTATGCGCTCCTCCGTGAGTTTATGGATATAATAACTGTGCAGAGTAGTGGGGACCGCTGGAGACAAGAGGCTGAAAAACTTCTGTCACCGTCCACTGCCCATTGGTAAGCGTGAATACGCCATGTATTTTGGAGCAGAGTTTATTCACTGTTTTCCTCATATGAGTAAAGTCCTGCATGTGCGGGTACATAAGCAACTGTGCCATGCTTTGGCCCACCTCCTCCAACCGGGCCAAAGTCCCAACTGTACCAGAGTTGCCTGGACACGGTTTCATTGCGCTCACACTGGACGTACTGTGCTTTAGGGACTATTTGTGCTTGGGCACAGTTCTAAAATCCTAGTGTGAGTGCGCCCTTAGAGAAAGCATGCATTATTGACTTGAAACTTCCAAACAAATTAACCTACTTTATATAATGAATAGAATTCCCATTTAGAGAGTAAGGGTGGAGCAGAATAAAGTGAATATGGACTTGAAAACACTTCAACATTATAACAACATATACAGTGCCGTGAAAAAGTATTTGCCCCCTTCCTGATTTCTGTGTTTTTTGCATATTTATCACTCAAAACATTGTCAGATCATCAAACCAATTTTAATATCACACAGAAACAACCCAAGGAAAGACAAAATTCAGTTTTTGAATGATGATTCCATTTATTAGTGCACAAAAAAAATCTAAACCTATCTGGCCCTATGTGAAAAAGTAATTGCCCCCCCTTGTTAAATCACAAACTAACTGTGACTAACCACAGTTTTGAGAAAACTTAGTTCAGTTCTACATGCCACACCCACACCTGATTGTCACCACCTGTGTTGAATCAAGAAATCACTTAAATAGTTCCTGTCAAACAAAGTGAAGTTGGCTACAACATCTCAAGAACAAACACATCATGCCACGATCCAAAGAAATTCAAGAACAAATGAGAAAAAAAGTGATAGAAGTCTATAATTCAGGAAAAGGTTACAAAGCCATTCCCAAAGCTCTGGGGCTCCAGCGAACCACTGTCAGAGCCATTATTCAAAAATGGAGGAAACTGGGAACAGTTGCAACCCTTCCCAGGAGTGGTCGACCAACTAAGATTACTCCAAGAGTGCGACGACGGCTCATTCAGGAAGTCACAAAAGAACCTAGACGCACATCGAAAGAACTACAGGCCTCGTTGGCCTCAGTTACGGTCAGTGTTCATGACTCCACCATTAGAAAAACACTGGCCAAAAATGGCATCCATGGAAGAGTTCCCAGGAGAAAACCACTGCTTTCACAAAAGAACACAAAGGCTCGTCTCACCTTTGCCAAAAAGCACCTTGATGACCCTCAAGACTTTTGGAGAAACATTTTGTGGACCGATGAGTCTAAAATTGAACTTTTTGGAAGGTCTGCAGCCCGTTTCATCTGGCGTAAAAATGGCACAGCATTTGATAAAAAGAACATGGTGCCCACAGTAAAGCATGGTGGTGGCAGTGTGATGGTCTGGGCCTGCTTTGCTGCCTCAGGACCAGGACAACTTGCTGTGATTGACGGAAAAATGAATTCTGCTGTTTACCAGAAGATCCTGAAGGAGAATGTCCGGCCATCAGTTCGTGCCCTCAAACTCAAGCGCTCTTGGATCATGCAACAGGACAATGATCCAAAACACACCAGCAAGTCCACCTCTGAATGGCTCAAAGAAAACAAAATTAAGGTTTTGGAGTGGCCAAGTCAAAGTCCGGATTTAAATCCGATTGAGATGCTGTGGTGTGACCTTAAACGGGCAGTTCATACAAGAAAACCCTCCAATATGGCAGAATTGAAACAATTCTGCATAGAAGAGTGGGCCAAAATCCCTCCCCAGCGGTGTGAAAGACTCATCACCAATTATCGCAAACGTTTGGTTACAGTTATTGCTGTCAAAGGAGGCTCAACTGGCTATTAGATTAAGGGGGCAATTACTTTTTCACATAGGGCCAGATAGGTTTAGATTTTTTTTGTGCACTAATAAATGGAATCATCATTCAAAAACTGAATTTTGTCTTTCCTTGGGTTGTTTCTGTGTGATATTAAAATTGGTTTGATGATCTGACAATGTTTTGAGTGATAAATATGCAAAAAACACAGAAATCAGGAAGGGGGCAAATACTTTTTCACGGCACTGTACATAAAGGAAGACAGTGTTTTGTGCTCTGGACAGACACAAGGAGATTGAAATGTGTTACATATGCAATATTTACTGTGAATCTGTGAATGAAACAAACCATAACTCCAGCTTCTGATGGAGATACAATACAAGACACATTATAGATTAAAACCTCAATAAAGTCAGTAAAGCACAATGCCACTTTTAAGGACAAAAATGTAGGTCGTCAACGCAAAATCTGTTAAGTCAAATTCGTTCCTAAAGTACAGTGTAAGCCGTTTTGTTGTGTGCAGATGAGCAGGAGATTTGACAGATGGCCATGAGTTAGGACAATATTCATGTCTTTTATGATGTTGTGCCTGCCTGCTGTTACCCAGTCTTCAGGCCTCTGGAGGACAGCGAGCATAAGTGTGACTAGTCAGCACAGAGAGGACTGAGCCTGGGCCATTTAGAATCACTCAGCACAGGCAAAGTGTCCAATGCTGTTAGGTCCTGCTTATCTCTGCACTCTGTCAATATTCCACTGCGCTGTTACCATTGATGCTATCTCCACAAACAGAGGCGTGTGGCTTTTCACAAACCACCTCCCAGAGTCCGCTGAACGGCTCTAAGCAGTCAGTCTTTTATGTGTGCGTTTGTTTGTGTGTGTGTGTGTGCATGTGTGTGTCCAGAATCAGCAAAATATTCAATGTATTATTCAACTACAGCAACCAGTCTCATTGAAAGAACCAGGATTTGGGCGAATAAGTCAAGTCCGCACACTTCGCCGTAATACACCCACACCTATAGACTTGATAAATTATTGTTTTCTGCTCGACGCACACATATACCCACAGCCAGGGTGGTTCAATAAAAGTTCGCTCTCATGCATTTTTTTTTACAGTGATTTATTGATTTTGTTATAATACTGTGTACTGTACTTGGCCTGGTTTTTCCATGTTTGACAATTTTGGGTCATGCATTCCTTTCACGGCTCAGTTACTCCGGATTTTTGACCTTGGCCGACTGGAAGTGTGTGTGTGGAGCTGCCAGGCGATTCCCTTCATGTGTCAGAGTGTGTTTTGGTCAGTATCCGGTTCACCTCATTACCCCGCGGACCTCCCCTCGCCCTGATGGAGGTTTGTTTTGCCTGAAATGCTCCACAGTATGCCATTACATTGTCTCATTTAGCTTGTATTTATTTAATTACCGGTGTTTTTTATTCTCAAATTTGACATTGACTTGAAAAACATGCCTGGCAAATCCAGAATGAGCTCACTCTGCATTTGTTTTTATACAGACTGATATCAGTCTAGCCCCACGCCTCAGGTCCAGTCAAAAGTGATGCAATCAGATTGTGTGCAATCAGATTTTTATTTTTATTTTTTCAGTGAAAAAAACAATGGAGTTCATTGATCACCTATCATTTACACTATACACCAATACTTACTATACTTACTTAATTACTTCAGAGGAATACTGAAAAACTCTTCTGAGACAGGTCAAACAATCTAAAGTAAATAAAACCACAACATTTAAATCACTGGCAAAGAGGGCTCAGAAGCGCCTCTATTTCCTCCGCAAACTGAGGAGAGCTGGAGCCCCTCCACCCATTATGACCACCTTCTACCGAGGCACCATTGAGAGCGTCCTGACCAGCTGCATCACTGTGTGGTACGGGAGCTGCACTGAACAGAACAGGAAAGCCCTGCAGCGCATAGTGAATGCAGCTGGGAGGATCGCTGGTGTCTCTCTCCCCTCCCTCCTAGACATTTTTAACACCCGGCTTACCCGCAGAGCGTCCAGCATTGTGGGTGAGCCGAGCCACCCCGCACATAGCCTGTTCAGCCTCCTGCCCTCGGGGAGAAGGTACCGGAGTCTCCGGGCCCACTCCACCAGGCTTTCAAACAGCTTCATCCACCAGGCTGTCAGGAGGCTGAACTCACACCCGAACTCCCACCTTACCCATCTCCCACCCCCCACCCCCCATATTGGCATAACCTGTATTCCATAAAAGACATATCACTCTAGACACTTTAAAAAACTGCTGCTAAGGACTACTGTTGCACTGCTGCACATTTACACTTACTACTGGATTTTACTCCTGTTGCACTGTTGTTTACTACTGTTATTGCACACTTACATTTACTACTGGAATTTTTAGTACTGTTGTTTACTCCTGTTATTGACTTTTACCCCCGTTGCACTGTTGTTTACTACTGTTATTGCACATTTACTACTGGAATTTTTAGTACTGTTGTTTACTCCTGTTGCACTAGAATTACTACTGTTGCACACTTATTTTTATTTATCTTAACTCCAATGCACATTCTACTGCACATGACCAAGTCACTGCTGTATCTTCCATTGCACATTTTGATGCACACTGCACACTTTGGAAATCTGTATATAGTATAGGTTATTTGTTATTTATTATGTTGCACTGTTTTAAGATTTTAGACCGTAGACTTTAGTTTTAACTTAGATCTCTGTCTTAGATAGTTTTTGTTGTGTTTTGTCTTCATATTGTATTTTGTACACTGTCTTTTTGCACTACCTGGCCAGAGAGAAACGAAATTTCGATTCACTGTATGTTGAACACATATGGCAGAATTGACAATAAAGCTGACTTTGAACTTTGAACTTTGAACTTAAAAGACCAGATTAATTTTCACATCGCTAATCGTTTTAATTCAGGTCGACATGCAACAGTGATAACAGGAAGTTCAAGGCAGGAAGTCAGCCATTTGATACAGAGCGTTTTGTGCCAAACCAGCTGAGACTATTCTTCAGAAGCAATTAAATGAGCTGTGCAGGGTCTGCTATAATAAAATGCCCTTTATTTTCTCTATTGGCCCATTGTGGGAGATGTAACATGCCAAATGTGTAGGTTGTAATATCAAATACAAGAGCACACATGCCATCTGCTGTTAAGATGTATTTTACTGGTCTAAAGATTTAATACTTCTCTTGCACAATTAAGACTCTGCATTATCCATTCAAACAAGAGGGAAAACTGTTAAGCTCCAAGCTATAGCGTGATAGTATTTAAAGAAAGCTCCCAGTATGGTTGCTTCACACTTGCATACCCACCACATACTAAACTTACATTTAGAAGCACAATGGGATTAAACTAGAACTAAAGAAGGACTACTATATTCCTGACAAGTTATTTTTTATGTAATTAACATGAAAATATTAATTAATATAAGTTATTCTGATGATGTGACTACCAAAAATACTTCATTTTACTGCATTGTACTGAATAATGTAGTATTTTAGACATGAAAAAACGTCAGTTTTCCTGTTATACACTGCAGTTTTTTTTTCATAAGGGTGCGAATACAGAATGGATGGATGTACAGAATACATCCATCATTATGTGTATTTCTTATTATGCCTTTATGACTTTGATTTAACATATTATCCTGTGTATTACTGAATTATTGAATGATTATATGGACTTTTTGTTATAAAAGCATTTCCATTTTAACAAAGTACCTCCTAATTCTGACCTGCCCTGAAACACCACACCACAGTCATAGTCACAGATGGAAGGGGAAGGGGCTAACTTAATGTCATGCAAATGAGCACCATTCTGCCCCCCAGCCCTAAAATGAGACAATCTTGAAAAGGCTTTTTCTCAGCTCACCACAAATTCTTCAAATGTTCTCAAATTTCCCTGTGTAAGGCATTGTTGGAAAGCTTAGAAACTACACTTTCAGAATCTGCAAATAACTCAAAATGCCTCTGGGGCGACTTGTGACTGATTTTGCCGCGGTCGGTCACATATACTTACTGCAAATACCTAAACCAAAATAAATAAAATATCTGTTTAAATATTACTCTGTACTGCTCAAGCAGTGTTTTCTAAGGAAATACATGGAAAGTCTGTTTTCAAATATCTAATAATAGTTCTAATATCTAATAAGAGTTCTAATTTTGTGCTCTTGTTCTATTCTGTATCCTCAGAAGTGTTTTTTATGTAAAATAAGTCATGCATGACAGCAGTAAAAAGCCCATACATCATATCCACATTTCCTATAAGCCCCATTATGATGATGGTATTATGGAAAGCGGGGCCAAAAATAGCACATAGTACATTTTTAATAGAGCCATCTGAAATGACATAAATCATGTTTTCAGGTGAGCTCATGTCTTATTAAATAAAGGCAGGCTTGTGAAGCCCCCTGTAGCTGACACATGGGATACATGCAACACCCCAGCAAGTGGGCTGGAAGAGGAGCTTCATTAGAACGGGTGCCAAGAGCGCACAAACAACGGCTGCCAAAAGCCCACACTCCCTATATGGCTTTCCAGTTCTCCCATTTGTTACAGCACACTTCATTCTTCAACACGATGTGAGCATTAATAGAGCCTGATGAGGCACATCTCTTTCACATACAACAGGTGAAGTGAAAACTGACATTAGTGAACAGTTTGTCCTTATCAGATCAGATAATAACAAAGAATCTTTCATGATGGAGTTATGTATTTTGGAGCAAATCCCAACAAACTTATGAACTGAATATAAATTTTGTTTTATGTTAATAAAAACATAAAAATAAATCAATAATAATAAACCAAATACGTAGTGTTGGGTAAAAAAAAAACAAAAAACACAATGTCCCCATGGTGGTTATTCCCTACGTTTCCACTAGTCTATATGTGACGCACCACAGACTTTGAGGTTACAACTCGGGATTAGGCAATCTTGGATAGACGCGTTTTTACTGAATTTTTTCAAAATTTGTGATTTTCGTTTTTTTGCAGAATGTGCTAGTTGAGATCATGAAGAACCCAGTCAATGTTTCAGATAACAGCATTGTCTGCTTCAAAAGCATACATTTTGTCTGTGAAACAGGGCTATTTTTTGGTAAAAATCGAGGTGTGTCTAAATTACCATCCTACCGCTGCGGACCAATCACGTGACATTTGCGCTCTTTTGTTTACTTTTTACGCCTATCGGCTGTGCGCAGCTCCTGAATATGTAGCTGCATTCTATAGGCTGCATTTGCATCCGTAACTTTAAAATCCTTAACTTTGACTGTAAATGCTACATAAGGAAATGCTGTAAACGCTCTCTTCGGGACATGGGACATGAAGCTCTCTGGAGCTCTTGTATAGAATGCAATCGGATACTTTACTGGAGAAAAGACCACGGATATGCGATCCACGGACAAGAGGCAAACAACAGGCAAGTAAGTGTCAGAACACGTGTACTTTATAGACTTTAGGCAGGGCCGGCCCAAGGCATAAGCAAACTAAGCGGCCGCTTAGGGCCCCCACGCCACCAGGGGGCCCCCAAGACCAGTTCGAATGGCCACCTGCTAAAATAGTTTTCATCTGTATGGATTAAATTTTCATCAAGACAACAAACATAGCGCGTAAACGTAGTTCCACTGCACGTGTTAGCGTTTTTCACCCTATTGCTATAACTGAAAGGACCTGCTTGGTATTTATACCACTTAAAACTACATATATATTAAAGTCATGGTAGCACCGTGATGATGTGTTTAAGGTATTACATTATTGTATTTTGTCGGGATATTTCTTCCTACGATGTTAAAAATGTTTGAAATAAAACAAATATATCTGTATTTTGTATTTGTTTGCGTCAACTTAAGTAAAGCAATGCCTTATGGGAAATTCCCACGGCTGGAGAATTGACCATTCACGGCACTAGTTGCGTTTCTCATGAAAGTTAATAGAACGGTAAAGATTGTGGTAGTGTGGTCAAGTTAGTCAAAGTATAAGAAGAGGAGATAGACAGACGGTTGGATTAGCATTACAGTTTAGTAAAATGAATCGAGGAGGAGGCACTAAATAACACAAGGGAGGAGCGGAGAAAAAGAGGGAAAAATTGAAGAGAGCACTGCTGTTGCGGACTCGCGGGTTGCGGATCGCACTTCGCATGAAAGTAAGACACTTTTTGTTTTTAATTATGGCTGGGTTGAGCATTGATTTCCATTATTTTAATGCAGTTGTTTAATGCATGTGGCTGACGTCTGCCGCTGTTACCTGATGTGCTTTGTGTGTTGTAGCCCGCTGTTTTGGTATTTTGTTCTGCGCGGTTCTGTGCTGGCATGAGGCTACAGGCTGGCCATTTGACAGTTGTTTTACTGCGTTTTTCTGCCGTGTTACTGCCGTGTTTCTGCCGTGTTACTGCCGTGTTACTGCCGTGTTACTGCCGTGTTACTGCCGTTGTGTTTCTGCCGTGTTTCTGCCGTAGGTGCTGTTCGAATGTACCGGTATTTACGTTAATTAGAATAACAAAAACCCTTTTGTGTACCATCTTTCTGTGTAAATATCTCAAGTAACAATGTGGACACCTGCGGCTTATAGTGAGGTGCGGCTTATATATGTACAAATCTTAATTTTTTTTTAAATTTGGTTGGTGCGGCTTATAATCAGGTGCGCTCTATAGTACGAAAAGTACGGTAATATCAATATATGATATTGCAGAAACAAAAACAACATTTTTTGTATCATTTTCATAGTTGGTACAATGTAGGTTAACCAATTCTTGCAGCTGGTTGTTGCCACTGCACTGCTGCGCAACCAAACAAACACGACAGGAGTGATTTTAATGTCGGATAAGCTAGGTGGACTGGTCGGCTGTGAAGCTGTCTCAAAAACAAAGTTCATATCTCTCTGAATATTTTATATTGCAATAGCCATAATGACACAAGTTACATTATAATGTAAACCAACTCAAAACGCAGATGATAGTGGGTGTCTTAGACTAACTGTGTAGTCTATGAAATGATAAAGCAGCTATTAGTGCAGTTTTGGTGGTGTGGGGGGCCCCCAATTCAAATTCTGCTTAGGGCCCCATAAATGCTTGGGCCGGCCCTGACTTTAGGACATGTTTAAAGGGATATTCCAGGATTTTTGACATGGGGGCTCATTTCCGAGTTAGCCAGAGTGCTGCAGAGATGTGGAGACACTTTTTTAGCGAATTTCATGCAGTCCTTCCAGCTGCAGAGTTGTCAGATGCTAGGCTAGCGCAAGTCAATGGTAAATGGTAGCCGGATTTAAATCAGGGTTACCCACACCATAGTGCACCCAAAACAAGTCAATTATAACGGCAGACTGTCGATGTAAATATATGTTGATTGAGTAATTTTTGAAAAAAGCTGACTGCAAATAGCATGAATCATTCCATATCTGAGGGACTAGCTTCGCAGCAGCAGCGGAATTTTACTTTACTCTAGTTGTGAAGTGACCAATCACGTAAACAGAGAAGCGAGAAAAGTCGTAGTATGGAAGACCACAGAGTGAAGAGGTGAATTTTAAAAGAACTACCGGGCAAAATGTTTTTTCAGTGTGCATTTCGAAAATGTACAAATAAAGCCAGCAGGTGGGCACCACAAAGTTTTCACAGCTTTCCGATGCACGATCGAGAAAGGACTCGACTGTGGCTTGTAGCTGCTGGCTTAGACATCAACACACCGGTGGAGACGCTACATAAACAGAAGATTTGCAGTGATCATTTCGGACCAGACTACTACACCAAATCCCTTGGAAAGCCTAGTCTGACAACCACTGCAGTACCATCTGTCTTTCAAAGCGCAAGATCCCGTGATGAAGAACAGGTTTGTACCTTTTTTACCCAAGCTTGCTCCTGTCGTTATGTTAGCCTGCTGGTCGATTGATGAAGACTGTGCTAGAGCTTTTGCTTCACTCTTGTAGTCTACCCGGCTGGCAGAAAAGGCATGCACGCTCATAAAGTTGTTGCTAGCCCGTGAACATTCATGTAAAGGTAACACTATGTGTTATAGCTTGGCAGAGTGGAATAATAGGCTCAAGCTCACATGCGCATGCAATGCAATGCAAATTTATATGTCGTTTCACAGTGACGCGATTTACAGAAGAGATGTATACACTGTTGAGCACGGAACTGAAAAGACAGCCCCGCACTGATCGTTCATTCCAACGAACAATGCAACAACCCGGTGTTCTGTAGCTGTAGGGGGGGCTAACTCACCGACACTCTCTCGCGTTCTGCCCTTTCAACATCCATCTCTCTCAACTCTTCTTCTGCAAGAAGAAGGTGGCCATGTCTGGATTGTAGAACAGGGCAGGCTACTGTACTCTACGGCTAACGATAGCTAACGACAGCTGAAGGCAATCAAATATCAGCTGGAAACCTAACTGCAAGGTGATATCACTCCGCCCATGCCAAGCTAGATCGGGGGAAAAACACGCTGTTGCATATAAGGACATAAATCCTTTAAAATACAAGGTTGATTATATTCCTAAAATTGTTCCATCAACACAGACATTTACATTGACAGTCTGGCGTTATAGTTGACTTGTTTTGGGTGCACTATGGAGTGGGTAACCCTGATTTAAATCCGGCTACCATTTACCATTGACTTGCACTAGCCTAGCAACTGAAAACTCTGCAGCTGGAAGGACTGCATGAAATTCGCTAAAAAGTGTCTCCACATCTCTGCAGCACTCTGGCTAACTCGGAAATGAGCCCCCATGCCAAAAATCCTGGAATATCCCTTTAAATACTAATTCAGCTTTCGTGTGGTGATCATATCGCGCTGTGTGGGACCGCGCTGTGCGGATCTCCATTCACAATGCGGCTAAGCTAATGCTAACGCTAGCAGTGAAACAATGCGATCAGTGCGAACAAGAAGAGTCTCTTTAGGTTAATTTCCACTCTATTTTTGTTTATATAAAAGCCGAACGTTTTGCCATAGGCTATAGCAGTAGAGAAATACTTTTGATTCAATTTGACCCGTTTCGGTACTTTTGTAACTTTTTTGACTCGGCGCTAATATAGCCATGAGGGTTTGAATGGAAGTTCTTATGGGACGCATAGCATTTGAACCTTAAATGTTTTCTTTTTGTAACTTTTTTGAATGAATTAGGCTGCAATGCCATTAGTAATTGATTTATTTAATAGACCTTTGAAAGTGCACTTTACTTTGTTTTTGGAATTAAAGCTAGCTTGTTGAAATTATTGAATTGTTATTAAAGTCCATTTTGATGTGACCAAAAGTTTATTTATAGATACAGGGGGTCCTCGGGTTACGACGGTCTCGGGTTACGACGTTTCGTGGTTACGAACGCGCCCCCATTAAAAAAAATATGTATATATTACGCGTCATTCCGTCTTACACGGTTTAGCGTGGTAAAAGATGTAAACAAACGCACGCGGCGCGCGGCGCACGGCGGAAGAACACGCTCTGTTGTGGTTGTAGGGAGAAGAAGACAGCCTCGTGTGTGTGCCCAATGTGGGCGGAAGTACCTGATGTGGGCTCTGATCTGCTCCTATGAAAGCGGCAGTGATAAACAAGCATCGTAGTGGTCTAATTATTGAGATGGAAAGGTTATTGGTGCTTTGGTTGGAAGATCAAAGGCAAAATCCGGTTTACGACGAAATTCGGGTTACGACGCGTCTTAAGAACGGATCAACGTCGTAACTCGAGGACTCCCTGTATATGGCATGCATTTATTTATTGTTATTTATTTATTTAAAGCATAGTATATTATACTGTGCTATATTATGTACAATACGAAATTAATTCAAGCAATATTACCTCCTGTGAAATACTCCTTACTCCTTAAATACCCTATAGTCTCTTTAGGTTAATTTCCACTCTATTTTTGTTTATACAATTATTAAAATCAGACCCCCCAGGATTTCACAGGCATTTTTTGTGATTGTTGCGGGCTAAAATGTCTGAATTTCCGTGAGCTTTTCCAAAAAGTTGCGATGAAAGTTGCGGTGCTTTTAAGGTTTTTGTTGCGATTTTGTTGCAGGAGGAAGTGAAAGTTGCGATAAATAGTTGTGATTTTCCCTTTTTGTAATTAAAATGGAGTAATATTTTGAATACTGAGTTATTACTGACAAAGAATAATACAAGGACACAGAGATCACAGATATGGTCCTTCATTTTAACTATGGTTGTTTTATATATAAAGTTTTACAT
The DNA here is from genome assembly GCA_036785185.1 of Paratrypauchen microcephalus. Classification (NCBI taxonomy): domain Eukaryota; kingdom Metazoa; phylum Chordata; class Actinopteri; order Gobiiformes; family Gobiidae; genus Paratrypauchen; species Paratrypauchen microcephalus. The sequence goes on along the minus strand of JAVJIX010000013.1, from coordinate 5,518,230 downwards.
GGACTTGCTCCTGCTCCGCTGCAGGATTTTATTAAAACAAAGACTGTCAGTGGGATGGGAACAAGGGCCACGGCCCAGGGGAACTGTGAGGTTCCACACAGACGCACTACATTTACTCTCTCCCATCATCAATAAGAGAGACTCCAACACTGGCCACTTTCAAATCATACTTGAAACAGTGGCTAAAGGAAAACCAGACTTTGTGGACATTTTTAATGTTTTAATGTTTTAATGCTTAATGTCTTAATGTTTTAATGTTGGTGTTATTGTCAGTTGTCACTGTTTTTATTGTTTTTGCTGTGGTGTCACCTGCCAAGGGACTACAGATGGAAATTAGCATTCTTGCTATAAGCTGGCATATTTACACTGCAATGCTGCAGATGTTCATTAATATGCACTGTCCCTATTAAATAAAGAATAAATAAAATAAATAAACAACCTTACCAACATCGAAAATAAAGATAAGATAGATAAGACTTTATTGATCTCACACAGGAGAAATTTGCTTGTCACAGTAGCTCCAGGTAGGGACAGTTTAAACAAGAAGACAAGTGCATGCAGGCAAGAATGGCATAAAGATAGGTAATAATAATAATAAAAAAATAAGTAATAAATCGAATAATAATAATAGTAGTAATAATAATAATAAAAACAGTGACAGGGAGAGTATTGAGAAATTGGAAAAATGATATTGCACGATAGGAGTATTGAAAAAACAATATTGCACATTGGGAAAACGATATTGCACGGTAGGACAGTGGAGTTATACACTTTGATGGCGGTGGGGATGAACGATCTGTGGTAGCGCTCCTTCTTACACTGGGGGTGCCTCAGTCGGTTGCTGAAGGAGCTGCTCAGCTCCTCTACAGTCCGGTGTAGAGGGTGAGAGGTGTCGTCCATGATGGACGTGAATTTGGCCAGTACCCTCCTCTCAGCCACCTCCTCTACAGAGTCCAGAGGACAGCCCAGGACAGAGCTGGCCCTCCTGACCAGCTTGTTGAGTCTTTTTCTGTCCTGTTCTGTGCTGCTCGGGGCCCAGCAGACGACAGCGTAGAGGAGAGTAGAGGCCATCACAGAGTCATAAAAAGTCTTGAGCAGAGGCCTGCACACTCCAAAGGACCTCAGTCTCCTCAGGAGGTGGAGGCGACTTTGGCCCTTCTTGAACAGGGCGTCGGTGTTGTGGGACCAGTCCAGTTTATTGTTGAGGTGAACACCCAGGTACTTGAAACTGTCCACAGTCTATGTCCTGCCCCTGGATGTTCACCGGTGAGTGAGGTAGTGGTCTCCTCCTGAAGTCGATTACCAGCTCCTTTGTCTTACTGGTGTTAAGGCACAGGTGGTTGCACTCACACCAGTCCACAAAGTCACTGATGACCGAGCGGTACTCCAGCTCGTTCCCCTCAGACACACAGTTACAATTACTACTAGGAGGGGAACTGTTTCGCCCGGTCTTTTGCTGTTATTTTTGTGGGCAAATGGCTGGCCGCAAACATATTTCTTTGCCATTAGAAGCCGTGTCCCAATTCCCAGAGTGCACAGTTTGGAGTGTGGTTTGAAGGGCATGTGCGTCATTTCTTTTTTGTCCCATGCGCAGTTAACACGCGGTCCGAAGACCGCAGTCGTTTCCATGGAAATCGGGGCGTGGACCAAGCGCGTGAAAATGCACGCTTCGCACACATATTCCAGCATGCACGGCGCGCTACTTCTTCTACGGGAGAAAATGGAGTCGGCGGCTGCTTCCTGTAGTTGCGAGACCTGTCGCATTTCGCAGACGGCCATGCAGTCCGCGGAGTGCACTCAGGGCTGAGCAAGTGTGCACTGCCTTGACTGCAGTCTGAGCCCCCTTCAAACCACGCTCCGAACTGGGGACACAGCCGCAGTTTCGTTTCATCACACGGAAGTAAGGCAGAAGGAAGTTGGTCGACGTGAGTTCAATACGTCGCAGATGACTGGTCAAAATTGGTAAAAATTGCAACACCGCCCTGAATTCACGGGGATTGGCTGAAGTTGCGTTGAAGTTGCAAATCGCAACATCGCGAATTCCTGGAGGGTCTGTAAAATTATATTGGTTACTTTGCTATGCTATTAGTACTTCCTGACTATTTTGGTGAGTCAACGGTTCTTCTTGATCCTAAGTATTTCATTGCATTATTGTTGGTCTTTTTTATTTTACATTGTATAATACATTGTATAATACGTGCAGTACAAAATCGGCGTGCTATATATATATATATATATATATATATATATATATATATATATATATATAGCACGCCGATTTTGTACTATATATATATATATATATATATATATATATATATATATATATAAAAAAAATGCTAAATTATGTGCAATACGAAATTCATTTGAGCAGTATTACCTCCTGTGAAATACTCCTTAAATACCTGTACCTTGGTATTTCATTACATATTTTATTACTTTTTTATTATTATTATATTGGTTACTTTGCTATGCTATTAGTACTTCCTGACTACAAGTAAATTTTGTAGTTGTTGTGCCACAGTGATAGTCATGATGGGGGAGGGCTTAGCTTAATGTCATGCAAATTAGGAAAGGAGGGCTGAAGAGACGAAAGTTTGGGAGGCTTTTTCTGGGATTTCTGGGATCTGCTACAGCTGCTTTCAAATAGAGATAACTTTTTAAAATATGGTCAGATTTTCACATGTAAGACATCATTGGAAAGCTTAGAACCTGTACTTTCAGAATCTGTGAATAGCTCAAAACACCTCCGGGACGACTTGGTATTGGTTTTCCTGCAGTTGATAGTGTGCTGCAGCTCTTTAGTCATCAGCATCCACTGATGATATCCAAGTGATGCAAGTGATGCAGTGATCCAAGTTTAGCATTGTATTTTAACAAAAGACATCTTTACAAGCTGATCTATTGCCCAAATGTGAATGTCCTGCCTGTCCTCTATATATGAAAGTCTAACTGGCCAGATTCCAGCTGAGTCTCACATATTCACTATATCATGTCAGTTAAACACTCATCATTGATTCTTGCTCATCACTTTTTCATGTAAATACAGTATGAGTGTACTCATAATGCTGATGCCCTCCTCACAGGCTTGCAGCTAATGCTCTATAATGTGCTCAGCAGTAGAGATGCAGCGGGGGGTGATAAGCATGCAGATACAAACACATGAGGAGAGCCTACATGCCCGCACAGCTCTTCAAACGCGGATAAGCCAAACGCACACTGCCATACTTACTGGTTCTGATCATAAAATCTGCCAGCGTTCTATACATTCAGTTATTCTCCTGCACAAAGAGCCATCATAAATATGCATGAGTCCAAGTATTTATATGCCCTTGATCTTAAGCCCTGCACGAGCCCATTCCACCAGAGCATGTGTGCACAAGTGTGTTTAATATTCTGTCATTCCCACATTTCCCCATGCGGCAACACTGTTTTAATTGTGTTAAATAAGCATAAGCTCTGTATGCAGCTAAGAGGCTGATTTTTGACAAACAAAAGGTTGGAAACAACATAATATGTTAATGGTCTTTGTCTCTGTCTCTGTTGCTAGGCACTGATACTGAGAAGTTTACTCTCTTTGTGAAGTCGTTATTCAAATACAGATCAACAGGACAATCAGGATTTTTTCTGTATTAATTGTCTAGATTATAAAAACGATGGCGTAAATAATACTATTCAAATCCAACAAGTAACTACCAACTTCTTCAGACAATGTTATCATTATATCACTATTATTGTTCCTGTTCTATCTATATACTTTTCCAGAACTTTTTTACTGCTACTTGTAGACTCTTTAAGAGTTTGTAAACAAATTTATTCTGGAGTTTAAGATTAGACAGTGCAGTGTCTGCAGTGCTACATGTGAGTGTTATCATTGCTATCAGAAAACATTAACACATGTATATGAAATTACCAGGATTGGTCTGACTTATGTTGTCAACAATATGCAAACACTGCCAAAATGTTTTAAGATCGTCTGAAAACTCAAGAAAAAACACAAAATGGATTTAAACAACATAGCCTGTGACCAATACAAGCATTCATGGTCCTGTGTAGGAGTTTGATTTTCAACAAAAATGATAAGTAACTGAAAAATTATTCTGGATACAGTAGACTTGTTTAAGAGCACAAATCACCTCACCTTTTGCAGGTCCAGGTAAACCAGGTCTTTAGTGTCAGATTGTGTTAAATAAAACTCAAATTAACGTCTAACTTGAGTAACAGATCTTCAAACAGAGAAGAACCTACAGTTAGCATCACACTCCCAGAAAGTTGATGACATCAGCTTCAAAGTATCAGTAGATTTATAATAGACATGTTGCTTGGGAATATTCCCAAGGTTCTACAAAAGAAAGCACCGGAACAATAGACATGTTCTAAATCAGTTCAAAACTAAACTAGAGAACGCTTGCAGATAGGTCCATACAGGCAGATTAACAGTACAGAAACGCAGATGGTGTGCTGAGACAAGACGCCGGGTAGCATTTCCTTACAAATGACGTTTTATGTGATGATACACCCCCAGTAGACAAGCGTTTCCTATCTGTTGGCAATGCCCCCAGCAAAGTCCAAACCTGGCCAGCTGTCACACTGACTAAACAGCATCAAGCCCTGCTAAAGTCATTTCAGTGCAGCTCATCACTCCATTTTATTCACTTATTTCGTTGGTAAAACGCTTAACTTTCAGGGCCCACGCTGGACACCTGGTTTGGAGCATTCAGGGCTGCTAATCACTTTAAACGGAAGAAGTGGAGTGGAACTGGAAATATGAGGCAGAAAACTCAACAGTGCTATAAAGTCAGTACAAAATCTAAACACAAACCCTGGACTGTATTTGAACAATATGTGTCTTGTCCCAGTACAGATATACTGTATAAGTAACTCTTGAGGTCAAAGTAAATCCACTGTGTACAATCTACATGGTGCCAAGGCAAGGCGCCGTCTCAAGAGCTCTGCAGACTGTCTACTGTTGTTGTTTTTAATGGATCATGGTGCACTTTGAGCTTTTGCACATGCTTTTCCAATGTGTTGTTTTTTTTTTATTTGTTTTTTTTACTATAAATGGCAAATAAACTAATCTAACCATTAGCATGCTAGTTGTTGGGATTCCTATGATTGCTTAATTCTGGTCTGGTCTCTGAAAATTGTGAAGTGTTTGAATTAGGATGCTATTAATGCATAAGTTAAGAGAGAAAATAACCTTGGACACAGGCCTTTAGTATTACATTATTTTACCTTTTGCTTATTGTAAACTGTAATATTGATCTAAAACAACTTAATAACAACAACAGGTCCACTGACTTCCAGTACAAAACTGCAGAATTGATAAGCTTAATTCTTAGTAAAATACCACCGTAAGAAGCAGTAAACTTTCAATTACATGTTTTTGTTTGTTTATTCTTTTATAATTACAGGTCATTACAGAGAAGTGGGTGGAGATATGGGGTAGAATAAAACAGGAGCAACAGAGCACTCAAGCAGTGAATGGAGGACAATACAGTATTACTTAAGCATGCATGAATCTATCAGGTTTGAGCATAAACAAATGATGTGGGGACACTGTAATCTATAATCTATAACCTGGTAAAAGCAAATTCTAAAAAAGTCTATTTTACATAATGTTTCCTTTAAATGTGCAAGGATGATGGTCATTAAGCTCAGAGACAAGCTGACTCATCTAATACAAACTCAAGTCTTAAGAAAAATAATGTTCGTTTTCTCTTTGCTGCCTGGTTGTACTACATTGTTTTGTGTTACTTATTTAGTCCATGGCTATTTTTGCATCATAAACACAGCCAAACTAGAACAGGTGTTAATTGAGTTAAACAAAGATTTAACATATTGTCTCTCTGTGCCAGCAATGTAGCATTTGGCATGCAGAAATGTGATATGTAACGTACTGACATTATTATGAAATAATAAAACACAGCAGTGAATATTGCCAAGAAATGATACATGTGTTAATACATTTTCTGGAGATTGTTCTTTTAGGTTCTGGAATGAGTAGATGGGTGGTCTAGAGGCAGTAATCCTGTATTGAGGGGCCCTGAGTAACTTTACTGGAAGGGTTCACCATCTGCCTGTCATCATGGAGAGGCTATTGCTTTGGCTCTTCCACAGAATGGCATTAAAGGTTTATTGCTCAAACAATGTTAGTGTGTTCCGACTTGTAACTTGGACTGGTGGCTACTCCATGGAGACATACTAGTAAACATTGGATGGTGTATTTTCAGGCAAAACAAGAATATCTCTATGGAGACAAGGACAGTACCTCCACCAGAGACTTTTGTACCTGCCGCAGTGTAGGCAAACAGAAATAAATAATACAATTCTTTTTAGGATTCATTATACTTGAACTTTATCTGTAAAAAAAAACACCCACCTAAATCACACATATCTGTAATCCATCTTTAAAGGTCCCATGGTATGAAATTTTCACTTTCTGAGTTTTTTGAACGTTAATGTGAGCTCCCCTACCCTGTTTAGGCTCCCCCAATGGCTAAAAGTTGCGAAATGTCTAAACTGAGCATTTGCGATCCATTTCTGCTTTTGAAAAAAACACAGCTCAAACGGGCGATTCTGGACAAGGCACCTTTGTTATGTAACATCGAAAAAAGAAATGCAAATGCAGTTCCACCATCATCTGGATCTCCACCCCCTGTCTCTGGAAATCACGCCCAGAGAGTTTGGACTCTCTGGGCGTGGAGCTACGCAATGCGAAATGCGTTTTTTTATTTGCCTGGAGGCACATGCGAGTGTTTCTAGGCTCAGAAGTCCTTTACCCGACCCTCTGGACCTCTGAAACAGCAGTGGTTTAATTTTATTTTCTGTGAAAATGTGTTTTTTTCACTGAAATGCCTCTCCTTTCTGTCTTCGTGCTTCAAACGCGGAAATGGGAGACAGCGCAGAGCACCCGCTCCTCTAAGCCAATCTGTGTCCTTCTCATTTGCATTCAAGCAAGAAGGCCGAGAATGAGTTGTTCAGAGAGTGAATTTTTGACCATGTCTGTGTAAATGGGTCTTTATCATGCACTGAGTGTTGATTTTGGAGCAGGATTCATTTACAGTATTAGGGAACCATTAAGGCACCATATAAAAGCATCAAAAAGTACCATGTCATGGGACCTTTAAAAACATCTGTAACCATAGTGAGGTCTTACCCTGTAATAATCGCTGCTGTAGATGTCCCGGGACATGCCAAAGTCTCCGATCTTGACCAAAAGGCCGTTGCCTACCAGGCAGTTGCGTGTGGCCAGGTCTCGGTGGACAAAGTGTTGTGATGCCAGGTAGACCATCCCCGAGGCGATCTGTGAGGCGATGTGGAGCATCTGTGACAGGCTCAGCTCCCCATTGGACTGCAGAGGCTGACCATCCACCAGGATCATAGCATCAGGACCGTGTGCTCTGTCAGAAGAGAACACAAAACCCTCGCTGTGTGAGGGAGAGGTTTCGCAGGTCTTTCCTTCCTGCTGCTGTCAGACTGTACAACGAACACTGTTAACTGTACAACGAACACTGTTATGTCATTCAACTTATCTGCACTATTCAACTATACTCCAGAGTCTATTTTTGGGTCTAGTTTTAAATTATCCTAGGCCATTATTTATTTATTTATTGTATTGTTCTGTTGCATGCTACTTTTTCTTGCTGTTCTTGATCTGTGCGTTGCAACACTGGAATTTCCCCACTGTGGGACTAATAAAGGCTTATCTTATCTTATCTTAAAACACATCAGCACAGCACATCAGATTGTCGTAGTTTTAACAAAAGTGTGTCTTAATTCAACAAACAACTCTAGAAATTCTGGATCAATTATTCTTTCTGATTTGAAGGATTTTATGAGGGCCTTTCCCCGGTCAGAAATATTATATTTTTATTTGAATTAAATTGTTTTATTAAAACTGTCATTAAAATGTATTTATAGCTGCATGACTTGAAACCAAGGGACTGTTTAGATGTCAAATCAGGAAGGAATTCAAATTAGGAAGGAATTCTTATGAACGAATCTAAACTATGGGCAAATCACCTTTTGGGATTGAATATGTGACAAATAGAAATAATAATATTACACTGATTAATTTATGCTCACAGGAAATACATTTTTGTCTATATAAATATTTATATAAAATGTGTATATGTTGAAATGTCACATTAGCCCACCCGATTGTTTTCTTCATACCAACAAATTAAAAACAAAGTAAAAGCAGGCTTCACTGCAGCAGCCTCTACATCAGCCACCCCAGCCTCTCCATCTTCTCCTCTTCTCCATTACCAAGTGCACTGGTCCTGTTTTTTCTTTTAAAGAATCATAGTTTCATCACTCGGACACCTGCCAAGTTACAAATAATTATAATTCTGCAAGCATATTCATAATAATAATAATTAATTAATACCATTTATATAGCGCCTTTCATGACACCCAAAGCGCTTTACAGTTCATTGTTCAATAACTCCACACTTGGTGGTAATACTTTCCGCAGCCACAGCTGCCCTGGGGCAGACTGGCAGAAGTGAGGCTGCCAATCTGCGCCATCAGCCCCTCTGGCCACCACCAACACTCACACACACTCCACTTTCATACTAGGCAATGTGGGTGAAGTGTCTTCCCTAAGGACACAACGACAGTTTTTTTGTGACTGGTGCCCCACTGTGGCACCTGGAACTCCCAGTGGTCTCCCATCCGAGTACTGACCAGGCCCTGCCTTGCTTAGCTTCTGAGATCTGACGGGATCAGGCTTTGACAAGCAGGTATGGCCACAAATACAAAAGCTTGTTTTCTCAATACTATTAACTTCTACTGGCATGTACTCTCAGTCTGAGTAGGTCTCACATGAAGTCACACTAAGTCACACAAACCCAAACTAAGTGGAGAGGGGCAGAGCTCTTTGCTGCTTAGCATGTGTAACAATGAAGAAGCCATTTCTGCAGAACTGCTCCCTGCTGCTCCCATCACCTCTCCGTCAGTGTGATTACAGTCCTGGCACCATGCTGCTCTCGCTCTCCTCCCTGTCTCTCACTTTTACTGTCATTTCTGCTGTAAGTGCCTGTGTAATAATTGGGCTCCACAAGTCTCCCAACTCCAGCCTTTTGTCTATGCATCAGCTTGAGTAAGTTCACACTGTCCTACATGTACAGTTAAACCTGCCTGTCACATCCCCTGTTCATTCCCACTTGTTCCCCTGCACTTTTCATCTGTTAAATGTGACCAACAGGACCGGTAGACCAAAAATCAACCACATCTTGCACCTTTGGATGAAAGAATTTCATCATTCGCGACATTGCCTTTCATTTCAGGAATGATTTCCCTACAGTAAGTCTTCACGCCCTCTCGAATCTATGCGTGCACACTCACATCAGAACGTGTCATCTTTTCAACTATTGCCCAAACTTGAAAACTTGGGGGGGCCACACACACTCTCGTACAGTCACAGTGGGATTGTCGTGCATGAAAGTCTCCTAATCCTGACTGCTCCGGTACGCACTGACATCAAGAGGAGTGAAGACAGCCCTTACCAAACACGATGTACAAGAGCTTTGTCACTTTGGTGTGGGCACATCTGAGGTCTCCCTGTGCAGTTTGAAATTATGTAAGAAAAGCTGTTACTGTTAAATACCCAAGGAAATAAAGTGAGGAATAGGAATCACAAAGTTGTAGCATTTCATAATATACACATTATTTTTATTACTAGTGAATTGAAAAAAACAAAAACAAAAAAACCCATCATGATTATTGGGTCAGTGGACGGACACAAAAAGAGACAAATCTCTTTGCTGCTGCCTTTGTCATTTTTTGCCCTCGTTGGTAGGTGATAAGCTGATTTAAAACCAAATTGTGAGATTACCTTATAGGAGTCTGTCAGTTTGTACAAATTATTATAATGTGATTCAGTGCTTTTCTCCTGATATATGACATATTCATTTTATTCCATATCAAGCAGCCCACACGCCAGACAAGAATTTTCGCTCAATATGGTTTGGGCCATACCACCTTAACAATGCCTGATCTTGTCTCTTTTCAGAAGTTAAGTAAGATTGATTAAGAGTGATTGGGATAATACTTCGATGGGAGAGCTCTGAGAATACCATAATGTGTTGGTGGTGGACAAAAGGGCTTTTGGCACAGATTGGCAGCCTCACTTCCATCAGTTTATCCCAAGGAAGCTGTGGCTAAAATAGTAACTTGTATGGATTGAAAAGACTCAGACACACCCAGGATAGAAGACGTGGTAACAGGAGAAAAAAATGAAAATAAAATAAAAATAAAAACAATTCCACTTGGTTTTTTTTAACTTATTTTAACAAAATTCATCACAATTCAAGTCTAAGGTTACTTGTTGGTGCACTGACCTGAGGAACTTGTTGAGGTCTCCATGCTTCATGTACTCAAAGACCATGATGAGCGGGTCTCCATCCACACACACTCCATAGAACTTCACAATGTGGTCATGCTGCAGGTTGGTCAAAAGCTCTGCCTCTCTCTGGAAGTCTTTCCTCGCAGACAAGTTTGGATCCTTCAGCGTCTGGGGAAAATATATATTTTTATTTTTCAAACAAAGAGACAATAGTGAGGCACATTGCAGGATAATCTGCAGATAAGACAGAAGCATCTACTCAAAGGCAAAGAAAACAATGGTTTATCAGTTACTAGAAGTATCCTTGGCACTGTCAAATCGTGTGTGTACGCCGAGAACAAAGCAATGGTTTATTCATCAGTAAGAGTTAACGCGTTCACAAAAACAATATCACCAAATTATAATCTAATGGTTCTTTTATATTTTGGAACATTCAAAGGACAATTTTGTCAGCTTTTTAAGACACTTGTTGCTCTCTTTTATATAATTCTTGTCCCAATTGTGTCTACTTAGTCAGACCCCCCAGGATTTCGCGGGCATTTTTTGTGATTGTTGCAGGCTAAAATGCCTGAATTTGCGGGAGCTTTTCCAAAAAGTTGCGATGAAAGTTGCGGTGCTTTTAAGGTTTTTGCTGCGATTTTGTTGCGGGAGGAAGTGAATAAATAGTTGCGATTTTCGCTTTTTGTAATTAAAATTGAGTAATATTTTGAATACTGAGTTATTACTGACAAAGAATAATACAACGACGCAGAGATCACAGATATGGTCCTAAAACAACCTTACCAATATCGAAAATAAATTACTACTAGGAGGGGAACTGTTTCACCCGGTCTTTTGCTGTTATCTTTGTGGGCAGGTGGCGCCGCAGAAATGTTTCTTTGCCATTAGAAGCCGTGTCTCAATTCCCAGAACGTGCGGCTCGGAGCGTGGCCCGAAGGGCATGTGCGTCACACATTTCAACAGTACACCGGCGCGACGACTGCTGTCCCACTTCTTTTTTGTCCCATGCGCAGTTAACACACGGTCCGAAGACCGCACTCGTTAAGCGGTCCGCGGACTACAGTCGGGGCTGAGCAAGTGTGCACCGCCTTGACTGCAGTCTGAGCCCCCTTCGGGCCGCGCTCCGAGCTGTGCGCTCTGGGAACTGGGGACACGGCCGCAGTTTCGTTTTGTCACACAGAAGTAAAGCAGAATGTTGCGGCTTCCAAACTCAAACCTTTTAGCCACCGAGAATATGAGGTTGGGTCCTATGGCTCGCAGATTTGTGACGCGCAAAGAGGAGGCTATGGTGACAGATACGCTGAGATCCAGATATGCGTTTTGTGCATTTATTACAAAAAGAGCGCACACAGCTATGACAGCGCAGCAGGATGAAATGGAACTCATGAAAACCAGCAGGATGAACAGATTAACGTGAAAGATGAATGAATGGTTTGCGTCCAACAAAAAATACGGCTACACCCCCAACCCTGACTCTCTCCTCTGTGTGACAGGTGAGCGCGCGCTTTTACACGCACACATTTCCGTACGTGCACACACCCACACTCACGTGAACCACCGCCTCTGCCGCACACACACACACACAAACGCACCGTGCACCTCATCTCAGTTATGTCTCCCACACAGAAGGAAGTTGGTCGGCGTTCAATACGTCGCCGATGATTGGTCAAAATTAGTAAAAATTGCGGGAAAGTTGCGGTGATTGGTCAAAATTGCAACACCGCCCTGAATTCACGGGGATGGGCTGAAGTTGCGTTGAAGTTGCATATCGCAACATCGCGAATTCCTGGAGAGTCTGCTTAGTAGAATGAATTGCTGAATTTGTTGATTTAGCTAATAGTACAAGAGGACAATCAATAATGAACTATTGCTTTAAGAAACTACAATAAACTTACAGTTTTATGATGATAAAAATCTGCTCACAAAAACATATTCCTCATTTGTCCAGTGGAAAAGTATCATAGTAGTCATCTAGATTTTTTTTAGGGTAGATAAGCTGGGGGAGTTATAACCTAAAATTGCTGTGATCATAGTCTGAAGACATAGAAATGAACATGGGCACCCTTCCAACTCCATCAACTCTGTTTCCAATTGAGTTAACATTGAAAAAACATCACCCCTCTGTCTGTAAAAACTCCAGTGAGCCTCATCATTTAAAATGTTCATATTAACCCGCTCTACATGATCCTAGTGTTTTTATTTCCTTATATGGAATTCAGCTCCAAATTTGCCCTTATAACTTTGAGCTTCATTTGACTGTCGCCGAATGCTATAGGAGAAGTCACTCTCCCTTAGTCCACTTCTTTATACAGTATGGCTCTGACTTATGTAAAATGTTAATCTAGTTTTGGGTCGTTCTAGAGTAGAACCAACTCCTCAATCTAGTACTTAGTCTCAATTCCACAAACAGTGTCCAGATGGCCACCTTTGAAAACTTTTCTACCACTGTTTACATAAAATCATACATATTTATTTATGGAGACAAAAGCTAATCTTACAGCTGCATATCGTCATATACTCCAACCTAGATCATTACAGGTCAGTCAAGAACCAATCAGTGTTCAGACGTACAAGAACATTTGCAATTGTTTCTCTTTTTATAACTGCCATATTACACTAAACTGCACCATTCTCTAAAGTGACGATTTCATCTATAATCACCTCTGGAGTACAGCAAGTTAAGATCTCGGCTGTATCTCTCCATGTCTGAAATATTCCAGCATGAAAACTGGTTTGAATTTTTTTTTTTAATCTAAATTGATGAGCAAATAGAAAATGCTGAATAGAGCCCTTTATGTCACTTTATGTCACACTAGTACTTTTAAATGTCCTCCTGCTTTGAAAAATCCTACATCTCTAGTCTGGCACAGGTACTTCATATTAATGCACTATCCAGCTCTTTTAGAAATCTGACACAAAGCAGCTCATTGAAGCATGTTTTTGTTAAATATTTGGATGGTAAATAGAGTGCTACATGATGCGGGGCTGAGATGAGATACAGTAGCTTGGCTGTTTGCATGCTTGTGAGTGCAGCATGCTAACGCTCTGATATGATTGGTAAACTGATCATGCCAGGCCTGCTTTGATGTGCAGTACACAGCCCTATCTCGATAAGCCGTCAATCGGTGCCGCCGGCATCAGACAAAAACATGGGCCAAATGAAATCACAGCTAACATGCTCCGTGGCACCTCCTATTGAAGAAGAAAAGGGACTGGTGATGACACTGTTAGTGACAAGAAATATAACATTATCTATTTGACCCTGAGCTTTCTCAACTGGCTGATGTTGTTATAGATGAATGAACCTTGGTATAGAGATGTATTTTCTGCAGGGAGAGGTGGGTAGAAATGCAAGGCAACTTATCCAAATAAAAATATATTTTTCGGCTCTGACTAATATGTAATATGGGGGTGTAGATGTCTATTAATATTCATTTAAAAGGACAGTATATCAGATTTCATAAACATGACCTATCTATGCCACAGACACAAAGAAAGCATATTCAAACATTACTTTTACGAATAACAATTGTAATATTTGATTTATTCTTAATTACAAAAACATTGAATGTGATGTTAATTCTTTTTTATTTTGTCATTTGGTTCTCAACCCAATCAATCACAAACCAGCACCTGCATCACCTAATGGCTTAATCAGTGCTAGTGCAGCCTTCACAGCTCAGTGGGTGGGGCATGGCCCGTCCTTATAGTGACGATGAGAAAACTTGCATGTGTCCTCTATGTGTCTGTCTTGCCTATACCCATGCTCATTTCTGAGGAGGATCAGGGACCATGAACCAGCTTCCTCCACAGACCACAATGCCTTGCCAAGGCTGTGCATTTCCCTCTCGCATCACGCTTGTGCATCACCTCTTGACAACAATACCCCTTTCCACAATATGAGTGCAGAGATTTTGGGCCCTGATGATATGGCCAAAGTCCTGTAGATTCCTTTTCTTACAGTTAATATTAGTTGTCGTTCTGTCCCTATTTCTTTAAAGACTGACTAATTTGTTCTGTTGATCCTCAGGATGTGTCACTGGCAACCTAGACTCAATTGATTATACTTTTAAATGAGTAAGAGCACAGGCTACATACCCAACCTTTAACAGTATAGGGACCGTCTATATATTTATATTTATTCACTCAAATAAATATAAATGAGTAAATGCAAATCCTTCCAAACCTACTGGCTATGTTGTGCCCTGTGACTATACTGGAGGTGTGGGAGATGAACAGCAGAGCAGGTACAGCGGCCATAAAATTCTATTACCAAATCAGAGTGCACTCTTAAGGAAACATCCCCTGTCTGGGCATCTCTCCAAAACAATACCTCCAAGTGCTCTCAGGGCAATAAATTGAGATGAAAGCGCCGCAATGAATTTTCCTTTTGTTGACCTTTAAAGAGAATTTTAGAAAGCCCCAGCCGCCTAATGCTATAACACAGATTGGAACATGTGAAGAAGGCAAACAGCAGGAGCCAGTATTGTGTTCTGCAATCAGACAGGAACAAGTGCATGGCAAATAGTCATGCTTTTTGGAAAATGAAAGTTATTCTGCGGAAATAAAAGAACAGCAAGGTTAGAATGAAGGTCAGTGCGCGTCTTTTACTGGTAAAATGTGCTGATTCGGCAGATTCCTGTTCAGACCCTGGGCCAGCTTAAAGACACAGGCCAGGGCTAGACAGAAGAAATATTACCTCCTGCAGGAAATTGTAAACGCATACCCAATTGAGGTGCACAGGGCTAGAGAGGTGCACAGGGCTAGAGAATATGCCAATAGGGAGTTTAGACTGTGACTGCATGCACTCAAACCACAGACCCTCCAGCACAGATCCATCCAGATGTTCCTTCATGTATAAATATATCTCTTTGTTTTCACTTTACTACACATGCTAATTAGTATACCAATGCTAATATGTTTAATTGACATTGTCAGTGAAAAGAATTCACAAACTACTTGCTTCTGTGATATGAAGCATTTGAAACTGTTAAATGCATGTTTTCTAAAAAGGGTTTGATGTACATTAACAAAACAAATTAATCTGTCAAAACTTTCATAATATTCCTGCTCCAAACATTTTATTGAAATATGTGTAGTAAGAAGTTCATTTTAGTTCATAAGTTTTGGTAATGCTAACAACAAATAGCATGTTAATCACGCACTTCCTGATATTCAGACAATAAAAAGCTTTATAATTAGATGCAGAGAGTATATATCAGACTTATTTTGACCCCAGGAGCTGCTTCTACAATATGTCTATTCTAGTGGCAAAAGGAGAAATTCAATTTGTCAACTGGACAAAAGTTTATTTGGTCGAATACATTTCATCCAAGCTACTTCTTCACTTCTGGTCAGATGCTGGTGAACACTGCCTTATATCTGCCTGAAGGGAGGAGCTAACTACAATGAAATTACTTTGAATCTACCACACCTATTTGTTTACAGTTTCTGTTAGTTAGGTAGGCCTATTAGATCTGCAGTGGGAGTGGAGTATGGGGTCTTGTTAGCAGAACCATTCAGGGCCATAATGGGTGTTTTCACACCTGTGGACCTGACCTGCTGCCCTGTTGTTTTCTTTGTTTGTTTTGATTTAGGTTTGAGGATAGAGTTATAAATGGGAGACAAATGATGTCTGAGGCCTCCATTTCTGTTCAAGGAAGGATTCTCTTTCTTCACAAAAATAGCCTCTTTAAAACCAATTCTTTCTCTGGCTAAGAGCTGTACCTCATTGTCCTCAAAGGTGTAGCCTATGGCTTTTAGGTGGAGACGTACGGCAGACTGAGGTCCACTCTGGCTCACCCGTCTGTGTTGGTACATCTTCTTGTGAATTGGCTGTTTTGTTTCTCCAATGTAGCGCTATAGTCTTCACTACACTGAATGGTGTAGACCACATTGCTTTGTTTGTGGCTCGGTGTTTTCTCTTGTAAATTTGTAAATTTTGTGTTATATTATAGCTTATTGGTCTTATACTTTATTTTATTCTATTTTATTTGTTGCATGTTAAGTGTTTGTTTACATCCCGTTCCAAGTACCGAAGCAATTTCCTAATGTTGTGAACCTGTTCACTCATATGGCAATAAAACCTTTCTGATTCTGTCCTTTGGACAGAATCCTAAATTATGGAATTGATAAGATCGTCCCTCAACGCAATTGGCATGCTTCTCTCACGAAAGAATTTGGGCTCAGGAGAGCCAACAAAGATATTTACTTATTTGGATTTTTGATGGCAGGACATCTGATGATTGGCCTGGGGATGTTTCTGATCTATCGGAAAATTGGAAAACTGGCAGTCAATAAAGAGTCCCCGAAGCGGTCAGCTGTCATTTCAGACCACAGCGGAGCCATTGTAGACCTGGTGAAGGTACTACATCAGAAGGTGACAATAGATTGAGGAACTGTACCATCTCCAATCTGTGGTTACTACTTGGCAACGCTTGGATGCCATCACGAACATGCTTACGGAACTGTGTAGAAAATACGCGGCTCAGTCCACAATCACCGCTAGGCGCCAGCAGGAGATGACAGTGACATGGTGACATGAAGTTGGGGACCCTGCAACCAGGGTTCTGACTAAACTGTCCGTTCACCTGAGTTCTAAAGTGTATTGTGCACTATGTGCATTTCTCCCTGGCAATTCATTCTCCCAGAGAATCTACAATGACAGGAATGCTGTGTTTTGACTATGTTCTGCTGCACTGAACACTCCAAGGACAGACAGCTGTGATAACACGGCTCACCATGAATCAAAGGACATCATATCAATTGGCCAGAACACACTGACACATATTTATAAACACTCTGCCCTTGCCTTAGATAGCCTTCCACTTTCAGTCCAATATTCTCTGTATTTTCACTCTTGTCCCCTTCCCCACCCTGCCATAATGTAAACCAAACAAAAAGACACCTCATGTTACTGTGTTTTGTCCTATGTGTTTGTGACTATTATTATTGATTGTATCTGCATTTTCTATTCTGTTCATGTTCTTATATTTTTAATCACTGTAAAGCACTTTGTGTTGCATTTATTGTATGAAAAGTGCTATATAAATAAAGTTTGATTGATTGATTGACTCCACACTCCACTCCCACTGCATACAGTATATAATAGGCCTACCTAACTAACAGAAACTGTAAACAAATAGGTGTAGTAGTTTCAAAATAATTTCAGGTAGATATAAAGCAGTGTCCACCACCATCTGACCAGAACTGAAGAAGCAGCTTGGATGAGCTGCAAAACATATTCGACCAAATAAACTTTTGTCCACTTGATAAATTGAATTTTTCCTTTTGCCACACATCTATTCTAGTGCAAGACAAAAGTTGCTCAAATTCAACGGGATGTATTAAGGCCATGTGGAATATATTATGGACAGTGAATATAATGGGATCACAATTAAACAATAGATGACTAACCCTTTAACGTTATAGTTCAAGTCCACTTAAAAGCAACTTGAATCTTTTCCATCCGTGCTATTAGGACATTGAGGCTGTCAGACAAAAGCAGCGGTTTCAAATGCATTAGTGTCAGAGGAAACAACACGCTAGGAGACGATGCTGTTTGTCAAAAGTTGAACCTTTAAAGCTTGTGGTGATAATTGCAGGCTCTGTGGATGCTTGAGGGACAGGTGTTAAATGGGTGAATAGAAAACTCAAGTAGATCTAATGGCTTCTATTTGAATATGGACCATAAACTTCATTTACATAATGGATACAATGTCTAAATATAAGTGCATGATAATACATTATGATATGGTGGGGTAGCTGTGATATTAACTTCTAAAACATAACATTAAGATCAATGCATTACCTTTTATCTCTGCGCAAAGTCACCCCCCCTTCACAGCACTATTACGACACAATCAGCATGCAACCTGATAATGAAACTACCGCACATCGCATCAGGTTTGTCAAGTTGTTGTGTACATATGTTTGTATAATTACGGAGAATTGTCATGTGGGAGCATGGATGATGTAGGTACAGGTACAGCTAAATGTACAGCTAAATGGAGAGTTCAGATATAGGACTTGGGGGAGATCACTAAATTAATAAAACATGCATGGATGATATCTAAAAGCTCTTTAGACATGTTTCAGGTTTATCTAATTAATTTAACATTATCTCAAAATTTCATAATACTCGTTCACTCGTTCGGCATGTGACTGTACTGCGTTAAAAGGTGGAAAAAAAGAGCTAGATTATTTTATAGTGGTCCAAATTATTCCGTATTTACCTTATGAACTCTAAGCCTCTATGATGTTTTTCTAAGTGCGAAACAAAAGTTTCAGAGATCAAAGTGGAGCTAACAACAACTAGCATGCTAACACGTGCTTCAGAAAATAAAGTGTGGACTTATTTTGACCTCAGCTTAACTTATACATTGTATCTGTACTGAGACAAGAGAAGTTTTGCTCAAATACATAGAAAAGTTGGGTACTGGCTCAACAATTGATAGTGAAGCAAATATTTTACATAAATGAATTTAAATGCAGATGTATTGACACCCTGTATCAGAGAGATTATTGCTGGAGCTGTGTTTGCAATGCTGAATTTCTGTCACTTATTTGAAAGTTTGCACCCAAAAAATAATATATTTGATAATGAAAGATACAATTGTGTGAAAGCTACCCAGTGCAGTCTATTCTGACAGGTGCAGGTGAAAATGCACAATGTAATTTGTTTTAACAGTACTGTGTAGAAAGCAAATTTTTAGACTCGATCTGCTTTCAAGATAAAAAGTGGCTAAATCTTATTTATATTGATAAGATGAACTGAAAATCAATTGATAACTGTGCTGGTTAGCTAATGTATTCAAGATATTTAATTATATTTTTTACAGCAGAATCACATCTGTTTATACAATAGATTTAGGCCTTTTTGCTTAAAAATAATATTTATATTTTGAAAATATTTAACTTGCATTTCTTTGATAACAGGAGAAGTTCAATTTGTCAACTGGACAAAGTTCGTTTGGTTGAAAACGTTTC
The DNA here is from genome assembly GCA_036785185.1 of Paratrypauchen microcephalus. Classification (NCBI taxonomy): domain Eukaryota; kingdom Metazoa; phylum Chordata; class Actinopteri; order Gobiiformes; family Gobiidae; genus Paratrypauchen; species Paratrypauchen microcephalus. The sequence continues at coordinate 5,498,891 of JAVJIX010000013.1, read as the reverse complement.
GCCGCTCATCCGAGAGGCTTCGTCAGCTCTAATAAGAATACTGGTAAGACACTTGCTTATATCTTGCTGTAGGGAGGAGCTACCTAGCTAACTACTTTCCGGAACTATCTCATTGGTTTCCGTCTTTTTGAGAATCCTTCTTAAGAGAATCCTTCTCTGAACAGAAATGGTGGAGTCAGACATAATTTGCATCCCATCTACAATTCCATTGTTAAGCCTAGATCAAGCAAACAGGGAAACAATAGTGCTAGCCAGGTCAGGGCCAGAGGTGTGAAAAACAGGCGTGTAGGGATGAAAAGGGATCGTTAGCTAGACGCCAGAGAAACAAAAGACGGAAACCAATGAGATAGTTCCGGAAAGTAGTTAGCTAGGTAGCTCCTCCCTACAGCAAGATATAAGCAAGTGTCTTACCAGTATTCTTATTAGAGCTGACGAAGCCTCTCGGATGAGCGGCCAAACGTTTTCAACCAAACGAACTTTGTCCAGTTGACAAATTGAACTTCTCCTGTTATCATGGATTCTACCTGGACGACTGAGAGACTTTTCACGCATCTTGCATTTCTTTATCAAAATCAGGTGCACACAATTTCGAGGCATCTCTCTTATGTGAAATCAAAAACTATTTTATGTTAAAACTCTAGACATATTAAAATGAATGTATTGGAATGTGCAGACAGGCTTTCAGATAGAACTGGTTGCTTGTAGACACACTGTACCTTCTGATAAACTACTGTTTTTGCCTTATTTTGCATAAATTTCCTATTTTGACCCAATACTATATCTTGGAAACTATAGCCAATCAGCACTTCTGACTTACTTTTTCTTTATTAGTGACCTAAACCAAGAAATATTTCACTACTTTTGTTCTGGATGCATTTTGCTTGTAGACCAGTGCTATAAAAGCTTAAATGAATATGACCACCATTATTAAGCAGATCGTGAGAATGGGCCTAAATGGTGCAGATTCAACACAATCAGAGAATAATTTATGCTACAACTTCTCCTGTGCGAGATCAAATAAGGTCAATCTTCTAATCCTTGACCACTGTAGGGCGCTTTGTGTTACAGTTTTTGTATGAAAAGCGCCTTATAAATATTGTTTGATTGATTGATTGATACATGATTATAATAATTACGGTAATGTGTGCATTATCTATTCTTTTGTGGTACTGCAATACGATTTTCAGCTATCTATTGCAATTGAAGTACTGTAAAAATCAATAGTAACACATTATAATAACAAAACTGTTAATATAGTGGGCTTAAAGGGGCTGTACCCAATTTTGTATCTTGCCCTAGTACAGATCAATTGTTTAATCATCTCTTGAACTCACAGTAAGTCCACTGTGTACTGTCTGCATCTAATTAGAATGTGTTGTATTGTCCAAGAATAAGGATGTATGTGATTAGCATGCTAGTTGTTGTTAGCTATAATAACTATGGACCAATGCAAACAAATTAAACTGAAATATCCAAATAATTCTAGTGAAGATTTATGGAATTTAAAGTGGAGTGGAGCACTTCCTGTATCACCACATGACTTCACAGTGTTTTCTGTTTAAGAGAACTATGCAAGGTTTATGTGTTAAACATTTGTGAATGAAATAAAATTGTGCACATGTTTTTGATGAGGAAACAACATTGTAAAAGATCAGAAAATAGTGTAATATAGACACATTAAAATCTTTCTATATTATGAATTAAGTCGTTAATACTTATTAAGAAAGGCTAATAATTTAAGGTATTACAAAGTTATATCAAATTAATACAACTTACTATATAATTTTCACTTTCACAGCTATTGCTTTTCAGTAACATGTATTTTAAATGACTACCAGACATATTTCGCCCAAGTTCAAACCACATCAAGAACGCCATAATAAGCTGACATAATGAACCATTTTGGGAGCACCCCTGAGTTTTTAAATGGCTATGAGCGCTGTAAGTCCATTGGCATTTGTCCAGTTCCCCATTAACAGCCTGACACTGCCCCAAATTCACTTAGGCTCTAATAATAAATCTGGAATGTAAGGTGATTGTAAGTGGGTTTATAGCACAGACAAGAGAAACGTACCTTGACGGCCACCAGCATCTTGTCCTTGGTGGGGCAGAGGTTGTAGCATTCGGCCAGAAAGACTTTTCCAAATGCGCCCTCTCCCAGCTCCCTCTTCAGAATGATGTCTCTGCGCTTTATGTGCTGCACCACTGGAAAACACACCACCAGGAAGTGTTATTACAGAATGACAGGATTGTATCTAAGGCCTATTGACTCTTATGAGCTTTCAGCCATGTTAGAACGTGGTTACTTCCTCACAAATGTGACCAGCCACGTGAAAACCAGTCACGTGTCAGCATTAGTGAAACCAAGATAATCGCATTTGAAAGTTTGTTTTTTTTTTCAAAATTTGTGATTTTCGTTTTTTTGCAGAATGTGCTAGTTGAGATCATGAAGAAGCCACTCCATGTTTCAGATAACAGCACTGGCTGCTTAAAAAGCATACATTTTGTAAAATCGGGGCGTGCCATCCTGCCGCTGGGGACCAATCATGTGACATTCACGTGCTTGTTTTTCTTTTTCCGCCTATCAGCTGTGAGCAGCTCGTGAATATGTAGCTGCATTTCAACAGGATCCGTAACTTTAAAAATCCATAACTTTAACAGTAAATGCTACATAAGAAGGAAGGGGACATGGGACACGTTCGGGACACCTTTGGGACACGTCCGTTTCTCTGAAGCTCATGTACAGAATGCAACTGGAGAAAGACCGTAGATATGACAATAATCGGACAACGAGGCAAACAACGAGGCAAACAACGAGGCAAGTAGGTGTACCCGATGATGTTTGCAGGAACACATTTACTTTCTAGACTTTAGGACATGTATAAATATTAATTCAGCTTTCCTGTAGCGATCATATTTCATGATGGCTGCTGCCGTCCGCAATAAACTTTAACCGGTGTGCTGGACCACAATGGGCTTCTCATTGCAGCCTAGCCTATTTCTGCTGGGACTAAAACAGGACTAAGGTGTGCATGTGTGTCCAGTGTGTGTGTGTGTGTGTGTGTGTGTGTGTGTGTAGTGCCCTATACTATTTTGTATTGTATTAAATTGACAATACAGGTGATTTTTAACTTAACATATATGGTGTATAATTGAATTATTGAATGATTATATGGAATCGAAATGCATTTCCATTTTAACAAAGTACCTTCTAATTCTGCCCGAAACACCACACCACACCACAGTGATGTCAGTGATGGGGGAGGGCTTAGCTGAATGTCATGCAAATGATCTCAAGGCCTGGACTTAGAGAAGATTTAGAGAAGCTTTTCCCAGCTTGTCGTTTTCAGATGTGCTGCATTCAAAAATAAGTTTAAATGTAATCTGATTGACCTAGACACCCCTCTTGAATGCCTAGCCTTAAATAGAATTTTATCACCATCAATGAACTTTAATGTTGCCGTTCTCTATAACCCACCTTCTCATAATGTGGCTTTTTATGATAAATTAAGTAATGTAGTGAAGCAACTTGAGGCACACAGGGAAACAATATGGTATGGTGACTTTAATATCAATTGGCTTGACAAGGGGCATAAAGTAAAACTAAAAACAATAATGACAAAATTCAACTACCACCAAATGATTAAAGGACCTACCAGGATTACCAGACAGACAAAGACCCTTATCGACATGGCATTCACAAACAAACCTGAATGTATTATAAAGAGCTACAATTTAATAACTGGACTATCAGACCACAACTTGACTCTGACAGTTAGAAAGCTGACTAAAAATAGATTACAATACTTTGAGAAACTGTGTAACAATGAAAATGGCATCAAATCAGTTATCCCTAAATCCAAAACCCTACAGTTTGAGAGGGAACTTAAGAATTTAAATTGGGAGCATAGCATGACCATGGAGGATGTGGATGAATGCTGCAATTCTATTAATGCAGCTATCACAGAATTAGTGAAGAAATGTAGTATTCAAAAAAAAGTATAAAAACAAAGAAAACAGTATTCCATGGATCAATAATGATATAAGAAAACTCATGAAAAATCGCGATTTGGCTTTAAAGAAGTCATTACAATCTAAACTTAATACTGATCATTTAACGTTCGAAAGATTAAGAAATAAAGTAGTACAAGAGCTTAGAAAAGCACAAGCATCATATACCAATCTTATTGGAAATGCAAAGGGCTACAATAATTCCCTTTGGAAACATTTAAATAATCTGACTAACAAAACGGCTAAATCTGAAAGAATTAGGGAGCTCACCATAAATGACAAAAGTATTGTTGATAGTGCCACTATGGCTAACGAATTTAACACTTATTTTGTACAGTCAATAAAAGAATTAACTAAACATTTTGAGACAAACGAACCAGGGACCAAATTATATCAAATTTCTTCCTCTGACTCTTATAGAATAGAAGAAGTAGATGAGAGAGAAGTCACTCAGATTATTAAAAAAAACTGTCTAATTCTAAATCAAATGATATCTATAATATCAATTGTTGTTTCCTCAAACATTATTGTAGCTTGTTAGTCCCACTTTTGACACATCTTGTTAACCTGTCAATTCGAAAATGTAAATTTCCTTCAGGTTGGAAGAAAGCAGTAGTTGTGCCAATTTTTTAATCAGGAAGACAGGATTCCATGCACAACTACCGGCCTATATCAATCTTACCTATATGTTCAAAAGTGATTGAAAAAGTAGTAGCGGGACAACTGGCTGACCACTTGGAGGACAACCAACTCCTCCACCCACAGCAGTTTGGCTTCAGATCTGGGTATTCTACAGAGATCGCAAACTGCTGCTTCATTGAGAATATAAAGAAGTCCCTGGATAAGGGTGAGGTGGTAGGAGCAGTATTTCTTGATCTTAAAAAAGCATTTGAAACAGTCAGTCATAGTCTTCTTTTATCCAAGATGCCTTCATTTAACATCTCCCCTGAGGCAGTGCAATGGTTTGCCTCTTTTCTTCAGGGTAGGGAACAGTGCGTGAAAGTTGCCCCGGACAAATCCTCTTTTGTAAACATCTCAATGGGCATACCTCAGGGATCTATATTGGGGCCACTGCTGTTTGGTCTTTTCATAAATGATCTGCCTTTGATTTGCCCTGGTGTCCGCTGCCAGCTTTACGCGGATGATGCTGTTTTCTACGCACCCGCCAAGACACCAGCGCAAGCTGCAGATATTTTGTCTGCATGCATGGCTGAAGTTAACCAATGGCTCCACAACAATAAACTAGTCCTGAATATTACTAAAACAGTTTCTATGTGCTTTTCTATTAAAAAGCTAAATCTAGAACAGAACTTTCAAATAGGTTTGCAAAATGTTAAAATACAATTGGTGAATGAACTAAAATATCTTGGATTGGTTCATGACCCGCAATTAAAATTTGACAAACACATTAAGAAAATATCCAAAACAATACAAAGAAACCTAAATTGCTTTAAACTAATCAGACATTACATCCCCGACCAGGCGGCCCTGCTCTACTTGCATGGGATGATCTTTTCACACATCTCCTACTGCATGACAGCATGGGCCCAGGCAGCTCCCTTAGCCACAAAGCGCATTGGTTCACTATACAATCAAGCAATAAAAATTATGGATAGGAAACCTATCCGCTTTCATCACTGTCACATTCTCAGTCATTATAATTTATTAAGTTTTGACAGTTTCAGCAATTTGTTTTCTCAAATTTTCTCAAATTTTCTCAATATTTTTCAAATGTTTCCATAATCTGACTCCAGAACCGCTCAGTACATTTATACAAAGACCAAACAGCAGCAGGACGACAAGAGGCACCTTAAACTATATGTGTAAACTCCAACAGTGCAGGACGTCATTTGGACAGTCGGCCTTCTCTTACAAGAGCTGTAAACTGTGGAACTCCCTGCTCACAGAAATTAAGTCCATCTCCGAGTTAAAACTGTTCACCGTTAAACTTAAATCTTGGCTCAAGAGAAACCAAAGATGGACCCATGTGTAAATAGTGTTAGAATGAGTGAATGAATGAGCCGAGTGAGTGAATGAGTGAGTGTTACATGTCTTTGCACTGCTGTATTTAAATAGATGAAATTGTATTTTTTTATATATATATATGTACTTTAGATTTTATGTTAGTGTAGAAAAGCTCAACCAGGGACGGGGGTTGAAAATTAGCACTTGCTAAACTCTGTATGCATCACATCAGCTGCAAGCACTGTTCTGTAACTATGTCCGATTGCATTGTCCCTGTCAAATAAATAAATAAATTGAAATAAATTCAAATGGCCACAACTTCTTCAAATGTTATCAGAATAACTCAAAATGCCTCCAGGATGACTTGTGTCTGGTTTTTCCGTGGCCAAGCACAAATGTTTGAGTAATCCTGTATTATTAGTCTATCTACATCTCCAAAACTCAAAACACCTTGTTCCATCTTGTGATGTCATGAAGCGGTAGTTCATAACAAGTAAATATAGACAATAACACTAAAACTCATTTATGCCACTGACACAAAAAAGAGCAGTTTTAAACCACAAAATCTATTCCAAATCTACAATATTGTTAAAGGTTTTTGGTTGGGGGTCTGTCACCTGCTTGTACCTGTGGATATGTCATTTCTCTGCCTGGAATGTTCCACAGTATGACATTAAACAGTGGTTTTATAGCTCAGAAATACCTCAAAAAACAGGCATCTGACTGTAAGCAGGGTTGCCTCTCCACAGATAAGAGCTGTAACTTGGTCTGGTTTGGTCTCCATGAAGGTAGAAAGGTTTAATGCCATACTGTGAAACATTCCAGACAAAGCAAAAACATCTCTATGACAAAAAGCATTTAAAGGACCCCTCTACCAGAAAAGTTACACAATGCACTGTTAAAAAAACATGATCTGCAATAAATAAACAGCAAAGTTAAACACTTTAGTTCTCAATTTGCCTGATAGAAATTATTAAATCAACCTTCTACAACTCAAATTTCTTCATATGCCCCAAAAAATAACCCAAAATTACCCAGTAATGCAAAGAAAACATACTCACGATAAATATCAAACCCCAAAAATATTGATCCATTTATCATGTATTGATTGACTGATATAGTAATTATTGTGACAAGCCTAGCAGAGTTCACATTTGTTTATATATATGGGCAAGGATGTGTTTAAATATTATAACATTAGCCACAACACAGGCTCTGGCGATGGCTGATTACTTTAGTTTAAACTTGCACGTTGTTTTTTGATTATACACTTTAAGAAGGGAAAAAGCTGTTGTTATGTCTGCAGTTACTAACTCAATTCATTCTGTTTCTTTTGTGGCGAACGTTCAGTGTGATAAAAACTTAATCCTAAAACTTAACAATGGAACTAAAGAAAAGGATTCCGTGAACTGGAGACAGAAAAACCTAAAAGAACGTGATGGTGTGAAAAACAATATGGTAACCTACTGTGAATTATATAAATATATTTTTGTGAAGGCCTAGCAGGTGCCAGGTGAAAAAGTAGTCAAAGTCTTCTGTGAGAATAAAAGAGGCTACGAGAATAAAACGACCTGTTTAAAAATGAGTGTACTTACAGGGCCCATATTACAATATTTTCTGATCTGTTACACTGGTCTACAAGCAAAATGCTTCCAGAACAAAAGTAGTGAAATTTTTCTTGGTTTAGGTCAGTAATAAAGAAAAAGTAAGTCAGAAGTGCTGATTGGCTATAGTTTCCAAGATATAGTATTGGGTCAAAATAGGAAATTTATGCAAAATAAGGCAAAAACAGTAGTTTTTACCAGAAGGTACAGTGTGTCTACAAGCAACCAGTTCTATCTGAAAGCCTGTCTGCACATATTATATTATTATATAATTACATATCTTGAATACATTAGCTAACCAGCACAGTTATCAATTGATTTTCAGTTCATCTTATCAATACAAATGAGCCACTTTTATCTTGGAAGCAGACCAGTGTTATCTTTTATCTATTATGTTTTTCCTCATCACAAACATAACTGGAGTTGTGCGTTGTTTCATTCACACTTGTTTAAAACACAAACCCTGCATATTTTTTTCTCAAACTGAAAACACACTATTCCACCTTGTGATGTAATTCGGTAATACAGGGAGTGCTCCACTGTGTGTTTAAACTCCATACACCTCCACTAGAATCATTTAGATAATTTCAGCCCTGGAATCTAATGAACTAAGGATAAAAGGCACCGTTATCTTGAAAACTTCCATGAAAACCTCATGACATCACAAGGTGGAACAGAGTATTTTGAGCTTTGAATATATAGGCACAGTAATAATAAAGTGTGAAACAATGAAACAAAACACAACTCTGGATGTGTTTTTGAGGAGGTAACATCATTATAACACAGCTTAAAGCTCGGAATAGTCCATTTTGTGTAATATAGGGCCTTTAAGCAGAATATTATTTATTCTTACCGCTTTGTCTCACAGTTGGATGGCATTGGCTAATTTGGCTGAGTTACCATCGAATAGCTACTAGAAGATTACTGGTACAAATCCTTCTTTTCCTAGTTCATACTGTTGTTAGCAAGACAATCTCATGACTAGGAGACTGGTTATGTTAGGGGACTACTTGCTCAATACTTGCTATTACACTTTGCCTGACCAACAAAGTACATGAAGGCACTTTTCCTATACTATACTAGGCCCTGGCCTTATCTTCAGGTGTTCAGATGGGCGTTATTGGCAGACAGATTAGCAGATAAAAAAAACACAATGTCTGTTTGTATCAACAACAAACATGGCTGCTTGTGAGGACAAAAGAAAAAAAAAAACTACACAGATTTCTGATTGTTGTAACTGAAAAATGAGTCTCACAGTGAGAATGAGACATAGACTAAACTTTATACTACCGAAGACGAGCTGCAAGTGATACAAAGCAAGCAGTGTCTGATATTTAGGAATCTTGGTCACTGATTGAGCCATCACTTTTGTCATCTTTGTCAAACATGTGATCTACACAAGTATTTAAAATCTCCCCATTTCCCTTTCATGTACTCACTTTTACAGACTTAAAAAGCACTGTCTTACTATTCTCATGTCTTGTAGTGTCACATGCATCAATCTTATAAGAAAACAAACAAACAAACAAACAAAAAACATCAGACATAAGATGTAAAGGAGCAGGTGGTGACCATGACTGTACATCATTAGTATAACAAGGCTTTCAGTCTGGATTCACCAGGCTTTCTAACTCTAATTTACTTTAACAGAAATGCATCATATAAAATGTTTTGTCAGTCAGCGTATTAAACAGTAGACTCTTTTTTTTCGTATTTATTTTTTAATTGAGAATCAAATCAAACAGAAAAAAATATAGTCATATTGTTGCTGTTTATAAACCCCCTCCCCCCAGAACAATCCCACTCTGTTGCACAAAAAAAAGTACAGCTATACATGAATTGTTAATCGTGTATAAGTGAGGGATCTACCTTTTTAATCTGATCCAAAATAGGTTGCCAGATTTAAAAAAAAAACACGTTGACACATCCTCTTACAGAGTATCTTATTTTCTCTAGTATTAAATGATGGAAAAGATCTATAAACCATAACTTAAAAGATGGAGGATATTTTTCTTTCCACTTAAGCAGTATGAGTCTGCGGGCAACGAGCGTGGTAAAGGCAATCACATCTTTATATTTTTTAGCATTCAATTGTGGTATAACGCCAAATATTGCTGTTATGGCCACCGGTTCAATATTAATCTTCAATGCGTCAGAGAGAAATTTAATTATACATTCCCAGAACTTTGAACAGGACCAAAACATATGAGTTAGTGTTCCAGGTTCAACTTCACAGCGATCACAATTAGGCTCAAAATTGGATTTAAATTTAGCCAATTTCACTTTCGACCAATGCAATCTATGGACAATTTTAAATTGGATTACTCTATGTCTTAGACATATTGAAGATGAATAAATATTATTTATCACGGTTTGCCATGCAGCTTCAGAATAAACAGTATAGACTCTTTATTTGGTTTATAGGTGTAAAATAATTTAAAAGTCCTGATAGAAGTTTGGAGCTGTTTTGGGTAACTACTTCTATTGTATTCATCTTATCCTAATACTTCAGTTCACACATGCTCACACCAGTGTTCAGAAATCCTGGATCCTATCAGAATATCCCAGGCAGAGTATCCTGGTTTCTCATAACTACAGAAATAAATACTGAAATGAGGATGCTGTGTTTACATGGACACTTACAAAAACAGGATAGCACATGTGAACATACTCAGTGAATCTTAATGATAATATTATTGAAAATATTTCCTTATACTTAATTAGTCAAATTGTTCAAAATAAAAACAGTGGGTATACAAAATCAAAACTAGGCAAGGTGGACTAAATAATAATAATAATAATTTTAAAAAAATAAGGATACTGACAATTTGGTGATGCATAGTATAACCCTTTTACTACAACACTGCCAGTTTTCTAGTTTAAATAATTGACGCAATTGTGCAAAGGTGTTCCATTTTGTTCTCAAACATGTTTGGGACTGTTAACAATAAATGTGAATTATCAGATAGAAGTGATTTCAATAGTTTTATTTTCTTCATGGATCTGGAACTGACATCAAATAAACTGTTGTATAGGCTGAAAAAAAGACAAAAAAGATCCTCTGCTGGCTGTGGTGTGACTGGATCGCCCTACTTGAAATTCCGCGGCAGTCCCAGTGAATTACAAGCCCCTGTGTACCGAATGATGCACATGACATCTAACACTTTCCGCCTGATGTAATAGTGAATATTTGAATATTTCTCTTAATACAAAATGTGAGACAGGAACCCTGCTGTGATGAAAAAATCCTTTTACCGAGCGGCCGGTGTTGTCAGATGTTGCTGAGAATGTTTAATCTGACTTTAAAGAGAATACTGGGTTATATTTAGGTTCAAGTGGTCTTGCACAAATAAGCACACAAGACGACACCGGACCTGCAGATATAAAGTCTTATCTGGCTTTTGGCTTTACACAGTGGGAAAATGGAAAAAACACAAGCAAAGGTATTTTTAACAAGAACTGAGCAAAACTATTTCTGTTAAAGGGCTTTGGTTGCAGATGTGCTTAAAAGTTTGAGGAAGTTTCTCGGAGGAGAGTTTTGTCCTGGTAATTAGTGGCATCGTTTTAGAAGCCACTGCAAAATATGAGGGACCTGACTAACGAAATGAAATGAAAACATAAGCAAAGGTTTTGTATAATTAGGAGTAGAAAAGAAAAAAAAAATCCAATTACCTAATTCTTAATTGATATGATTTTTTTTTTGGCTAATTATAACTCACTTGGGTTAGTCATAGTTACCTCACTTATTGTCATATGATACTTTGCCCTGACATCACACTGTGGGTGTTCTGCATCATCTCTATTGGCGGAATATTTAGCAGTTACCATGGAGACACAATGCACACATTAGCAAACACAGACAAAAAAGCTTTAAGATCATCTGAGAATTCAAGAAAAATACTAAATTGATTTAAACAGCACATTTTAAGGAGCCCATGATCAATACAAGTGAGTTTAGGTGTTGATTTTCAGCAAAAAGGTGAGCGTGACTAACTGAAAACACTGTTGGCTAATGTGTGTGTGAGACTTGTTTAACAGCATAAATCATCTCACCTGTTGTGCTTGCAGCTAAGTCGGTTCTTTATGAGCAGATTGTGTTAAAGGTTCCATGGCATGAAATTTTCACTTTCTGAGGTTTTTGAACGTTAATGTGAGCTCCTCTACCCTGTTTAGCCCCCCCCCATGGTTAAAAGTTGCGAAATGTCTAAACTGAGCATTTGCGATCCTTTTCTGTGTTACAAAAAATCGGAGCTCAAACGGGCGAGTTTGAACAAGGCACCTTATTGACATCAGATCGAAAAAAGAAATGCAAATGCAGTTCCACCCCCGTCTGTCTGTACTCAGCGTCTCTGTAAATCACGCCCAGAGAGTTTGGACTGCGAATGCGCTAGGCAATGCGAAATGTGTTTTTTTATTTGCCTGGAGGCACGTCCCAGTGTTTCTAGGCTCGGAAGTCCTTTATCTGAGCCTCTGGACCTTTGAACAGCAGTGGTTTAATTTTATTTTATGTGGAAATGTGTTTATTTTTCAATGGAACACTTCAACTCTCTCCCCCCGTGTAAAAACAAGGAAATGGATCAGAGAGCGCTCAGAGCAGAGAGCGGAGCGTTTAGCCACGCCCCCACCTTCTACTATTGGCCAGCTTTTTTCTCCTCATTTGCATTCAAGCAACAACGCCCGTTATAGAGTGTTCTGAGTGAGAAAAAATACTCTTTCTCAGCTTATCTCTGTTTCTCATGCACTGAGTGTTGATTTTGAAGAAGGATTCATTTACAGTATTAGGGAACCTAAAAAAGCATCAAGAAGTACCATGTCATGGGATCTTTAAAACAAATCTCAGATTAAAGTCTAACTTGAGTAACAGAGCTTCAGACAGAACAATGCCTCAAGTTAGCAGCACATCCCCAGGGACTGTTGATTACACCAGTATCAAGTACAAGTACAAACGAGTACCAGTATAAGTACGAGTACAAATAAAAGTGATGAAGTGCTTAGAAATCATTCAGCTTTATCAGGCATGGTAGATGGCAGTGTTTTGCCCAAAGATACAATGGCATAACTGGAAGAATTTAACCTGCTCCATGATATGTTTAGTGCTAGACTCAGATGTATTTACATTGTATGACAAGTACACAGTAGACAACGTATAAAATATTCTGAAGTACAGTGAACCCTCGCTGTATCGCGGTTCACTCTTCGCGGCCTCGCTGTTTCGCGGATTTTTTTTTCCATTTTTTTTTTTTTTTTTTTTTCAATTTTTTTTATAGTGTAACTTTTTTTTACAGTGTAACATTCTGTCCTGCGCCCTGATTAGCTAAGAGACTAGACCAGGACTAAACCAGGTCTAAAGCAGGTCTAAACCAGGACTAAACCAGGTCTAAACCAGGACTAAACCAGGTCTAGACCAGGGATGGTAGGGACAGAGTCTCAGTCCTTCACGAGAGCGCCTGGGTGACAGGAGGTGTGGCCTTTGTTTACTTGCACGAGCCATGGAAGAGACTGAGTGCGAGCCGGACAAATGGAAGAGCCAAGAATCAACATGGACGGGCCTGGCGCCTGGCCGCGCGGCGTCCGGGGGAGCCGCAGCGGGGGGAGGACACTCGCGCGCACAGAGGAGACAGTGGGTCTTTTCCCCTCACGAACCCGACCCCGTCCTAGAGAGCTGTGGAGTATTGGCGACGCATTGATAGCGGTCTGATTTTGGAGCCGGGGTGAAATGCAACCAACTCTTGTGAGCGCAGGTTAGTCTTACCTGGTCTTGTGGTGAGGACTGGTGCTCAGAGGCGTCTGTTAGCGGTTTGGCACTGTTAGCATTGGCTTGAGTCTTGCCCAAAATGATATCCAGGTCGCTTTCCACTCGACTTTCGCACATGGCATGGATATGTGGTACCAAAACAAACACACGTGTCCGCGCGCACGTGTCCGCGCACACGTGTCCGCGCGCACGTGTCCGCGCGCACGTGTCCGCGTGTCACGTGCCCCCCCCCCCCACTATTAATATATTTTAATGAAAATCTACAAAAGTTTGAGTGTTTAAACAAGAGAAAAATGTTAATACCAGTCTCAGAAAGGTGTATAATGTGTCTGGTGAAGCGTTTTCAGCCTTAAAACATGTAGAATAATTGTAAAATATAAAATTGTCCTACTTCGCGGATTTCACTTATTGCGGGCTATTTCTGGAACCTAACCCCCGCGATAAACGAGGGTTCACTGTAGTAACCAAAATGGAAATACCCAAAGAAATACCCTTTTACATACTACGTTAACTTCATTCCTGTCAAAAAAAACTATTGTATAACCATATTTCATGCTTATTGAGTCCTTGATGTTCTATTTGAAAAGCTGTAATTGCTGTATTTTATACTAAGCAATACCTGTTAGCAATACCTGTTTCCAGAGATTTAGTTTCAGTTTTTCTTAAGCTTTCTTTAACCATAGGTCAATCGCTGCAAAAGAGCATGTGGCCCCCTGTTGCTTCTCAGTCTAAGCCACGCTGACCTTAAGACTTGCAATTGCCGACCTAACTCCAATCAGCTCACTCTGAAAAGTTCTATAACAGTTCCATGGTTTTAGACTTGGCAACAACATAGAGATAATGAGTGTGACTGGGTATAGCAATGAGTCAGACATGTGAACCCACCAACCTGATATTCTGGATGATTAAACACTGGAGTCATAGAAAATGTGTTGAAAAGGCTTGCTCACCATTTTAAACTTTAGGCCATAAAGAAAAGCTTTAAAAGAGAATTGCTTTGACTTCCTTGCAGTGACTCAACCATCCTTGGCTTCACGTCTTGAGTTTTTGCACTGTTTACTGTAGACTATGGGGCGACGAGACAACTAATTATGTATAGGAGCATTCATTTGATTTGAATCATCATCACCACCACAAGACAAGCAAACTAAGTAGAAAATCTTCCCATCTGTTTCTTTAATTAAAATGGCACTTGGTGGTATATGCGCGTGGAACATGGCGTATTCTGCAGGCGGCAGCTGGCAGGTGCTCATGTTCTGTGGGTAGGTGACAAATGTACAAAAAATGTGTACCTGCATTTACTCATAAACAAAGACAATGTGCTTTTCTTTCAGGTTCATTTAATCCATACTGTTGATACTGTTGTAGGGTTGTCATGATGGTACAAAAATAAAAAATAAAAAAAACCTATAACTAAGATCTATACCAATTTTGATAATGCAATGATAATAAAAGCAGATATTTTTATTAAGACAGTTCTGGGTGATTTTCTTTTTTTTTCTTTACACAAGAAGTAGTTAGTTGTTATACTCCAATATTATTGTGTTGTACTAATTCTGATAAAAAACCAAACCAGTCTAAAACTCTACAGGAAAGGTCCAACTTTGTCCTATGTGATTTTCAGTATTGATACATGAGTTTCACGACTAATTTTAGATTTCTCTTTATTGTAGTAATAAAGGTCCCACATATATTGACTTTTTGAGTTTTTAAAGTGACAGTACATAACTTTTTAGCCAAAAATAGACCCTTTTTCTTCTATCTTCTATGGTATGCCATATAATGTATACAGCGAGACCACTGCAAAATGATCAGTTTTTCTGATTTTACTACTTATAGGTTTGTGTTTGGGCAAAAGGAACATTTTTGTTTGAGTCTATAAACTACTGATAACACTTCCCCCAAATTCCAAATAAAATATTATCGTTTAGAATAAGTGACTTTATTGAGCTCACACAGGAGAAATTCTTCTCTGCATTTAACCCATCCTGTTATTAGGAGCAGTGGGCAGCACATTACTGCGCCCGGGGACCATCTCCATGATCTTCTTGCTTCGGTTTGGTCAGGGCCTCAGCTGGAGGATTTTACCTATGGTGCATGTTTTGGGTTGATGGGGGAAACCGGGGATCGAACCCGGAACCTTCTTGCTGTGAAGCATGAGCGCTAGCCACTCAGCCACCGTGCCGCCGTTTAGAGCATTTATTTGCAGAAAATGTCAAATGGTCAAAATAACCAAAAACAATGCAAAGAAACAAGATCAAATTCATTTTAAAACAACATAATACTAGGGCTGCAACTAACGATTATTTTAGTAGTCGATTAATCTATAGATCTAGTAACGATTAGTCAAGATTAGTCACGAAAAAAATATTACTAGGATAATGGACATGACACTAACGTAGGTATTTAGTGATTGCAGTTACGCGTGTGTGCTTTAAGCATTCCGTTTCAAAGCGGAATATTGTCAGTATCCAGTTTTAAAAAAAAGTTGAAGTATTCTGTGAAACAGCGTTCTGTTAAGGGAATACTGCCAAAACACGACTAGACTATATTCAGAATGAAAAAGATTGTCCATGACTCGTGAGCAAATTGCGTATGGCCACCATTCCGTTTAGCACTAGTGCTAATATTAGAATATTCCTGACATGCAGATACAGTGACTGGCGGGAGCTAGCTGCTCGTCACAACACTCCCGCACTTTTCCGTAACTTTCCTAACTTTTTGCCCTTAAACCGCCCCACTTTTGTAAATAATTTTGTCAACACTGTTCGTTAAGCTTGGGCTGCACTCGACGCTGCATTTTTTCCGCACTTTTGGTGGATTATTTACCTGTCTCGGCTTAAGATGTGTAAGGGACCCCGTCCTCCGCTCGTCTACACAAAGGATCAGCTGATGGCGCTGCGCAGCGCTGTTGTGTTCCCCCGAGACAGGCACGTTATCCCTGACGAGATCCTGCGGACGACACGCCGTGGACGCCGCGCGGGACGTAAACTCCGGGAAAAGAAGAGACGCTGCAGGCCCTCCCCTCCGTCATAACGGGGAATGTGCGCACCCTCGCCAACAAGACGGACGAGCTCGCGGCGCTCGCTAGATTTCAGTGGGAGTACAGGGACGCTAGCCTCATTGTTTTTACGGAAACATGGCTAACACCGCAAATCCGACTCTACCCTCACTGTGGACAACTTTCACCTGCTGCGCGCAGACAGGACGGAGGAGAGCGGGAAGAAGGGAGGAGGACTAGCGCTGTTTCTGAACGAGAAATGGTGTAAACCTGGACACTGTACAGTGAAGGAGTAGATGTGATCAATATTTGGTGCAATAACCCTTATTTTTTAATCACAGCTTTCATGCGTCTTGGCATGCTCTCCACAAGTCTTTCACATTGTTCTTGGGTGACTTTATTCCACTCCTGGTGAAAGAACTGAAGTAGCTCAGCTTTGTGTTGGAATTCAACAGACGCTGGAATGGAATGGCTGTAATACATGTAGAGATGCTGATTTCAGAAAAAAAATGTAGTGGTCTCTTTCCAGAGCTGTATATTTCCATGAAGATTGTTCCAACGTATGGTTTTAACATTCTATTTCCATGGAATAATGCAGGTGACAAGCTATCTCCTAAAAGTTACATACTGTACCTTTACATCATGTTACAACTAGGGCTGTCAGATTAACACGTTAATTAGATTAATTAATTACACTGCTAATTAACACGTTATAAAAATTCATTCATTCATTCATTCATTCAAGTTTATTTATAAAAATGTGACGGAGGGTTGTCCTCGGGGAGAGCATGTGAAGACGCGCGTGTCCGTTTCATTATCTGCTGCGCTCCGCGCGCCAAACCCTTTTCAGTATTAACCAAACACTAAACTTAATTCCCATAACCTCTCCAGCGTGTTCTGCCGCGACTAAGGGTGCACACTTAGAAGCACCAGTTTTGCCCATCCAAATCGCGCTAAACTCGATAATTTACTTTCCCTCGCGCTGCCGCCTTCTCCCTCCTCCTGTGGTGCGCTCTGGCAAACCCGGACACAGTTTAAAATTCTCCAATTTCGCGGATTCCGGGGCTCATGTGAGCCATGAGTAATTTGCACGGACAATTATTTCGGGCAATTATTTGTATTCTCTGTATATTTGAAGCTGTGTAGATTATTTATTGACATTGCATGAAAGCTACTGTCCGTGATCACCTTTTGGCACCAGAAATATTCACCATTTAATAGTGGAATGGTGTATATAAGCTTTCGAATGAATGTTATGTAATGTGGGAGGGGGAATGGGGGTATACAGGTGCACTCTGCAGGTCTGCCAGCAGTCTTGTCTTGGTTACAGTGGAGGTAACGTGCGCTGAGAGAAAGAGAGTGAGCGAAAGATTGAAAGACTTACAGGGGAAATCTGCAGTCATTTCACTGTACCACTTAGGGGTGGCACGGTTCATGAAAAACCGACGATCCGTTCGGTTCGCTTGTCACGACGAACCGTTCGGTGCACACCTGACGGTTCCGGGCATGCGCAATGTATACTTGCCTCTGGCATGCCCCCCCTCCCATGCCGCCGCCGCAACGCGCTCAAATCAGAGGCATTGAGCTCACTAGCTTATGCGCACTATCAGGGAAGCTAACAAGAGGAGAGAGCATGAAAAGTCGGTAAGTGAGGCATGGACAGATGGTTTATAAAGTTTAACCTGCCCTGTGATACACGTAACACGTTACACGTGCTCGCTCGCGTGCGCGCTCGCTGACGTGCGGTGTCCGCAGCTCCAGACGGAGCGTGGCCCGCACACCAGTAGAAGTTTAATACGAGACACGTACTTTTGTTTCTGTTTCTTCAATATCTAGTGAAAGGGTTTTTTCAACAGCAGGTGACATAGTTACTGCCGCCAGATCGGAGAGATGGTTCCAAAAATGGGCTTAAAGTAATGTCAAATTCAGATTGTGTGATTATTGCATTGTATTAAGATTTTATATTACATTAGATTATTATATAATCTTATAACCTTTTTAATGTTATATCCTGCTATTGTGGATTCTTAAGATAAATGGATATAAGGTGTATTTTGAAAGAAACTAATAAGAACCGTACAGAACCGAAAACCGTGACCCTTAAACCGGGATACGAACCAAACCGTGAATTTTGTGAACTGTGCCACCCCTAGTACCACTGTACATATTTTTTCATGCATGTTTGACACATTTTTTGCACTGTAGGAGAACACAATAAACCACCTAAAAATGGTATTAAAATGCGATTAATTAGATGAATTAATTACAAATCATGTAATTAATTAGATAATTTTTTTTAATCGCCTGACAGCACTAGTTACAACGTTATGCCCTCAATATTAAATGTGATGTACCAGTCTACAATGTAATACTTCTAAAATTTAAAAAGTTTGAATATATCAGCAGTTGCTGTTTTGCTAGCACCACTCCAGAAAAACTCATTGTCATTGTACAAGAAAAGGGATCACGGAGTTCAATTTATTAATCACAAAAACAAGTCCCAAATGGTAAAAATTGTCAAAAAGAAAGACTTGTAAAAAAATGTTCTGGTGAGTGGAAATAACTGGAAAATTATGTGGCCCTTATCTATCATTTTAAAATCATCGAGTTTATAAAGTCTTATAAAACTTTGCGTACCTAATGGCTTCTGCAGATCTACTATAATTCACTAATTCACTGGCTCTCTACCCAACGCCAAAACCATTTGAATGATGCATAAACTTATTACTAAAGGCGACTGGAAAATATTTTTGACTATTTTTCATTTCTCCTTCGCTTAGACCATCTGGTGTTTAGAACATCCTCAATAAATCTGTTAGGGGGTCCGCTGAATGATACCTTAACAACTGTAAAATATGTAGAAATGTCCCAGTTTGAAAGTAGATCAGAAAAAAAAAGTTGGAAGCGGATGAAAGACCCATGAAAGGCAGGAACACATCAATGCTACTGACGCTTCATTCGCCTAAAATCTGCTCTTGGAAACAACAACCCCAAGTCAATACACACACACACGCACACACATATACACACACTTTAGAATGTTTTTTTATAGGAATTCACAGGCCAAATGTTTCTGACACTTCCTAAGCTGATAAAAAAATTCTCAAGTCGGAAAAACTGTCAGACTTATCTCGCATCTTTCCCTGACAACTTCTTCTCTCTATACTTCTGAAAGTGTTTTGGGGGAAATATTAACAGTTTGCTCTCTAATTCCAGCCACTGGTCATACTTGGGATCTGTGTCAATATTGTATGGCACTATCATTTTCCAGGTTATATGAAAAGGAAAATGTGGTTGGCTGTCATCCTTCAGCAGCAGAGATTGAAGAAGGGCTGAATGCAATAAGGTAAAGTTTTCTTCACACAGCTCCCCAAAAGTTCACTGTTTGACTTTTTGTGTATCTTTCCTCTTATGTGACAGTAGCAATCCCAGAAAGTGTACTGGCAAATGAAATACTAGAACTCCACCACAGCTGAATGTCAAATTGTGATAAAAGTTCCAATAAGAATGGGTCAACATAGAAATACATTGTTCATAAGGTTAATATGGATCCCTGTATGGTTTAAAGGATGATAGATGCTAGCTATAAAACACCATTTCCAACCACAATGTGAGTAATCTCTGTTACCCTAATGTTTGGGAATCTTTGGGAGGCAAGGGATGGAATCACCAGGATACGATCTGTAATACAGCTTTTGATCATTGACCTTTCTTCTCCAGCTTCTGCAAGCAATCAATGATCTTTTTTTTTTCTTGTACCTATTGGTGGGGTCTCGTTTTAGTAATTCATAGGCTGTTTCCTGATTGCTTACAATCTGTATAATATTCTAGTGTATGTGCTTGTTTCGTCTTATCGGAGCACAAGATCATTGGATTGAAACTGTATAGTATAAGATATTTCCAATATTGATTTAAGATACAATCTTTTTTTTCTTACAGGAAACTTTTTGATCTAACAATAATGATTTATAACAACTCAGAAGCAAAGTTTCTGAAACAATACAGACTTGGGGCATGTACTATGTGTTGTAGTGAGGTGCTTTATTGTTCTCTTATGTCTTTTGAAGAGAAAAATGTCCAGCCCTGAGAAAGATTTCCAGCCCTGCACTGTTTTTTGTTAATATCGGGTATCAACAGATACTTAATGCTATGATCCATAATTACACTGACCAACCCAACTATGTTGCATTCTCATGTAACACCGCAAGATGCTATTTATGTTACTTCTTTCTGATAGAGCGCCAGCTTTGACCTGATAGAAGATGACCAGAAACAACATATGAGCCAGTTGAGGGAAGGGGGGACAGGTTTTACATCTGCTGGGATACGAAACTTTAAAGTTAAAGTACAGATATTTAGCCTGGGAATTCCCAGGCCGCTTCCGTTCGTTTCGAACTGGAAGGCGGCCTGGCAGCTCGTCCAAGCGAGAGTCCCAGATTTAGGTCCCCAATCAGAGAGCGGGGAGGGGTGGAAAGACGGTGACGCGTACTACGTGACAAACGGAAGCTTGTAGTTTGAACTGACAACTGACATGATTGGCTATGGACTTACGTATACGCTCAATGATAGACATTCATAACGCCCAATAAACGGCCGTTGGCAATCGCTAACCACACCTCCGCTACGGGATTTTTCGAAGCGAGTTTCCAGACCCATATCTCACTTGTGATATGGTCAGGTGTTAACCAGACTAACAGATATTAGCATTGGAACTGAAAAAGCTGGATCGATGAATCCCTAGTTCAAAGTAAGACTGGGTAATGTGTCAAAAAGGGTAAAAATCAGATAAAAATGGTTTTCAAAATTAATTTTCTCAACAAAAACAATGCTCATGTTTAATCATCAAATTCTGGAGTCATGTCAAGGGTTACACTATGTTCTGATTTATGTTATAATGTTTCCTCATCACAAACATACCTGGAGTTGTCAGAAGAAAAAAAGAAGTAGAGCGCTTCACTGGGTCATAAAAAAAAAGTTAAAAAATAGCAGTACAGGTGCTCTACAAGGGTTGAATTTGAAATTTTAACAGAATTCTTTTGAGATACCTGGAGTTGTGTTCTATTTCCTTCACATGTTTAACACACAAACCCTGCATATTTAGGTGTTTTAAAACTCCATACACCGTCACTAGAATTATTTGGATAATTTCAGACCTGGAATTGGCAAACTCTACTGAACTAAAGGTAAAAGTTAGCTGTTAACTTGAAAACTGCCGCTTTTTGACACCACAAGGTGGAGCTCTGGACATGACTAATAATAAAGGGTTACTTAAACATGTGTGAATTAGACAAAACACAACTCTAGGTAGGTTTTTAATGAGGTACCAACCTTATAAGATGGCTTAAAGCTCACAAGAGTCAAATAGGACCTTTAAAATGACCCGAAAATGTCATGGACGATTGATCAGAAATGACTGAATCTCAATTACAATTCAAACTATTGCACAGCCCTACTTCAAAGTCTTTCCACAATCCTTTTTTAGGTTTCAGATCTTTAGCACGCTCAGATGAACAGTGGCCCTGACCAGCTAGTTTAACCTTCACTTTGCTCTGCGGTCAAACCCTGCTTGTGTCCACAGCAGTAGCAGAGTGGTCAACTGAAACCTCTTCAAATTCAGGCTGCAGCTCATTTGTCCCAGCCCACCAGAGACCCCACTAACCACAATCCTGCTCCCTAAAGGCATGAACAGCCAAAGCAAACTCACTAAAGGGAATGTGTATGTTAGCAGGGGCTGGAGAACTATATTTGAACCTGAAGAGACTCATACAAAAAGAGAAAGTATTAGTAGTTTTCTTGAATGAGTTAGCTTTGGCGCTCAGACCCCAGCAGAAGACACTGCGAAGGGCACAGCCAATTGGTGTTAAGGAGAGGACTTTCCCCTGGGGCCTAGACGCTGGAGGTGGTAGAGGTGAGGATGAGGAGAGTGAAGGGGATGATGAGAGAATGAGGAGAGTGAAGGGGAAGTTGAGAGGATGAGGAGAGTGAAGGGGACGATGAGAGAATGAGGAGAGTGAAGGGGACGATGAGAGAATGAGGAGAGTGAAGGGGACGAGGAGAGGATGAGGAGAGTGAAGGGGACGATGAGAGGATGAGGAGGAGTGAAGGGGACGATGAGAGAATGAGGAGAGGGAAGGGGAGGAGGAGAGGATGAGGAGGAGTGAAGGGGACGATGAGAGAATGAGGAGAGTGAAGGGGACGAGGAGAGGATGAGGAGGAGTGAAGGGGACGATGAGAGAATGAGGAGAGTGAAGGGGAAGATGAGAGGATGAGGAGAGTGAAGGGGAAGAGGAGAGGACGAGACTGAAGGGGACAATGAGAGGATGAGGAGAGTGAAGGGGAAGATGAGAGAATGAGGAGAGTGAAGGGGAAGATGAGAGGATGAGGAGAGTGAAGGGGAAGATGAGAGAATGAGGAGAGTGAAGGGGAAGATGAGAGGATGAGACTGAAGGGGATGATGAGAGGATGAGACTGAAGGGGATGATGAGAGGATGAGGAGAGTGAAGGGGAAGATGAGAGGATGAGGAGAGTGAAGGGCAAGATGAGATGATGAGGACGATGAGATGATGAGAAGCCGAGGGGGTGCTGGGGAGGAGGTGTGGCATGGCACAAAGCAAAGCGGCCGTGCACCTGCAGTGGTGGTTTAAACTGGGCAGACTGGGTGCTGATTGGACGAGGAGGAGGTGTGCAGGGAGCAGGTAAGCTCTGGAGAGGCAGTGAGGTAGACAGGAGCGAAGTTAGGGCTTCCAGGTTGAATTTACGCAAGCTCCATAATTAGGGATGCACCGACACTGATATTGGTATCGGATATATGTGCCAATCCAGGAAAATCTGGAGTATCGGGTATTGGTTCCATGATATTAGTTCAGTCGATATCCTGGTTGGACTCTTTATGTGTGTCTTTAATATCTAGAACTTTTATTCATACAAATCCGCAGTTACTTGTAAATAAACTTCATAACACAATCAGATCAATTCTAAGAAAAAAGCAGGCCGTTTTCAATCTCTACACCGGTATCGGTTAAAATCAAATAGCAGCAGATACTTAAAGACATAGTATAGTTATCAGTATCATAACTGACCAACCTGGAACGACGCATCCCTTTCCATGACTACAAAAGATGACTTTTCCTAGAACTACATGTGTGTTTGTAATAGGGATGGGACGATTCTCGAAAAAGATCAAATCATTCGATTCTGGCATTTCGATTCGATTCCGTATCCATACACGCGACTCACACTACTGCGAACTTTTTACACCATCCCCTCAATTTGACTTAGTAAATAATACGTTGAGACATGATTACGTCTTATAACATGTTTAGTGGCAAAAGCGTGTTTTTATCAGTGGGAGAGGAGGGGCTACTGCTGGGAACAAGGCAGAAACGTGTCGATACACAGACATGAGGGAGTCAGGAGGAGCAGAGACTTAGTCAAAGAAATGATTAAAATAAATGCAGATAACGTTAAGATTTGATGGTGATGTTTATGTCTACTAGCCTTTAAGTAGCAGATCATAAACCACATACTCTTTATGAGACAATATTTTTTTTTATGA